>JANUWF010001704.1:4412500-5012500 GCA_026120185.1 Voacanga thouarsii
GATATATTTTGACACATAATCTAGTATAATATCTATAAAATATCCCAAATCTAACACATTTACAAAAATTGGCATATCAAATTAACGATCCAACCATTAGATTTTTTGAAATTATTAAAAAAGTGTTATGACCAAATTTAAAGGTAGTAAGATATATTTTAGTACATAATCTAGTATAATCTCTATAAAAATGCATAAAATCTAACACATTTTCAAGGATAAGCACACCAAATTAATGTTCCAACCGTTAGATTTGTTGAAATTGCTATGAAAAGTGTTATTACCAAGTTTAAAGATAATTAGATATGTTTTGATACATAATCCATCATAATATCTATAACAATACTCCAAATCTTATACATTTACAAAGATAGACATATCAAATTAACAATCCAATCATTAGATGTGATAAAATCAATAGAAAAAGTATTAGGACCAAATTTAAAGGTAACCGGATATGTTTTGCAACTTAATCTAGTATAATCTCTATAAAAATGCTCAAAAGCTAACCCATTTATAAAGATAGACATATCAAATTAATGATTCAATCATTAGATTTTTTAAAATTACTAAAAAATATATCATTACCAAATTTGATGGTAATCGGATAAATTTTAACACCTAATCTTGCACAATTTCTATTAAAATGTCCAAAACCTAATACATTTACAAAAATAGGCATATCAAATTAACGACCCAACCGCTAGATTTGATAAAATCATTAAAAAAATGTTTTGACCAAATTTTAAGGTAATCAAATATGTTTTGGCATAGAATCTAGCATAATCTCTATAAAAATACAGAAAACCTAACACATTTAGAAAGATAGGCATATCAAATTAACGATCAGACCGTTAGATTTGATTAAAATCACTAAAAAATGTATTAGGACTAGATTTAAAGGCAATTTGATATGTTTTTCCATTTAATCTAACATATTTACAAAGATAGACATATCAAATTAATGATCCAATTATTAGATTCGTTAAAATTATTAAAAAATAAATTATGACCAATTTTGAAGGTAATCAGATATATTTTACCACATAATCTTGCATAATCATTATAAAAATATGCAAAACCTAACGCATTTACAATGATAGATACATCAAATTAATGATTTAACCACTAGATTAATTAAATTTGCTAAACAATATAGTATGACCAAATATGAAGGTAATTGGACATGTTTTGCCACATACTCTAGTTTAATTTCAATAAATCAGGCCAAAATATAATGCATTTATAAATATTTAAAACTTATGCACTAATTTGTAAATTTTTTGGGATTATATTTTAAATATTCTAAAATTTAAAGACCAATATATAAATTATTGGTTATCATTTTATAATTTTACAAAATTTGAGGAGCAAATTATAAAATTTGGGGTCATGTTTTATATATTTAAAAATTTAGGGGCAAATTTATAAAATTTTTAAAGGTCATATTATAAATCTTTTAAGATTTAGGGATCAATTTACAAATTTTCATGTCATTTTGTAATTACACTAAATTTTAAAAATAATTTACAAAATTTTTGGGGCCATGTTGTAAATATTTAAAAATTTAAAGACAGGTATTAGCTAAGAAATATAAATTTTGATGTTAAAATTATAGTTAATAGTGATAAAATTTAATATTTTTAGCTAGAAAATAAATTTTCGTCACTGATGATGCATTATTTGAGAGGAAAATTTGATTAGAAAATGAATTTTTATCACTGATAACATATCGAGGAAACTTAAATTTTCCTCGCTAGTACATTTATTTCCTAGCTAAAGCCATCACTTTTAGCTAGGAAATAAAAATCTTGCTGCCAAAGGTCTTAATTAGTAGCGGCAAAAAAATTTTGTTGCTGAAGAAAAATTTTCCTCTTTAAAGGGTTCTTTTGGTGACAAAACTTTAGTTAAAATTTTTTTTTTGTCGTCAATGTATCATTTTCTTGTAGTGAGAACATGGAGTAATCTGTGATGTTGCATGGCGCCATGGAAGGTGTTTTGGATGTCGTCGTGCATGCTTTTATGTTCCTATACCAGGCTTAAAATAACATCGAGGCACTTGAATTCATTTTGTGCTGTAAACATGAACGACTGCATCGAAGGTGAGCTACACGACATCATCGAAGCTCAGAAGTCTTAACATTTCTGAATCTTAATGGTGCATGGTGACGTGGAAGTGATGGGCACAATGCTGTGAACTCCTAGTATTGTGACTTTTGACATTCAGGTAGTGCACGACTGCATGCACAGTGATCTCAATGGCACCTGGAGCTTTAATTTAGCTCTTTTTCAATCTTTTTCTCCTTAAATCCTTGTCTAATTTTATCATTTTCAACCTACATAAAACAAGGATAAAATGAGGGATTTAAGTAGCAATCTAGAATGACTTTTAAAGACTTTTAAGCACAAGTGATACGTAAAATATGTATATAATGAACAATTATCACTCCCCCACAGTTAAGCTTTTGCTTGTCCTCAAGCAAAGTATCAACACTAAAAGTGCTCCAAGCAAAACGTGTATCTATCAAGAGTAGATTTTTGGCCACAGGTAGTAAAAAGAAGATTGGTCCACAGTTTGCAGGGTAATGTAAATGCCTAAAATAGATAGATAATAAAGATCTTTCAACTTTTATATTACCCTTATTGGATTTTCATTTTCTTTTAGAGCAAGGTAATGCAAATGCTTAATAGAGATAAAATGAATGATTTTCAACTTTTACATTACCTTACTTTAGTCACTCATTTTTTTTACCCCCATCTACATTTACTTAAACCCGAAGTTTAGGACTAGCTTGAAGATCATAGAATATAAATAAGTCAAAATTCCTTACTTATATTTCATCATAAGTTTCTCATCAATTATTGAGAAACAAAATGTGACAAAGTTTACTAAAACATAAATAAGTTTAAGCTAAATTCTCAAGACTTAGTATATATCACACCAAATATACATGTTTACCTAAGAATATCCATTCAAAACAACCTTATTCCAAACTCCCATGCCAAGGAAAAAAGAATAGCAATTCCATAAATGGTTGAAATATACCAAAAATTGAAAAAAATTTAGCCTAAATTTCATCAATTTAATTTCAATTTTCAAGACATTTCAGCTCAAAATTTCAAAAGGAAAAACCATAATAAAATATTGTAATGAATATCACTCAACCTCTCTCCCACACTTAAAGTGGACAATATCCTCGTTGGCTAATAATATATGCATTATGAATGTATGCAATGGGATTGAGAATAATAAGAAAGAAAATGTAAAGTAATACTCCCCAATTGAATAACAACTTAAATTGATCATCAAGAGAGGAAAAGAAGATCATTATTCAAAAAGTAATATCTATAATCATCCAAAAAGAAATAAAATACTAAATAAGTAAAATATGGAAAGTAGGTTTGAAGTTACATAATAGAATAATATACTAAATGAAAAAAGTAGAAAAGAAAAAGAAATAAAAATTTCCTATCAAAAAGAGAATAAGAAAGGACAAAATCAAATAAATGAAAGCATTTAAGAATTGGAATCTCCCAGGTATATAAATTTGCAAGAAGCTTATTCCAAATCTCCAAGTTCCTCTCCAAAGTAAAGCTTCAATCGATTTCCATTAACTTTGAATGTCTTTTTCTTTGGATGAGATATTTCTATAGTGCCATAAGAAAAGACTTTGTGTACCATGAATGGACCAAACCATCTTGATTTAAGTTTTCTAAGAAACAATCTTAGCCTTAAATTGTAAAGCAACACTTGATCACCTTTTTAAAATTCCCTGTTGGGTAGGATGTACTTGTCTTGCCATTGTTTGACCTTTTCCTTATGCACTTTGTGATTTTCATAGGTTTTATTTCTCCACTCATCAAGCTTATTTAGTTGGACATATCTCTTTTCATCTATAGAATTAAGGTTAAAATTTACAAGCTTGAATACCCAAAATGCTTTGCATTCAATTTCTACCAGTAAATGGCAAGCCTTCTTATAAACCAATCTATAGTGTGTAGTGCCTAAATGTGTTTTATAAGTAGTTATGTATGCCCAAAGTGTATTATCTAATTTCTTACTCCATTAATCCTTTCTTGTGTGATTGATTGACTATCTTTTCCCAAATCCTTTTCATCTCTCTATTAACCACCTCCACTTGGCCACTTTTTTGAGAGTGATATGTGTTGGGATGTATGTCCTCTTAGACTAGGTTTCTAATACAATTTTGATTTGTATTAATAATTTTTTTTTCAAAAATTGTTTGTGAAATCTTCTTTATATTTGTGCATGATTTTATTTGAAAAAATCCATTGTGTTTAAGTAAATGGTTTATGTAAATGGAGATCTTTCACAGTAAAGTATGGACCATGAGATACTTAACACACAAACTACTATTCTTAACCGGATGATGAAAATGGAAATTTCATCATGGCAAGGTTATTGTATTATGAATTTTAGATAGAGAATGGTTTACCTTTAGCCAATGAGTAGTCTTCTCATTTAATAACACAAGCATATTTTGAATACATAGAACATGTCATGTAGTGGTGGTTTCTAAAAGTACTATATGATAGAAACCTAAACTACTACTGCTACAATGTGGACTTGTACTTTACAGCTTGAATATGAGTTGGTGGTTTGATGAAGCTGGAAGTGTGTGCTTTGATATACTATAGTTAAGGTTCTCTAGAATGACCAATATACTTGTGTGTTCGATATATGTAACTAATTAGTCAAGACAAACTTATACAAGATAGTGTCTACACTATATCGCCCCTTGTGGCTGTCCGAATGATCTAATTATCCAGAGTCCTGGGGAACATGACTTGGATATTGACTTTAGGGTAGCTCATTTGGAAAGCGAAAATATTCGAAGAAGTCGTGGATCATTGGACTAAAAGCCTAATGATGGTAGATATCTTTTAGATAGGTGTTAGTATACTCTTTCCTTTCTAAATGCACGATGGTGTATAGAGGGATGCTTTAGTCATTTCACATATAAGTCGAAGATATACTAACGCAACATTGTCCTTGGGGTCAATATTTCCTTATGGTGATATTAGGAAATATTTAAAATGTAAAATACAACTATTTATATAGTAAGGGTACTTTGGTCATTTTTAGTAGCCAAGACGATGTGTCTTTTTAGTCCTCAAAATAGCCCGTAAGTCCTAATTATTTTAGGTCGAGAAAATGGTCACAATTAAAAACGATATTATTTTATTCAAGAACTCAAATTTATTTTTAGATTAGAATTAAAAAAAAAGAACGAGAGAAATTAAATTTATTATATAGTTTAATTGGTTAATTAATTATTCAGGGCCTAAGCCCAGAGTGAATAATTAAAAAAAATTAACTTGGGCTTAAACTAGTTAATAAAAGGTTTAAATAATTATTTTAGTTCATTTGAGCTTATTAATTATTTATTGAATTATTTTAATAGGCCCAAGAGATAAATAATTAATGATTATTATTTTTGGGCTCATTGGGTCCAAGGAAAATAATAAGTTAATTTTGGCCCAATAGCCTGAACTAAAGGGTTATTTTGATTCACAAAACAAAAGAGTTAAGACTTAGCCGAACCTCTTCTATTGATAGTCTCTGGGAGTTTGAAATATCAAAACCCCGATGTTTTGGTTATCTGTGATAGTGAAGAGTCATTTTTTTGGGGGTTGGATTCTTAACATAGAATACACACGAAAAACACAGAGGTTTTTTTTTTTTTTTCTAACAAGCTCTTTTCTTTCTTGTCCATCTTTTTCTTTGTGTCATCTTCTTGATTTTCCTAAATCAATAGCAAAGCCTCAAGAAGAGTTTCTCCTCGCCTAAGTTTTTTCACCAACTAGATTGGGCGGTGGAATATTTTGAGAAGCGAAGAGCTTCATGTTCATGCCATGGAGGAGTAGAAGATTGGCAGGTCATCAACCAAAGATGTCGTCTAGAGTTGAAGTCGTTTCAGTAGTTTGCTCGACATCTACTTCACAACCAAGAAAGCAAACATAGTGCAAAGGTATTAAAATTTTTATTCTTCCATTGCGCACTCCCAACTATGCTGTTTTTGGTTTCATTTGCGTCGCATGCATGTCTTTTGTTAGTTTTTCGAAGTATCAAGTGGTATTAGAGAGTAATGCTTTGAAAGGATTAGGATTAATGCTTGTTAGTTAATAAAATTAGCAAGACTAATATTGATGAATACCATAAGATCCTTCACTGTTTTGGTATGGGTAGGTCGTTTGTACAACTCATCGTTGAGGTATAGGAGCCTTTGTAAAATTTTTATGCTTTGATTAGCTTTCGTGTAAACCCGATTTGAAAGGGTATAGGCAAATGTGATGCTTGTTTTTGTTGAAAAAATGTAACAAGAGGCTGCCTAGAGTGATCGTGAAAGAAGTTGCAGGCTTTTGGAAAAAATTGCAGAAGAAATCAACGAAAAAAAAGGTGTCATAAAGAAAATGATCAGCCGAGCTTAGCCGAGCCGTCGGGGCTCGGTCATGTCTGGAGCTAAGGCTGTGCCTAGGCCAGCTGTGGCTCGCAGTCGCAGCTCGGGCCCAGGTGCGCCTCTGTTCGACCGCGTGAAGCCAGCATCCTGTGCATGATGAATGCTTCTCGGGCAGATACGCAGGCGGGCACCCGCCTGTGGCCCATGGCCCATGATCTTGTGCGGTAGGTACACAAGACCAGAAAAAAATGTTTTTTTTTAATTTTTTGATTTTTGGTCTCATACCAAGAGAAGTTATTATTTTTACAATAGTTAATATTTTTTGAATACTTTGCATGAAAAATAATAGCAAAGGATTTTTAGGACTAAACAAGATCAATAATTAATTTAATTAATGTGTTTAATTATATTATTTGGACACTTATGATTAAAAATAGAAAAGCATGAAAATTTTTATAGTTTTCTAGCATGCTATTTATTTTAAGTCCTATGTACATGTTTTTTCAAAGACCAAAGTCTTTGGGAAATTTTATTTGACAAAGAAAAATATGTTTCTTTAATTAAATGGTTATTTTAATTTAAACAAAAATTAATTTTTGATTATTTTCTTAAAGGTTTTTTATCCTTGATATAGAAAATATTTTGGATTTAGAAATTTTTGCAAGTTAAAATGGAAAGCCATTTTAATTCATTTTAACAAAGGAAAAAATTATTTTTGTCAAATAAAACCTTGAGATTAAAATCTCTAGGAATTTTAAATGGAAAATTTTTGAAATTATTAAGTTTTAATTTAAATAAAATTAATTCATGAGAAAAAATTTCTCAAAGGATATAAACCTTGATATATAATTTTTTTTTTATAGATTTAGATATTTTATTTTAAGTTAAAAGAGAACTTAATTCTAATAATATTTTTCTAAAAAACACCTTATTTAAAAAACTAAATGGGAGAGGGGTTTCAATAGCCCCACGACTTCCATCATGATTCTCATTAAAGATTGTGGATCTCCTCGCATCACTCTTGGAGTGAACTCTTATAGGATGTAGATACTGTGAAACTCCACCTAAAGCCAACCTTAGAATAAGGGGGTCGGGATGTATATCATATCATTTTGCATGAATATATATATTTTTGAATGATTTTATGTGCTTTAGAATTATGATTTATAGGCTAAAAGGCTTAGTTATGCTTATTGAGTAGGAATGGTAAAATGGTAATTTTACTTGAGGACAAAATAGGAAGATAGCTTGAGGATTAAATAAGAAGAATATTTGGGTGAGAAAATAAGAACAAGAGTTAGTATGATTAAGTGGTTACAGCTTTGTGAATTAATCTCTAAGGTCATGAGTTCAAATCCCGTCATTTAAGTTTTTATCATGATTATCTTAGTTAAGTTTGAATTTTTGTTTTCTTACATTCCTTAAAGATAGGAATGTTGTCCTAGGGGAGACATGAAGAGAATGTCTTAATCCTATCATCATGTCCTAAAAGAATTCTAGAGGAATTCTTGTCGTTTTATTACCTCTAGCTTGTCCTAACATCTTCACAAATCAAATTTGTTCAAAATTTATCAAAATTCACTTTTTAATTCCAGAAAATTCAGTAATGATTTCTTAGCTTTGAATTTTGAAAATTGATTTTGGAAGATGGAGGTTGATCGAAAATAGGAGAGGAGTTAGGAAGGGTTCCCAAGGGAAATTAATTACCATGGTTGAACCTTCAAACTCATCTTCATAGTGTTCATGTTCTTGATAAAAGAAACCTGGAAATTTTCCAGATTTTTGAGCAGCCTAACTTCTGAAAAACTTAGCCAAGTGTCTTGGTCATTTATTGCCAGAAAAATGATCAATTTCTTCAGCTTGAAGACTGAAATTTCTGTGCAAATTCGGACTGCACAAAAACTGCACAAACCAGAAAAAAATTCTGGGCAGTTTCGCTGACATTCAACCTGGGAATGAAGCTGTTTTCTTCTGCCTTCAATCCAGAAAAACTCCTCTACTTTTCCTCTAGAAAGAAGGGTGAAAACTAGCCTTAAAAGGCCCTAAAACACCTCTCAAAATCCTCTGCAAATTGAGCTGAAGAAGTGCAGAAATTTTGCATAGAAAAATGCAGCAAACATTCGAAGCCTTGAACACCATGAACCAGGAAATTTCAAACTTTGTTCCCTTAGGCCTAAACCGAAGAAACCACCCTCAAACCTATATAAAATGAATCTTGTTCAGCCATGAACTGAACACCATTAACCTCTCCACTTACCTTGAGCACTTGGACTCCATAACCACATCTCGAATATCTCCTAAGACCACTCCATTCAAACTACATTTGAACTTCAAAAATTTCTAACATTTTGCTCTATGAAAACACCCTTGTACTAGGCTTCACAACCAGAAATTCCTCTGCCATTAAGCTCTGAATTTCAGCCAGCCTTAAAGCCTTATCATTCTTCATTTATTTCAGCAAAACATACCAGTCCAGCCGGCTCCATTGTAGCTCCAAGAAACATGCATCAATCAAACACCATTAACATATCCTATACCTTAAACCATTCCTCAAATCTCTCCATTTAAATTTCAAACAAATCAGATTATTCTCTTCCTCTCTAAGCTGAAAATCGAAACTCCTAAATTCCCTAAACCATTTGGCCAGCATTCTCCCAGATTTTGTGCACATTTTTCCCAAACTCTCTCCATTTTCACTAAGAACACACATTACATTCCTTCAAGCCAAAACCCACCCTAAACACCTCAAATCACTCTCAAATACTCCAGATTACTCCAACATACTCCCCAGTGTTCATTTCTGGTATTTATAACACAAAATCTCACAAACAAGAAATTGCATTCGGATCAAAAATCAGTTTTTCCTTGAAGGTCTCAAGAACATCATCAAGGTAACCAAGAATAATTCATTTGTTCATCTTCTTCCATTCAACCTTCAATGTATCATACTAATGCTCTCTCTCTCTCTCACAGCCGAAATGGTTGATCAACAACCATGGCTGTGTTTTCTTCCTCATGAACAATTCAAGACTCTCAATCACGTGGACCTTCTTAAGTCTTCATCGAAGTAATCGTCGATCAAGTATTTCTCCTTAATCCTCCTTTTTAAGTCAACAATCATGTCTCTTAGATGTTGATAGGAAGAATATAATATGAATGGGGGATTGAGTATATGCATGTGAATGAAGGGGTTGAGATTAGGACATGAGAATGGTTGTGTATGTATAAGCTATATGAATTTTCTTGAGAATCAATGTATGTTCATCATGTCTTAAGAGAATTAGGGATGTTTAAAGCATGTTAGATGTTATGACACTTTTGGTGAATAGGATTTTTATGTTCTTATTTTCATTGAAGTCGTGATTGATGATTATGCCTAGTAGGGATTTGGCCATATGATAGTATGTGTTGATTTAAGCCTATGTTCATGAATGGATTAGTTTATTATTTGATGTTGGAGAATGTGTTCATGATTCTTGTTTAGCAATAGAAAAGCCATGATTATGTTCTTGTTGATCCTAGGTTATTTTAATTAACAAATTTTATTACCTTAATTAAAATTATTACTATATTTTTCTCTAAAGATTTTGAAATTCCTAGGAAGTGTTGGAAATGGAAAATTAAATGAAATATTAGTATTTTACTAGTCAAATAAATAATATTTTTTATTAATAATATATATATATATATATATAGTAATAAATAAGGTCTTTTATATAATCATTAATAAAAAAATAAAATATTAATGACCTTGTAGACCATAGTTCAAACTTTTACCTATATTCATAAATATTATTTATATTAAATTTATTTGTTATCTATTAATAAAAAATTTAATATAATTCATTTATTATTAATTTTATTTATTACTAATTATTTATTATCTATTAAATATTAATTAATTAATTTATAATAATACTATTTAAAAATTTCAATTTATTAATATTATTTAGGACTTAGTATTATTCAATATTCAAACACTAGTTTATTTATTAATAATAACACTCAAGATTTATTATTTGAACCTATAACTTATTAGTAATTATTTTACAACTCCTAATTATTTTAACATATCAAGCTAGACTTATTTTATAAAATTCTTTATCATCTAGCCTTAAAGCTTAAGACATTAATGTCATGATTGAAATTAGTTGAGCTAAGGATTATTTATGTAAGTAAGTATAGCTCGAGTATAACCTTATGCCTTGTGTTTACACTAGGCGGGGTTAGGTTAGCCTTGAAGAATTTTTGAATTCAAGCAAGCAAAGGATCAGGTAAGCTCCTGTATGGAATTATTTGAAGACAAAAAATTACTGTGGCAAAATGTGATGTGTATGGACATTCATTTTGTAAAGGCAATTAAACACTGTTTTTCCTTTTTTTTTTAGTCAAGCAAATCATTTGAAGAATAAAATAGACAGTTTTACACAAAATACTAAACTCTTTCTAAAACCCAATTTTGACAAGAATTTTAGAAATCCTTAATTGCTATTTCCAAGTAAATCAATGTGTGACCAATTTTCTCCCAAGTGGGACAATCAACATTGAGTACTCAATAAGGGTAGACTACTAAGGCTAGTCTTTGAAGGGTTAGGGTAAGCCTCTCAGTAAGTGGCCATCTCTGAGGGGTGAGTCCTTCCTGGATAGGATGCTAGTCCGGTAGGTCATGCCGGTCCGAGCTAGCAAGTTTCAGTCATGTAGACTGTGTATTTCCAGAGTGGACAATCGGTAAGCTTGGGTATAAAGATAGAGGAGTATCTCACCCGGTAGGACTGTACACCTACCTTTTGTCAGCATGCTCAACGTGTGGCATTCTAACCGTTATATGGTCATGGGGCCCAACGTGTGGTAACCCGTGACTACCTCTTTGGGTGGTTGTATTTATTGCGCATATGTATGGTTTGAAAAGCAAAATGCTACTCTTTATTTTTAACATTTATTTAATGCTTGCTGGCACTTTCTCTTATGAAATTTTTACAACTTGCATACATGAACTGTTTTACCTGAAACACTCAAAGCACACACGAACTTATTGAGATTTTTATCTCATCACATTTTATACCATGTTTTCAGGTCGATCCTACTGTGGAGGTCAATAGCTAGATTTGTTGCCCATGATTTGAAGACTCTTTATATTATTTTTCTTATGTGTTGTTTTGAGAGATTGTAGCAAACAATTTATTTTGGATTTATTCATGTATTTTTGGGTTGTAAGAAGTTTAATTTTAAAGTATTGCTTTTATTTTCTTTTATGTGACCTAGTTATAAATACCCCTTGTCCTATGGACGAGGTGATATCCCCGACCCTGTTGGGCCTAGGTAGTGGGTGTTATAGATACCACAAGGATTTAGAACTAATAGAATGATGTAATTAATAACTTGGGACACGTACTATGATTGGCTAGCCCACGTTGGAGGTTGTAGTGCGAGGTATGTCTATAGAAAATGAGAAGAAACGGCCATCCTCTCGATAGAGTTATCTTCTAGATCATTACCTAGAAGGAAAATTAATTTGTGGTGGTTAACACATTTAGCTTAGGAAACTGTTAATCTTCCCAAGAAGCTATGTCAGTTTTCCTAAGAGCTAAATTAATCATATTAAAGATAATAGTAATTGGGTTAGCTATTATCAATTTAATATGAAGATAAAGTGCATAAAATTAATTTTTTTTACACTACTGAGTATTTCTTTTATTTTTCCAAAATTTTCAGAAATGATTGGTGGAGGTTCTTTCAGTCCCTTAGCCAATATTCTCCACGAGAATAAGCTAACGGGTCCAAACTACGTGGACTGAAAAAAGAACCTGGACATAATACCCACAGTCAAAGAGTATAAATATGTCCTTTACGAGACCTGTCTAGTGATTGGGGAAGGTTCTGCCGCTGAAGAGTGAGAGGCTGAAAAGGCATGGAAGAAAGCTGACGAGATGGCTTGATGTTATATGCTAGTCTCTATGTCAAATGTGCTCCAATCCAAACATAAGCACGTGGCAACTGCATATGACATAAGTACACACTAGCCATAATGTTCATAGATAAGAGCTAACTTGCAAGGTAGGAGACTCTTCGAACAATTATAAACACCACGATAGCTGAGGGAGCATCAGTTAAAGAGTATATGCTCAAGATAATTGCTGCTTTTGAGGAAACAGAAGTCTTGGGGGTTGTCATTGACCCCAAAAGTCAAGTAGATATGGTTTTTGAATCTTTACTGGGCTCCTTTACTCATTTCAAGTTGAATTACAACATAAACAAGTTAAACATAAGTTTAATGGAGTTGATTGAAGGAGCTCTAGGTAGCAGAGAAGGTCATAAAGCCACAAGTTAGAGCTATGATGGCTTCTTCTTCAAGAATTGGGCCTCAGCCCAAAAAGTTTAAGAAGAAGAAGCGAAATGCAGTGCACCAGTCCAAGTTCCAGCCCAAAGCCAAATCTAAGGGCAAATGCCTCAAATGTAAGGAAGAAGAGACACTGAAAAAAGGAGTGCCTAGATCTTCAGGCCAAGAAAACTCGATAGGTAATGTTTTTTATCTAGAGTCTATATGAATGGTTGAATCAACTTCCACTTGGATTATTGATTCAGGAGCTACTGATCATATTGTAACACCTTGTAGGGGTTTAGGAAGATTAGAAAACTCTAAAAGGGTGAACATAGACTACATGCGAAAAATAGAGCACAAGTTTGGGCCCTTGCGGTGAGAGAACTAGAACTTACTTTTGATTGTAATAAAACAATAATTTTGAACAATGTTTTATTTGTTCTTGGTTTTAGACAGAATTCGATTTCAGTTACAAAACTAATAAATCAAGGATATTTTGTTTCTTTCCATTCTGGTATAATTATTAGTAGAAATGGAGAAGTTATATATACTGGGCACATGTATGAAAATCTATTCTTCATTAATCCTATTAACAATCAATTGAATAACGCTCAATCTAAACCTTTAAATAGGAAGAGAAAGACCAATGTCAATGACTCATATCTTTGGCATCTAAGGTTGGGTCATATTAACTTAATCAGGATTTAGAGGATAATCCATGATGGGTTTTTAGGTTCATTGAGATTGAAAAATTGGTCTTAGTGTGAATCCTGTCTTATGGAAAAAATAACCAAAAGGTCCTTTACCCAAAAAGTAGATAGAGCTAAAGAAGTATTGAGTCTTGTTCACAATGATATGTGTAGTCCGTTGTCTACACCAACAAGAATGGGGTTTGAGCACTTAATCACTTTCACAAATGATTGTACAAGGTATAGTTATGTTTATCTGATGAGACGCAAATCTGACTCGTTTTGATAAGTTCAAAGAGTTTAAGGCTGAAGTGGAGTGTCGACATATAAACTAATCAAAATTTTACGATCAGATTGTAGTGGAGAATATCTCCTTGGTGAATTTAAGGATTATATGGTACATCATAGGATAGTATCTCAACTCCCTACACTGAGGACACCCTAGCAGAATGGAGTAGCCCAGTGTCTTTTTTTTGGGATATGTCCTAGAAACAGTGACATATATTCTGAATTTGGTACCTTTCAAGTCAGTACCTAGGACATCCTATGAGATGTGAATTGGGCATAAACTAAGGCTAAATCATCTTAAGATATAGGGTTGTCCAGCTTATGTGCTGATCAAGGGAGATAAATTAGAACTAAGATTAGAATTATGCTATTTTGTTAGGTATCCAAAAGGTATAAAGAGTTACTTTTGTTGGAATGTATGCCCTCTAGACTAGGTTTCTGATGTAATTATCAAATTTATTAATAAAAGAATTTATTCTCAAAATTTATTTGTGAATTTACATTTTATTTGTGCATGATTTACATTTGAAAAAGATCCATTGTGTTTACGTAAGTGATCCATGTGAATGGTGGTCTTTCATAGTAAGGTATGGATCATGGGTTACTTAACATATAAACGTTTGTTCTTAACCGATTGATGAGAATGAGAATCTCATCATGTTTAGGTTATTGTGTTATGAATTCCAAATGAGGAATGACTTACCTTTAGCCAGTGAGTAGTTCACTCACTTCGTAGTATGAGCATATTTCGAATACGTAGAATAGGACCTATAATAGTGGTTTCTAAAAGTACTATTTAGAAAAATACCCAAACTATTACTACTACAGAGTGGACTAATACTCTATCGCTTGAGTATGAGTTGGTGGTTTGACAAAGTTGAAAGAATATACTTTGATATACTGTAATTGAGGTTCTATCGTAAAACCAATATACTTGTATGTTGGGTATATGTGACTAGTTAGTTAAGACAGACTTGAACAAGATAACTTCTGCTCTATATCGCCCATTGTGACTGTTCGAATGATCTAAATATCCAGGGTCCTGGGGAATATGACTTGGATGTTTGCTTTAGGGTAACTCATTTGGAAAGTGAAAATATTCAAAGAATTGTGGATCATTAGACTAGAGGTCTAAGGATGGTAGATGTCTTTTAGAGAGGTGTTAGTACACTTTTCCTCTCTAAATGTATGGCGATGTGTAGAAGAGTATTTTAGTCATTACAACTGTAGGTCGGAGACTTTGCTAATGCAACATTATCTTTGGGGTCAATATTTCCTTATGGTGATATTAGAAAATATTTAAAATGACAAAATACGACTATTTCTATAGCAAGGATATTTTTATCATTTTAGTAGCCAAGGCGATGTATCTTTTGGTCCTCCGAATAGCTTATAAGTCCTGATGGTTTTGGGTTGAGGGATTGGTCTTGTATAAAATAGATTTTATTTTATTTGAGTAGCTTGGTTTATTTATTGGGCTGGAACAAAATAAAAGGTTCAAAAAGGGAAAATTATATATTGACCTATTTGGGTTATTTAATTAATTTAATTATTGGGTTTATATTAGTCTAAGAATAATTAAATTAAATTAAAGGCATTACCCAATGAATTGGGTCAAGGCTTGAGGTTTATATTGGTCAATGGGTTATTTAATTAATTTAATTATTAGATTTATATTAGTTCAGGAATAATTAAATTAAATTAAAGGATTAACCCAATGAATTAGGCCATAGGTCCATAGGTCTGGTTAATGGCTTAACATGACATGAGCCTTAGGAATTCTCTGATTCTACCATCTCTGTTTGATTTTTGAATACCCGGATAATAGCCTATTAATAAGATAGTTGGGATTCAAGAGAACAGTAAGAGTTTTTTCATAGAACATCTTTTCCTTTTCCCTTCTAGCAATTCTTTTTCTTCTCGCTCTGTAAACTGTGATCTCTGTGCTATTCAATAGCAAGAATAGAGACACAAAAGATTATCCTCTTCATCCTTAGCCTTCACCAAGCTTTCAGGCATGGGTTATATTCTGAAAGACCCGTAGTATTACGTTGACGCCTAGATGGAGCTGACTGCTTGTGGGATAATAGCCTAAAGAAAGGATCACAAACCAGAAGTGGTTCAGACGGAGTCGCCGGCACCCCCTATACCAGTGAGAAATTGCAGAGGTAAATGGCTTTTTTGCGTTTGCTTTATTTATGGACATGCTACTGTATATTTTTCATTTTTGCCATGTTCACCTTCAACTTTTATCATCCCAAGGAGCAAAAAGTACTTGTGAGTTTTAGTTCTAGATACTTGGAGGATGAACAAAGTACATCCAATAAAGGTTCAACAAGGTTGGAACTCGAAGAGAAGTTATCTTCTGAATCAACTTCTCCTAACCTGATTATAGAACAAGAAAAGGCACAACCTCATGAACCTATAAAAATAGAGCCTCGTCGTAATGGGAGGATATCTAGAGTTCTAGAAAGATGGATTGGAAAGGCTTTTGACCTAGTCTCCGACCATTAGGAACAGGTACGAGGAGGCTATTTCTGATGCCGATACAAACCTATGGCATGAAGTAATGAAAGTCGAGATTGAGTCTATGTACTTCAATCAGGTTTGTGATCTTGTAGCTTCGCCTGAAGGAATAAAATCCATTGAGTGTAAGTAGGTGTACAAGAGGAAAAGGGAAGCAAATAGGAAGGTAGAAACCTTCAAAGTTAGGCTTGTGGTGAAAGGGTATACTCAAAAAGAAGAGATCGATTATAAGGAAACCTTTTTCCCAATAGCCATGCTTAAGTTTATCCATATCCTCCTTACCATCGCATGTCATTATGACTACAAGATATGGCAAATAGATGTTATGATGGTATTTTTAAATGGACATCTTAGTTAAGACATTTATATATCCCAACTAGAAGGTTTTATTGCTGAAGGCCAAGAATATATAGTTTGTAAGCTTAAGAAATCCATTTATGGACTTAAGCCAGCATTTAGAGTATGGAACATTCGTTTCGATAAGATTGTAAAGTTTTACGGTTTCATTCAAAATAAGGATGAACCATGTGTGCATAGAAAACTGGAAGGCATAACGTGATTTTTCTTATACTGTAAGTGGATGGCATTCTACTCATTGGAAATGATATAGGGACACTGTCATCTACTAAGGTTTGGCTATCTAGTTAATTTAGTATGAAGGACTTGGGTGAAGCTTGTTACATTCTCGGAATAAAGTTTCTTAGAGATAGAAAGCAGAGGATGTTAGATTTATCCCAAGCTACAAACATTGACAAGATGCTGGCTAAGTTCATGGACTCATACAAGGGGGCGTTGATCCCTTGCAGATATGGGTTATCTTTTTCTTCAAAGGACTTTCTAAAGTCTCAAGAAGAAAAAGATAGAATGAGTAAGATTCTCTATACTTCAACTATGGGAAGTCTCATGTATTCCATGCTGTGTATTAGGCCAGATATCTACTTTGCAGTAGGCTTAATTAGCAGATATCAATCAAACTCCGGGGAGGTTCATTGGCAAGTTGTAAAGCATATTCTCAAGTATCTTAAAAGTACGAGAAATTATATGTTAGTTTACATGGCTGATGACTTGGTTCCTACAAGATACACACACTCAGACTTCTAGTTAAATAAGGATGAGAGAAAATCTACTAGTGGATATGTCTTTACCTTGTCTAGAGAAGCTATTTCATGGAGGAGTATCAAGCAATCTTGCATTGCTGACTCATCCATGGAAACTGAGTATGTGGTAGCTTCGAAAGCATCTAAGAAAGTAGTTTGGCTTCAAAAGTTCCTTTTAGAACTTGGAGTCGTGCCATAAATGGACAAACCGGTTGTGATGTATTGTGATAACATTAGTGCAGTCTCACAATCTAAAGAATCAAGGAACCACAAAAAGGGAAAGTACATAGAGAGAAAGTACCACCTGATCCGGGATTTCATTCAGAGACAAGAAGTCATGGTAGAACAGATTACCTCGGAGAATAATCTAAAGATCCTTTCACCGATCCGTTGGCGGAGAGAGACTTTAGAAAACACTTAGACGCCATAGGGGTAGGCACCTATAGACTTACTTAGTCTTAGAGTGCAAGTGAGAGATTATTGGGATGTATGCCCTCTTAGACTAGGTTTCTAATGTAATTTTGACTTGTATTAATAAAAGTATTTTTCTCAGAAATTGTTTGTGAAATCTTCTTTATATTTGTGCACGATTTTATTAGAAAAGACCCATTGTGTTTAAGTAAATAGTTCATATGAATGGAGATCTTTCATAGTAAGGTATGGACCATGGGATACTTAACATGTAAACTACTGTTCTTAATCGGATTATGATAATGGGAATCTCATCATGGCAAGGTTATTGTGTGATGAATTCTGGATAGGAAATGACTTACCTTTAGCCAATGAGTAGTCTTCTCATTTCATAATACAAGCGTATTTTGAATATGTAAAACATGACATGTAGTAGTAGTTTCTAAAAGTATTATGTGATAGAAACCTAGACTATTACTGCTACAGTGTAGACTTGTACTCTACAGCTTGAGTATGAGTTAGTGGTCTGACGAAGCTGGAAGTGTGTGCTTTGATATACTATAGTTGAGGTTCTCTAGAAGGACTAATATACTTGTATGTTGGATATATATGACTAGTTAGTCAATACAGACTTGAACAAGATAGTGTCTACACTATATCGCCCTTTGTGATTGTTTGAATGATCTAATTATCCAGGGCCTTGGGGAACATGACTTGGATATTAACTTTAGGGTAGCTCCCTTGGAAAGTGAAAATATTCTATGGAGTCATAGATCATTGGACTAGAAGCCTAATGATGGTAGATGTCTTTTAGAGAGGTGTTAGTACACTCTCTCCTCTTTAAATGCACGGCAGTGTGTAGAGAGGTATTTTAGTCATTTCACCTATAAGTAAAAAACATAGCTAATGCAGCATTGTCCTTGGGGTTACTATTTTCTTATGGTGATATTAAAAAATATTTAAAATGCAAAATATGTCTATTTATATAGTAAGGGTATTTTAGACATTTTTAGTAGCCAAGGTGATGTGTCTTTTTCGTGCTCGGAATAGCCCGTAAGTCCTAATTATTTTAGGTCAAGGAAATGGTCACAATTAAAAATAATTTTATTTTATTCAGAAAATCTAATTTATTTTTAGACTAGATTAAAATAATAAAATGAGAGAAATTAAATTTATTATCTCGTTTAATTGGTTAATTAATTATTCAGGACCTAAGCCTAGATTGAATAATTAGAAAAATTAATATGGGCTTAAACTAGTTAATAAAAGACTTAAATAATTATTTTAGTTTATTTGGGCTCATTAATTATTTATTGAGTTATTTTAATAGGCCCAAGAAATAAATAATTAATGTTATTATTTTTGGGCTCATTGGGTCCACGAAAAATAATAAGTTAATTTTGGCCCAATAGCCTAGATTAAAAGATTATTTTGATTCACAAAATAAAAAAGTTAAGGTTTAGCCAAACCTCTTCTGTGGATAATCTCTGGGAGTTTTGAAATATCAAAACCACGATGTTTTGGTTATATATGATAGTGAAGAGTCATGTTTTTTTTTTTTTGGGGGGGGGGGGTTTAGATTCTTAACACAGAATGCACACGAAAAAATAGAGTTTTTTTCCTGGCAACCTCTCTTCTTTCTTGTTCATCTTTTTCTTGGTGTTATCTTCTTGATTTTGCTAAATCAATAGCAAAGGCTGAAGAAGAGTTTCTCCTCACCTAAATTGTTTCACCAACTAAATTGGACGGTAAAATATTCTGAGAAGCTAAGAGCTTCACGTTCATGCCACGGAGGAGTAGAAGATTAGCGGGTCATTAACTAGAGACGTCGTTGAGAGTCGAAGCCGTTTCAGTAGTCCGCTCGACATCTACTTCACAACCAAGAAAACCAACTCAGCGTAGAAGTATTAAAAATTTTATTCTTTTGTTGTGCACTCCATGTGCTGTTTTTGGTTTCATTTGTGTTGTGTTCATAGCTTCTATTAGTTTTTCAAAGCATCAATATGGAGTTGCAAATTTATGAGTAACACCTACACGGTTCAATATTTTTTCCAATTGATTGTTACAAAAATATGTTTCCCTATCACTAATAAGCACTTTAGGAACTCCAAATATGTTAAAAAGCCTTTTAAGGAAATAAACCACCACCATAGTATCATTAGTTGGTAAAGGTTGCACCTCAACCCACTTTAACACATAATCAATGACATCCAAGATATATTTATAGCCAAACAAATTGGGAAAATGTTCCATGAAATCAGTTTTCCAATAGTCAAATACCTCACATGCTCAAAAGATTGATAAATGCAGCTCATGAGCTCTAGAAAAATTACTTGTTATGTGGTATCTATTATAGTTTTTCACAAACCTATGTGCATCCTTGAAAATTATAGGCCAGTAGAATCCAGATTCAAGTACTTTCATTGTAGTTGCATTAGCTTGGTATTCATGGCAGTGACGAAAAATATCTCAAGCAACATTTTCATCAACACATCTTCCAATAATATGATCTTCACAGCTATGAAAAAGAAAAGAATCCTCTCAAAAGTAATACTTCACTTCTAAGAGAAATTTCTTTCTTTGTTGTGAAGTATATTCTTTTGGAATAATCCGAACAGAATTTATTTTTAGAAATTGTTTGTAAATTTATATTTTATTTGTGCACAATTACGTTTGGAAAAGACCCATTGTGTTTAAGTAAGTGGTCCATGTGAATGGTGATCTTTCACAGTAAGGTATGGATCACGGGTTACTTAATACATAAACGTTCGTTCTTAACCGATTGATGATAATGGGAATCTCATCATGTTTAGGTTATTATGTTATGAATTCCAAATGGGGAATACCTTACCTTTAGCTAGTGAGTAGTCCACTCACTTCATGACATAAGAGTATTTCAAATACGTAGAACATGACCTGTAGTAGTGGTTTCTAAAAGTACTATATGATAAAAATCTAGACTACTACTACTACAACGTGGACTAGTACTCTACGACTTGAGTATGAGTCGGTGGTCTGGTGAAGCTGGAAGTATGTATTTTGATATGCTATAGTTGAGGTTCTATCGTAGGACCAATATACTTGCATGTTGGGTATGTGTGACTAGTTAGTTAAGACAGACTTGTACAAGATAGTTTCTATACTATATCGCCCCTTGTAGTTGTTTGAATGATCTAGATATCTAGGGCCTTGGGAAACATGATTTGGATGTTTACTTTAGGGTAGCTCCCTTGGAATGCGGAAACAATCCAGGAAGTCATGGATTATTGGACTAGAAGCTTAAAGATAGTAGATGTCATTTAGAGAGGTGTTAGTACATTTCTTCCTCTCTAATGTACGGCGATGTATAGAGGGGTATTTTAGTCATTACACTTGTAGGTTGGAGACTTTACTAATGTAGCATTGTCCTTGGGGTCAATATTTTCTTATGGTGATATTAGGAAATATTTAAAATGCAAAATATAGCTATTTATATGGCAAGGGTATTTTGGTCATTTTAGTAGCCAAGGCGGTGTGTCTTTTGGTCCTCAGTATAGACCGTGAGTCCTAATTAAATACAGGCTAAGGAATTGGTCATAAATTAAATTAAATAGAATTTATTTTATTTAAGTAGTCTGATTTAATTATTTGGCTAAAATAAAATAAAGGTCCATGGAGGGAGAGAATTAATTAAATTGGTTTGGTGGGTTAATTAATTATTCAGGGCTTTGGCCCAGTTTGAATAATTAAAGATTGACTTGGGACTAAATTAATATAAGCTTGTTTATTGGATTAGTTTATTTGGGCTGGAACAATTAATTATTTATTGGGCCATTTATTTAGTTCTAATTAGAATAATTAATTTAGTCCAAAAGGCTACACTAAGAGTCCAATAGGCCAGTCCAGTTTAACCTAAGATTTTATTTAGGTTAAACAGGAGAATAAAAAGTACATTGTTTTTCCTCTTCTGAGTGTAAGTGAAAAAAAACGTTATCTTTCACTGCTTCTTCTCTGGTGGAAAAAGAACGACACAGCTCTCTCTCTCTCTCTAAAACATATTCCTTAGCCCTATAAGTTGTTCACCAAACGGGATTAAACAGGCCATATACTGGAAGATCGAGAGATTAGCATTCACCTATATGCATAGACGGAGTAGGAGACTAGCAGGAATCTCACCAAAGGTTTTCACCAGCGCACCTACCGCAGTTCCACACATTCCGGTCCAGCCAACATTGAGAACAAGAAGAAAAGGTTAGATTTTTTTACCTCGGAATCCGTACAGAGCAGGACCGGCACGGGCTGAGGCTGCCGGAACCGGAATTGGCGTTGGCTCCGTTCAAGATTTTTCTTGTTCTTTAGTTTCTTCAATTTTTGCTTTCATTGTGTGCTTTATTTTCCCCTTTAAGCCTTCAATTGGTATCAGAGCATGAAGGTTTTGTGCAAATATAGGAAGCATGCATCTAGTTGAATAAAACTGGACACATATATGTGATTAAACTGTGATCCTTCGCTATTTTTGGTATGGATAGATTTTCTGTTAAATCTCTCTGATGAAGGTATTGGTGGGATGTAAGCTGGTTTTTCCTTAGCAAATCGTGTAAGCCCAATGTTAATGGGTATAAGTGGTTGTTAGTTTTTGTTGATTTCATTTTATTTGGATTGAAATCAGAGAGCCAATGGAGGAAGAAAGTTGCACGAAAGCAAAAAGAAATGCTGCAGAAAAATCGAAAGAAAATCACAGAAGGGAGACTCAAACAGACTGGAATCGGCGCTGGCTTGGGTCTGGAGTCCTGTTCGCACGCTGGTCACTCTCGAGATCTGGTTCTGTGCGGCGGGTGTAGTAGACCAAGGAATTTTTTTTTTTAATTTTTCCTTGTAATTTTTCTTGTGTTTTCTTTTTGTATTTGGGTCCATACCAGGCGAAGTTAATATTTTTGCAATAGTTAATATTCATGAAATATTTTTAGATGAAAAATATTAGTAAGGGATTTTAGGATTAAGCAAGATAATTAATTAATTAATTAATGTGTTTAATTCTATTATCTGAGCACTTAGGTTTAAAAATAGAAAAGCATGAAAACGTCTACTGTTTTCTAGCATGCTATTTATTTTTAAGTACCTATGTGCATGTTTTCTCAAAGACCAAAGTCTTTGGGAATATTTTTGACAAGAAAAACATTTTTTCTACCAATTAAATGATTATTTTAACTTGAACAAAAATTAATACTTAGATATTTTCTCAAAGGATTTAATCCTTAACATAGAAAATATATTGGATTTATATATTTTTGTAAGTTAAAATAGAAAGCCATTTTATTTTATTTTTGCACAAGAAAAATTATTTTGTCAAATAAACTTGAGACCAAAGTCTCTAAAAAGTTTTAATTAAAATTTTTTTGAAATCATTAAGTTTTTAACTTAAATAAAATTAGTCCATGGAAAAATCTCTTAAAAGATATATACCTTGACATAGAGATTTTAATGGATTTAGATATTATATTTTTGAGTTAAGGGAAAACTTAATAGAAATTTTTCAAAAGGATATTTTTTCAGAAAACCCTTGTTTTAAAAGACTAAGTGGGAGAGGAGTTCCAACGGCTCTACGGCTTCCATCACGATCCTTATTAGAGATCGTGGGTCCCCTCGCGTCACCCTGGGAGTGAACCCGTATAGGATGGAGATACCACAAGGATCTAGATCTAATGGAGGGATGTAATTAATAACCCGGGACACGTACTATGATCGGCCAACTCACATTGGAGGTTATAATGCGAGGTATGTCCATAGAAAATTAGAGGAAACGACCATCCCCTCGATGGAGTTATCCTCTAGATCATTATTTAGAAGGAAAATTAATATGTGGTGGTCAACACACTTAGTTTAGGGAACTGTTAATCTTCCCAAGAAGCTATGTCAGTTTCCCTAAGAGCTAAATTAATTATTATCAGTTTAGATAAAGTGCACAAATTTGTTTTGTTTTCACAAACTAAATCTTTTTCTTTTATTTCGATTTTTCAGAAATGGTGAGGGGTTCTTTTAGTCCATTGGCCGTTATTCTCTGAGAGAATAAGCTAACGGGACTAAACTATGTGGACTGAAAAAGGAATTTGGACATAATACTCATAGCGGAAAATTATAAGTATGTCTTTTATGAAACCTGCCCTGTTATTGGGGAAGGTGCAGGTTCCACCGCTGAGGAGAAAGAGGTTGAGAAGGTGTGGAAGAAGGCCGACGAGATGGCTCGTTGTTACATATTGGCCTCCATGTCTAATGTGCTCTAGTCAAAATACAAGCACATGGCTTCTGCGTACAATATAAGTCAATCATTAGCCACGATGTTTGTGGATAAGAGTCGGCCCGCAAGGCAAGAGGCTCTTCGAATTATCATAAACACTAAGATGGCTGAGGGAACATCAGTCAGAGAGCATATGTTCAAGATGATTGCTGCTTTGGAGGAGGCAAAAATCTTAGGGGATGTCATTGACCCCGAAAGCTAAGTGGACATGATTCTCGAATCTCTATCGGGTTCTTTTACTCAGTTCAAGTTGAATTACAACATGAACAAGTTAAACATGAGTTTAATTGAGTTGATGAAGGAACTCAGATGGCGGAGAAGGTCATGAAGCCACAATCTAAGGCTATAATTGTTAAGGCTTCATCTTCTAGAACTGGGCCCAAGCCTAGAAAGTTCAAGAAGAAGAAGGGAAACGCAACGGCCCAGCCTAAAGATAAACCCAATGGCAAGTGCTTCAAATGTAGACTGAAGGGACATTGGAAAAAGAAGTGTCTAAATCTTCAAGCCAAGAAAAACTCTACAGGTAATATTTTCTATCTAGAGTTTATATCAATGGTTGGATCAACTTTCACTTAGATTGTTGATTCAGGAGCCATTGATCACATTTGTAACTCCTTGCAGAGGTTTAGAAAGACTAGAAGACTTAAGAAGGGTGAACATGGGCTACGTGTGGGAAATTGAGCATAAGTCTAGGCCCTTGCAGTGGGAGAGCTGGATCTTATATTTGATTGTAATAGAATAATGGTTTTAAAGGATATTTTATATGTTCCTGGATTTCGACAGAATTTGATTTCAGTTGCGAAACTAATAAATTAATGATATTCTGTATCTTTCCATTCTAGTATTTCTATTAGTAGAGATGGAGAAATTTTATGTAATGGGCACATGTATGAGAATCTATTCTTCTTAAACCCTATTAACAATTAATTAAATAATGCTCAATCTAAACTTTTAACAAGGAAGAGAAAGACTAATGTTAATGACTCGTATTTTTGGCATCTAAGATTGGGTCATATCAACTCAACTAGGATTCTGAGGTTAATCCATGATGGGCCTTAGGGCTCATTGAGATTGGAAAATTGGCCTTAGTGTAAATCCTGCCTAATGGGAAAGATGACCAAAAGGTCTTTTACCCCTAAGGCAGATAGAGCCAAAGAGATATTGAGTCTTGTTCACATTGATGTGTATGGTCCCTTGTTTACACAAGTTAGAGGGGGTTTTGAATACTTCATCACTTTCACAGATGATTGTACAAGGTTTGGTTACATTTACCTGATGAGACTCAAGTCTAACACTTTTGACAAGTTCAAAGAGTTTAAGGCTGAAATGGAGCATCAGATAGGTAAATTGATCAAGATCTTATGATTGGATCGTGGTGGAGAGTACCTCCTTGATAAATTCAAGGATTACATGGTACATCATGGGATAGTATCCCAGCTCTCTACGCCGGGGATACCCCAGCAAAACGGAGTAGCAGAGAAGGAATAGGACATTGATGGAAATAGTCTGAAGTATGGTGTCTCATGCTACTCTTCTAGTGTCTTTTTGAGGATATGCCCTGGAAACAGCGGTATACATTCTGAACTTGGTACCTTCTAAGTTAGTACCTTGGACTCCCTATGAGATGTGGACTAGGCGTAAGCCAAGTTTGAATCATCTCAGGATATGAGGTTGTCTAGCTTATGTATTGGTCAAGAGAGACAAGTTGGAACCAAGATCAGAATTATGCTATTTTGTTGGGTATCTAAAAGGGACAAAGGGTGGTTAATTTTATCATCCTAAGGAGCGGAATGTACTGATAAGTACCAATGCTAGATACTTAGTAGATGATCAAAGTAATTCCACGAAAGGTTTAACTAGGTTGGAACTTGAGGAAAAATTATCTTCGGAATCAACTTCTTCTACCCGATTGTGAAACAAGAAGAGGCACAACCTCAAAAGCCTGTACAAATGGAGTCTCGTCGTAGTAGGAGAGTGTCTAGGGTTCCAAAGAGATGGACTGGAGAAACTTTTGAGCTAGTCTTTGACCATCAGGAACAAGACCCCACTAGATACGAGGAGGCTATTGCTAATGCTAGTGCAAATCTATGGCATGCAGCAATGAAAGCCGAGATTGAGTCTATGTACTTCAATCAGGTTTGGGATCTTGTAGCTTCACCTGAAGGGATAAAACCCATTGGGTGTAAGTGGATATACAAGAGGAAGAGAGGAGCAGATGGGAAGGTGGAAACCTTCAAAGCTAGGTTTGTGGTGAAAGGGTATACTCAGAAAAATGGAATCGATTATGAGAAAACCTTTTCCCCGATAGCCATGCTTAAGTCCATCCATATCCTCCTTGTCATCGCATGTCATTATGACTACAAGATATGACAAATGGATGTTAAGACGGCATTCTTAAATGGCCTTCTTAGCGAAAACATCTATATGTCCCAACCGGAAGGCTTTATTGCTGACGGCTAAGAACATATGGTTTGCAAGTTTAAGAAGTCTATTTATGGACTTAAGTAGGTATCGAGAGCATTAAACATTTGTATTGACGAGACTGTAAAGTCTTACGATTTTACTTAAAATGAGGATGAACCATGCGTGTACAGGAAACTTGAAGGCATTAATGTGGTTTTTCTTATCTTGTATGTGGATGACATTCTACTCATTGAAAATGATGTAGGGTCATTGTCATCTACAAATGTTTGGCTATCTATTTAATTCAGTATGAAGGACTTGGAAGAAGCCAACTACATTCTCGAGATTAAACTTCTTAGAAATAAGAAGTAGAAAATGTTAGGATTATCCCAAGCGGCATATATTGACAAGATGCTGGCCAAGTACAGCATGGACTCATGCAAGGGAGCTCTAATTCGTTGCAGACATGAGTTGTCCTTTTCTTCAAGAAACTGTCCTAAGTCTCAAGAAGAAAAAGACAGAATGAGTAGGATTCCCTACGCTTCGGCTGTGGGAAGTCTCATGTGCGCAATGCTATATACTAGACCAGATATCTGCTTTGCTGTAGGCTTAGTTAGCAGATATCAGTCAAACCCTGGGAAGGTTCATTAGCAAGCTGTAAAGCATATTCTCAAGTACCTCAAGGGAACGAGAGATTATATGCTAGTTTACAGGGCTGATGACTTGGTTTCTACAGAATATACAGACTCAGACTTCTAGGTGGATAAGGATGAGAGAAAATTCACTAGTGGATATGTCTTCACCTTATCTAGAGAAGCCATTTCATGGAAAAGTATTAAGCAATTTTGCACCATGGAAGCTGAGTATGTGGCAGCTTCGGAGGCATCCAAGGAAGCAGTCTGGCTTTGGAAGTTCCTTTCAGAACTTGGAGTCGTTTCACACATGGATTGGCCGATTGTGATGTATTGCGACAACACTGAAGCAATATCGCAATCCAAATAGCCTAGGAACCACAAGAAGGGGAAGCACATCGAGAGGAAATACCACCTGATCTGGGATTTCATCTAGAGACGGGAACTCGTGGTGAAATAGATTGCCTCCGAAAACAATCTAGCAGATCCATTCACCAAGCCTTTGGCTGAGAGAGTCTTCAAGAGGCACTTAGACGCCATAGGGGTGGTCATTTACGGACTTACTTAGTCTTAGAGTGCAAGTGGGAGATTGTTGGGAAATATACCTCCTTAGACTAGGTTTCTGATGTAAATATCGAATGTTTTAATAAAAGAATTTATTTTTAGAAATTATTTGTGAATTTATATTTTATTTGTGCATAATTACGTTTGGAAAAAACCCATTGTGTTTAAGTAAGTGGTCCATATGAATGGTGGTCTTTTACAGTAAGGTATAAATCACGGGTTACTTAACACATAAACGTTCGTTCTTAACTGATTGATGAGAATGAGAATCTCATTATATTTAGGTTATTATGTTATGAATTCCAAATGGGGAATGGCTTACCTTTAGTCAGTGAGTAGTCCACTCACTTCATGACATAAGCATATTTCGAATACGTAGAACAGGACATGTAGTAGCGGTTTCTAAAAGTGCTATATGATAGAATCCTAGACTACTACTGCTATAGTGTGAACTAGTACTCTACGACTTGAGTATAAGTCGGTGGTCTGACGAAGCTGGAAGCATGTACTTTGATATGCTATAGTTGAGGTTCTATCGTGGGACCAATATACTTGCATGTTGGGTATGTATGACTAGTTAGTTAAGACAGACTTGTACAAGATAGTTTCTATACTATATTGCCCCTTGTGTAACACCCCGCTACCTAGGCCCAACAGGGTTGGGGATGTCGCCCCGTCTAAAGGACATAGGGTCTTTATAACTAGGTTACATCAATGAAATTAAAAATAATACTTTAAAATTTGAACTTATTACAACCCAAAAATTCAAAAACAAATCCAAAATAAATTGTTCACTATCATCTCTCAAAGCTACATATAAAATAAACAACATAGAGTCTTCCAAGCAGGCAACAAATCTAGCTACTCATCTCCACAACAGGACCGACCTGAAAACATGGCATAAAAGGTGATGAGATAAAAATCTCAGTAAGTCCGTGTGTGCTTTGAATGTTTCAGGTAAAACAGTTCATGTATGCAAGTTGTAAAAAAATTGTATAGAAGAAAATGCTAGCAAGTAATAAATAAGGATTAAAATAAAGAGTGGCGTTTTGCTTTTCAAACCATACATGTGCCCAATAAATACAACCACTCAAATGGGTAGCCATGGGTGACCACACGTTAGGCTCCATGACCATATAACGGTCAGAATATTACACTTTGTGCAGACTGACAAAAAAGTAGGTGATCGGCCTATCGGGTAAGATACTCCTTCTTCTCTACACCTAAACATACTGGTTGCCCACTCCGGCAATATACAGTCCACTTGACTAAAACTTGCTAGTTTGGACCGGAATGACTAAATAGTACTATCGCTTCTCTAAGTTGAGTTTATCTTCTAGAGGTGGCCTCCTGCTAGAAGACTCGCTCTTGCTCTTCAAAACTAGTACTACTAGCCTACCCTTATTGAGTACTCAACGTTGATTGTCCCACTTGGGAGAAAACGGATAAAACATTGTTTTACTTAGAAATAGCAATTAAAGGTTTCTAAAATTCGTGTCAAAGTGGGTTTTTTGAAAGAGTTTAGTGTTTGTGCAAAATTGCTTGATTGGTTTTCAAATGATTTGTTTGACTGAACAAGAAAGGAAACAGTCCTTAATTACTTTTACAAAATGAGTGTTCATATACTTTGCGTTTGGCTTGCCATAGTAACCTTTTGTCATCAAATAAGTTTATGCAGGAGCTTACCTGATTCTTTACTTATAAATTCACGAATCTTCCAAAACTGACCTAACCCTGCCTGGGGTAAACACAAGTCATATGGTTATATTCAAGCTATACTCGCTTCCATAAATAATCCTAGTTCAACTTATTACAATCATAACCCTAATGTCCTAAGCTATAAGGCTAGATGATAAAGGGTTTTATAAAATAAGTCTAGCTTGATAAGTGAAAATAACTAGGGGTTGGAAAATAATTACTAATAAGTTATAGGTTCAAATACAAATCTTGAGTGTTGTTATTAATAAATAAACCAGGGTTTAATTGATGAAGAATCCTAAGTCCTAGATGATATTGTTAAAATAAATAATAAATTATTACTAATCGCTTAATTAATAATTAGAAGATAGAAAATAGTTAATAAATAAATTTTATTAATTTTTGGTCAATAGATAATAAATAAATTTCAATAGTATTTATGAATATATGGCCTACAAGATTAATATTTTACCTATTATTATTATTATTATTATTATTATTATTATTATTTATATAAAAGGCTTTTATTTATTATTATTATTATTATTATTATTATTATTATATAAATATTTATATATTATAAAAGATATTATTTATTTGGCTAGAATATTACTATTCCATTTAATATTCCAAATCTAACTTCCTAGGGTTTTCGAAATATTTGGAGGAAATCATAATATTAATTTTAATTAACATAATAAAATTGGCCAATTAAAATAGCTTAGAATCAACAAGGTCATGATCATAATTTTCCTATTGCTAACAAGAATCATGAACATAAACTCCAACATCAATCAACAAACCATTCTATTCATGAATAAAGGCTTAAATCCAAATCTACTATCACATGGCTAAATCTCTACTAAGTATAATTATATTCATGGCTTCAATGAAAATAAGAACATAATACCCTATTCACCAAAGGTGACATAATATCTAACATGCTTAAACATCCATACTCACTCAAGACATGAAGAATATGCATCAATCCACAAGAAATTTCATAAATCTTAACCAAGGCCAAACATTCACATGCTCCAATCTCAACTCTTCATACAAAAACATATACTCAATCCCTAATCATATTTTATCATTTTCTAACAACATCTAAGAGACATGATTTTAGAATTAAAGAGAAGGTTAAAGAGAAATACTTGGTTGTTGACTATCTCAATGAAGATTCAAGGAGATCCACACGCTTAGGAGGCTTGAATTGTCCAAGAAAGAAGAAGAAAAACAGTCATGGTTGAAGCAACCATTTTGGTAGAGAGAGGAGAGAGAGAGAGAGAGAGAGAGAGAGAGAGAGAGAGAGTATTAGTATATCATGTTAAAGATTGAAGGAAAGAAGATGAAAAAAATTGCTCTTGGTTACCTTGTTGGTGTTCTTGAGACTTCAAGAAAAATTTTGGTTTTTTATCCGATTGCAGATTTTTGTTTTCGAGATTTGATGTTATAAAATCCAGAAATGGACTCTAGGGAGTGATTAGGCATGATCTGGAGTTTTTGGAAGGGATTGAAGGTGTTTAGAGTGGTCTTAAGCTTGAACAAAGGTAGTGTACGTTCTTGGTGTTTTTGGAGAAATGGAGAGAATTAGAGAGAAAGTTGGACGAAATGCTGAAGGGATTTGACCGAATGATTGAGGGATTCTTGTGATTTGATTTTTAGATTTGGGAGAAGAGGAAAATTTGGTTGTTTGAATTTCAAATAGGGTAATTCATGGAGTGTTTTAAGGTAGAAGATATGGTAATGTGGTTTGATTGATGGAGGTTCTTGGAAGCTACAATGGCCGACTGGTTTTGCTGTGGTTTTACTGAAATGAATGACGGTTGAAGGAGCTATAGGTTGGCCAAAATTCTGAGTGCAATGATGGGAGAATTTTTGGTTGTTTGAAGTTTAATCTAAGAGAGTTTTCATGAAGCAATTGCTGGAATTTTGAACTTCAATTGTGAGCTTGATTGGAGTAATTGAAGGAGGAATTTGAGGAGTGGCTATGGAGTCCAATCGTGCAGGTCAGTGGAGGGGGTAATGAAGTTCAGTTCATGGCTGACTAAGGTTAACTTCACAAAGGTTTGAAGTGATTTTCGGACAAGGCTTGAAGAGAGAGTAAGGCTAGAATTTTTCTGGTTGGATATTCGAATGGTTTGCTGGAAATTGTTGTGCATTTTTTTCTGCAATGTTCCAACCGATTTGCAGAGAGTTTAGGGAGGTATTGGAGGGTCCTTTAAGGCTGGTTTCTAGCCTTTTTTATGGAGGAAAGGCAGAGGTAATCTACTGATTTGAAGGGTAAAAGAAACAGCTTGTTTTTTGCTTGCTAAGCATCGAAATTGTCCAGAAATTTTTCCTTGTTTGCACAGCTTTTTGCAATCCGATTTTTGGCAAAAAAATTCCAGTCTTCAAGCTGAATAAGTTGGCCATTTTTTTGGCAGCATTTGAGTAAAGAAAATGGTTGAAGTTTCAAAGGCTAAATTGTCCAAGAACCTGAAAAATTTTCAGATTGCTTCCATAAAGAAGATGAATACTAAGGAGTGGAGTTTGAAGGTTCAACCATGGAGATTAATTCTCCTAGGAACCTTCCTTAGCTTCCTCCCTATTTTCAGTCAAAACTCTATCCTCTAAGAGCCATTTTTGAAATTCCAAGGTCAATAAACCTTGCTGAATTTTCTGGAATTAAAATATAGATTTGGATGAATTGAACAAACTTAATTGGTAAAGGATTTAAGGTAAGCTAAGGAATAAAAGGACATGAATCCCTTAAGAATTCTTGTAAGGCATAAGAATAGGATTAGGACATTTCCTTCATGTCTCCCTAGAACAACACTCCTATTTCTACTTATGGAATGCAAGGGACGAAAAATTCAATCCAAAAAGAAATAATCATAGCAAAAACTTAAATGATGGGATTTGAACTCAAGACCTTAGAGATTATTTCCAAAGCTCTAACCACTAAACCACAATAACTCTTGTTCTTATTTTCTTTCCCAAATATTTTTCCTATTAAATCCTCAAGCTATCTTCCTATTTTGACCTAAAAAAATTACCATTTTACCCTTCCTACTCAATAAGTACAACTAAGCCTTCTAGACTATAAATTATAATTCTAAAGTACATAAAATTATTTCAAAATATATTTATGCATGCAAGAAAATATGATATGCATCCCGACCCCTTTACTCTAGGGTTGGCTTTAGGTGGGGTTTCACACCTTTTGGTTGTCTGAATGATCTAAATATCCAGGGCCCTTGGAAACATGACTTGGATGTTTGCTTTTAAGGTAGCTCCCTTGAAATGCAGAAATAATCCAGGAAGTCGTGGATCATTGGACTAGAAGCCTAAGGATGGTAGATGTCATTTAGAGAGGTGTTAGTACATTTCTTCCTCTCTAATGTAAGGCGATGTATAGAGGGGTATTTTAGTCATTACTCCTGTAGGTCGGAAACTTTGCTAATGCAGCATTGTCCTTGGGGTCAATATTTTCTTATGGTGATATTAGGAAATATTTAAAATGCAAAATAGAGCTATTTATATAGTAAGGGTATATTTGGTCATTTTAGTAACCAAGACGGTGTGTCTTTTGGTCCCCAGTATAGACCGTGAGTCCTAATTAAATACAGGCTAAGGAATTGGTCATAAATTAAATTAAATAGAATTTATTTTATGTAAATAATTTGATTTAATTATTGGGTTAGAATAAAACAAAGGTCCATGGAGGGCGAGAATTAATTAAATTGGTTTGGTGGGTTAATTAATTATTAAGGGCTTTGGCCCAATTTGAATAATTAAAGATTGACCTAGGACTAAACTAATATAAGCTTGTTTATTGGACTAGTTTATTTGGGCTGAAAAAATTAATTATTTATTAGGCCATTTATTTGGTTCTAATTAGAATAATTAATTTAGTTCAAAAAGCTAAACTAAGAGTCCAATGGGCCAGTCTAGTTTAACCTATGATTTTTTTTAGTTTAAACAGGAGAATAAAAAGTACATTATTTTTCCTCTTCTGAGTGTAAGTGAAAAAAAGCGTTGTTTTTCACTACTTCTTCTCTGGTGGAAAAAGAACGACATAGATCTCTTTCTCTCTCTTGAAAATATATTCCTTAGTCCTGTAAGTTGTTCACCAAATGAGATTAAGTAGGCCATATACTAGAAGATCGAGAGATTACCGTTCACCTACATGCACAGACGGAGTAGGAGGTTTGCAGGAATCGCACCAGAGGTTTCCACCAGTGCACCTACCACAATAGCACACATTTCGGTCCAACCAACTTTGAGAACAAGAAGAAAAGGTTAGGTTTTTTTACCTCGAAATCCGTATAGAACGGGATCGGCGCTGGCTGAGGCTGTTGGAACCGACGCCGGCTCCGTTCGGGATTTTTTTTGTTCTTCAGTTTCTTCAATTTTTACTTCTAATGCGTGCTTTGTTTTCCCCTTTAAGCCTTCAACACTCATCAAGAATACCAATTGCAAATAAGAGTAATTTGGAATTAATGAATATTTCCTACCTTTAGAAACCCTAATGAAAACTTCTTCATTCCCTACTCTTAATGTCAACTTCCCTTCATGAATATCTATGATAGCTCTAGTAGTAGCCAGGAAAAGGCATCCCAAAATCAAAGGAACTTTAGAATTTTCAACCATGTCAAGAATAACAAAATCTATTAGAAAAATATATCTATTCACTTTCTCAAGCATATCTTCAGTAATCCATCTAGGATATTTTATAGATCTAACTATAAATTGGATACTCATCCTAGTGAGCTTTTCATACGATACTGTATGATAAAAACCCATATTATCTCTTCTACAAATCCAAATACACTTAGGCCTAGGCTTTGACAAGTTCAGCTCGATATAGACTCGAGCTATGATTGGTCGAATATGGGCGATAGTGATCTTGTCAAGTTTTAACGGTCATCCGATTGTAGAGGCCAATGAATAAAGAGCAAATTGAATAGGTAGATTATCAAAACCCACCCATATTGGCACTATTGAGCGATCAGAAGAGACCCGAATGTTTGGAGACCATTTGAGGATGCGTAAGGAAAATCCCAACAAGAACCATAAACCCTTCAACCAAAGTCTCAGATGGTCTTCGTCATTGGTAGGCAAGATGAATATGTGCTTAAAATCAAGCCATCCAAGCTTCATTTCTCCCTTGAGTTTAATTGTATGAAACTTCTGGCATATTGATTCCATTAACGACTTGCCTTGTGGTAACTTTCCAACCAATGTAGGTTTGAAAGGCTCAACAAGTTAGACAAATTTGTCATATGAGAAAATAATGTCCGGTTCATCTTTTTAATAGATATATATTCCTATACTTTCTCCAAATCCTCTCTCCTACCCTATATTCATTGGCCATAACTAATCTTCCCCCTATTCTCTCTCTCTCTCTCTCTCTCTACACACACACACATACATACACACACACACACATGCATACACTCACTTACATATTCAATCTCATCTCCCTATCTCTCTGTTCTCCCCATGTCTATTCTCAATCTACTCTCTTGTTTTCTTTCCCCAGCCCTATCTCTCTCTCTCTCTTTAATTCAATCTCCTCTTTCTCTCTCTCTAAGTCTATCTCTTTTCCCTATGCTTATGCATAATCTCCTCTCTTGACTTCTTCCTCCACCTTTCTCTGTCTCCATCTCTGTCTGTCTATCTCTCTCTCTCTCTCTATCCTTCTCTTTCTCCATGATAGGGGCAAATTTGGTTATATTTTGCGTAGTTATTTGAGGCTCTTTTGTAATACATTTTGTACAATAACTAGTCATATTCTTTCATATTTGAGATTTTACTATTGGAAAGGTATTTTGGTCATTATTTCAGGTTTTTGGGTAAAACGAAGCAAAAATGTCGCGAAACAGAGCAGAGGCAGCGTCGGCTGGAAGCTTGGAACCGGCGTCGGCTGTACATTGGATGCACGGACTTCAAAGCGATGGAAAAATTGAAGAAGCAGAGTAGAACAGAGCCTAACTGGCTCTGGCTGAAAGGCTGGCGGCGGTACCGGCTGCATTCTGGAATGTATGCGCAAAATTCAGTGAAAAATCAGCGAATGAGTGGAGAAATAGAACACAGGCGGCGCCGGCTCCGAAGGACCAAGGCGGCACCGGCAGTGGTATGTTCCCGAGGCGGTGCTGCGATCTTTTGACGCGTTTTTGGAAATTTGGGGAGTTTTAGTATCTTCCAACTTCTACTCGGCCAAGGACGTTGTACCTACGAGTTTAGACACTTCATAAGCCTATAAATAGATGAAAAACATAAGGGAAAAGGGGAGAATTCATTGATCATCATAGAAAATCACTCAGTCTAAGGAGGAATTCTTCAAGTTCAAGGAGGGTTGTACAAGAAGGTTTTCAAAGGAATAAGAAGAAGACTTGTCTATGAATTCTTTCTTTTACTTTGTTTTCTTTTTCTTGACAATGATGTTTTAATTGTTCTATTATAATTTGACATTGTTTTAGATAATTATGATTCTTGGAGTTATTTGATCTTTTGATTAATTGACTGTTCTTCGTAGTATTTAATTACTTGGGCATATTCCGAGATTAGTTGGTTGTTTCTATTGTTAACTTGTTAGACCAAAGAGGTTAATTGCTGAGGATTGAGTAATTAAAGGTTAATTGATGTTTGCTAGACTAAGGATTCAATGATTAATTTCATGTTTTAAATTTGTCAGACCAAGGAAATTTAATCAAGGATTGTGTATAATGTATCTTGTGGATGAATTAGTTGAGACAGACCAAGTAATGCTAATTTATCTAGAAGATAGTAATTAGTTGAGATAAACCAAATCATGCTAATTTACGTTTATTCTTCATGGTGCCAAGAGAATGATTAGTTATGATAATGGTTAGGTCCTTTGAGATCATGTTTGTCTAAACAATGGTTTGAGTTACATACTTATTCATCCTTGATATGTATATACTTTTATTTTTATTTTTATTTTTATTTTATTTTTCTCTTTATTTCTTTTTCATTTTATCGAGTCGGTTAAACAATGAAAGAAAGGTGATTAATGTCTACTTGTTCCTGAAGGATCGACACTCGTTTGAACCTTATGCTCGGTTAATGATGAGTACGCTTGCTCATATGTGTGATTTGGGTTGAACGTTTTAATGTAAACTTGATTGGGTATGTGCTTAGTTTTTGTATGATTTTTATACCCAAGTCCATACACATCAGTGAAGCACACTTTAACAAAGAGAATTAGTAAATTGCATCAATAGTATATGCTTCAAAAGCTCTAAGAATATTTGCATGATTTTTTTTTTTTGTTGCCTCGACTGCATTTAAGAGATAAGCTATAAAAAAGCCACACACATTCTGAAGTGTTTTCATCGAATATAAATAGATAGCAATAAAGTTGTAAGTTGTTTCAAAATTAAGGCTTATTTTAGTTTGTGAATGGGAGGGGGAGAGGAAAAGGAGGAGGAGTAGCACATTTTACTTCCGCTATGAGAAGTTAATGCATTTACTCTTATCCAGTTTGGTTGGAGTGAAAATAAAAAAGGAAGAAGAGGGAAGAAGAGAGAGAATAATTAATTTAATATACTATTTTATCCCTCATTATCTATTTTATTAAAATTTTTAATGTTAAAAATGTGGTCAATATTGTCATTATTACTCCTACTTTAGTTTCTCTCTCCCAATCCCTTCAAATTGGGAAGAGAGGAAATGCTGATATGGAGGAGGAGTGGTACCTCTTTAGATTTACTTCCCATTCACATCTACATCCAATCAAATGAGGTAAATGTCTTATTTACCTTCATATTTACTTCTTCTTCTCATTTACTTCCACAAAACAGTCCAACCAAACTAAGCCTAACTTAGGATGCTGCTGAAGATTTTCTTCAGATTTCATAAATTCTCATGGTCCTTCTTCCACTTAAATTCAATGAAATTGTTAGCATATATAGGCCACGAATCTTTCTTAGATTTTTTGGAACTCCATTTGAGATTCTGCTTGCTAATCCAACTGAAGCTGCTCAATGTCAAACATTGCCAATTAGTTAGCATCAAAACCAAACTTCACAAAAACAAAAACAATTACAACTTCTAGTTCAAAAGACATAAGAAATGAAGCATATTCTCTAAAACTAGGAACCACTTATCAAACTACGTACTACACACATGAAAGGCCATTTATTTCATATGCACACTCGATAGGCACAACCTATAGAATCAATCCTCCTTCTTCTTATAACCCTTATCAAGAATAGCTGAGTTAAATCCATTAGGGTGAACTCTATTGCTCTTGTCCCTGTGATCATCAACAATTTTTTCCTCCATGCATCCTTCACCCACTTTTCGAGCTCGTTCATCTTCCATTCTCTTCAAATTTTTCCTCTGGCGCTGTTGTTGGATATTATCACGAGCATAACTTGCCTTAATTGATGACATATTGCAGTTGTAAGAACTAGATATGAAAACTTTTAGATATTTCTTGAATTGAATATGTTGTAATGGGAATGAAGATAGCCTCAATGAGGATTTATAGGGCTAACTTGTTGGCATTTTGAAGACGAAATCAAAAGTACAAAATGCTTACCCTTTAATGGCTGATGACTTTGCTTATATCTTATTGATTACAAGGCGGGTTAGAACACAAATAACAGCTAAAAAGTGGGGCTTACATATAGAAAGTGGTTAAATTTTTTTAAGTGATTTTCGGGTTTTGGCTCAACCATTACTAAAAAAAAAAAAAAAAAAAAGGCACACCGTTTGTCATGATAATGCAATAAATTATGGAGTTGGCTGTCAACTAATCTCGAGGCTTAAATAATTTGGTTAAGGTAACCAGTGGTGATAAAACTACTAGATAAGTGCCTGAATTGGCTCTCTAATTAAGCCCACCAATGAAATATTTCTATTCCAGCATTGGATATTAGTACTAATTATTGTAGTGAAATATGAAAAGAATCAAACAAACTTAACAATAATTTGGGACCGACAAAGTCGGTCGCTAATCCATGATTGATTAGCGTCCGATGATTAATGATCAAAACTATTAGTAACCGAAGTGGTTGTGTACTTTTTTATTTATAATTATTTTGTATTTTTTATTTACAACAAATTAGCAATGGAATGTCATTAACCGATACTATTAATCGGTCACTAAAATTTTAGAAAACACTAGTATGGCGACTGCATTTCATTAGTCTCAGACTGTATGAGTGGGGTGTGTGTGTGTGTGTGTGTGTTTTTTTTTTCACTCATTGATTTAACTAACTAAGCTATTTATCTTACCACCAAGAAAATCAGGGAAGACCAATTTTCATTCTCTAATCTAAATGTGTAGATTCTAATCTATTTTGGCAAATAATTCAATTTCCAATACGTATAAGCAATCTAAAGGTATCACGACATTTTACCAATCACACAATTGAAATAAAAAGACTAACTTGAAAATAAAAACACAAATTTTACTTTTAATGAACGGGAAATTTTTAGGTGTACCCGGTGTATGTGCACCGAACGCAAACAATTCAACTGTTTGCTATATTTGTGAAGATATAGTGTCTACATCATCTTCTGAATGAGATGTGCTTATAGTAATTATCTTGATCTATATGAATAGATCAAATAAATCTAATTCAAGATCTCCATATCCTTTTATAATGGTTTTTTTCTAACTGCACATGGTTTATAAGGATATCTAAAACATTTTTAGGGATAGAAGCAAATTAGCAATTTCAATATTATCATCGAAAGACTATTGTAATTTATGAATTTGTTCACTCATATGAGTCATGAGCTCTGTTACCCACAACTTCTTATTATCTTCCATCTCGTGTTATGAAATCTACACAGACATTTTTATCGGATTTGACAATAGAAACATCAAAAGAAAATTTAGATAAATGAGTCTGTCATCGAATTAATCTTTTAGATTCAAGCTTCAAAGGTAAATTATTTTGAATAAAAGCTTTTACCAGAGTGTTATCAATTTGTAGTAAAATCTTGTTGGTAAAAGGAAGTAATAGAATTTACTACAACCTTTTACTACTACTAATAATTCTTTTTCATTTATATGATATCGGCTTTCTATATCAGTAAAAGTACCAAGAGCATATTTGCATACTTTTTCAAAAGAATTATTAGAAAACTTTTTTAATACTGCACTCCAACAATTTTTAGAAGCATCTATTTTTAGGATTAAATCATCATTATCATTGGTAAAGATAAAAGTGGGAGATTCTAACCTAATCATTTTATATCTTTAACTTGACAAATAAATTTATCATAGAAAGAAAATATTTGATCTTTTTTCAAATATTTTTGAAATGTTTTCTTTTTTAGCTGAATTGGGAATAAAGTCTGAAGTATAATTTAGTATTCCCAAAAATTTCTAAAATTCTTTCTATAAGTTTATCAGGAAACTAATTTATCTTTTCAACTATATGAGGTTGTAATTCACTTCCTTGTGGATTTACTTTAAAACCAATGAATTATATATCATATAACCTAATTTTTGTCTTTTTCTAAGAAAGACATAATCCATGCTATAAACATATATCGGCAAATATATTTAGATTATCTAGATGTTCTATTATAGAATTGCTGACTATTAAAATATCATCAATATAAACATGACAAAAAGGATAGAATTTAAAAATATTTTCCATTTTTCTTTGAAATATGTGGGGTGCATTTTTTAATCTAAAAGGCATTACTAACCATTCATATTATCATGTGGAGTAGAAAAAGTTGTTAAAGGAATGCTACCTTTATGCATTTTTATTTGCCAAAATGCACTTTTTACAATCAAATTTAAAGAATATCTTTTTATCATGAATTTGATTAATCAGACTTTCTTTATGTGGTAAGAAGTATCCGTCAAAAATAGTTTCATCATTTAATTTCTTATAATTAACTACAATTGTAATTTTTCATCTTATTTTTTCTGCTTGGTTTCTTACCATAAATGTAATAGAAGAATGGGAAGACTTGCTAGTATAAGTTTTAAGTCTAAAAGTTCTTTTATCTGTTTTCTAAATAGTTCTTGATCTTCAGGATTATATTTCATTGGTTTTACTCTAATAATCTTATTTTTATCTTTTAGTCCTATTTTAGCCTCTTTTTTATTTTTATCCCAAAAAGCTAAGGGATTTTCAGATTTTCACTTGCTCCAGTAGCTAGTAATATTCTAGGATGAATATTAAATATCAATTTTTGGTATTTTAAATTTCCTCATAAAATACCAAGTGTAGCTTCTTGTCTATTTTTAATTCTATTGTCTAAGATAGATATATCAATTGGAGTATCTAATCCTTCTCTAAAAGTTTCTCTTATTATCTTTTGTATGGATCCCATATGTACCCATCCGAGTTTTTCTCTTATTTTTTCTGGAATCTTCTCCATTTTATCTTATAATTCATTTTTAGATAATAATGGTATCATTATTTTATTACTAGTTAAGTTATTTTCTAAAGCTTTTTCTTTTAAACTTATTCCATAACACACATGATGTTTTCTTATCAGTAGTACTATCTTTTCTAAGGTTGATACTTGAAATCTTCAATATGAATCTAAAGTATATGAAGATTTTTGCATCTTATTTAAATAATTTTCTATCTATAATAGCTTCATGGTTATATTCTCCTAATTGTTCAAACGTATCACTTATGGATTGAATTTCTTTTTCTTTATCTTCAGCTATTACTAGTATCCAGAGTTTGTTTCATATTCAACATCTATAATTATAAATATATCTTCTTTAGAATAGAGTATTTCTAAGTCTTCAAATTTATTTATTAAGACAAAATCTTTATTATTTATCATTTGATCTATATCTTCATCTATTTCTATTTTCTTTTTATTAAATAACATAATCCTTGACATTTTCTTTTTAATAAGACATTCAATAGCAAAATTTCATTTTTCTTTACAAAAATAACATTGACATTTTCTTTTCTTAGTGCATTTATAAACCTTTTTCTTAGGTATATTAGATTTTCTTTTATAATAGCTTGCTTTTCTTTTCTTAAAATATCTTTGTTTCTTGTGTTTTCTTTAATCTTTTGATAGTAATAAGGGGAATCACATCCAATCATAGTAGGTAAAGTAGTATTTCCACAACATAATCCTATTTTTCTTTTAAATCTTTTTGTTCTTTTTAATAGAGTAGCTTCATCACACCATTCACTTAATTTATCTTATAAAATATATATTCTTTTTGCTAAAGTATCTTGTGTTTCATGATTATATGAATCTATATAATTTCTGCAAGGATCATGAATTTTAGCATAAAACATATTCAAATAAAATTCAGGATTAGAAAATGCACATCTATAATAATAATGTTGAAAAATACATATATATATATATATATATATTTTAATTTCAGACATATCACAGAATTATAACTTTATCAAGGCATTAGTGTATTTTCTTTGAGAATTTGGATCTTTGTAATATTGTCCTTTTCTAGCAAATTCAACTCTAAGGGCTTCAATAGCTCTCGTTATCATATTTTCTATATCATTATCAGAAGGAAAAAAAAATGTTGCTTTAGCTGTATCACCCATATTTTCCCAATATCGACTAATACTATTATCTAAAGTTTTTTCTAAGAAATTTCTTACAGTATTATAATCCATTTTATTTACAGTAACTGCTAATCTTAATGCTAATTTCCATTTATCAATAGCTTCTTTTACAGGTGTATACAATCTAAATCTCAGTATATAGTCCAAAAGGATTAATTGTTTCATGCTTCATTTTATCTAAAGGAGTATATCCCTGGTCATCATAAGCACTTTTATTTTCTGCGCAAGCAACTCCAGCATATCCCTTAGGAGAAGGTCTTACTATAATAGGTGCTCTAGAACTGGATGAAGGAATATTATTTATATTTGTATTTTCGGGAATTATTTCAGTTTTAATATCAAGATTAATATTTACAATATCTAACTGAGATATTTGATTTGATAATCTTTCTATTTCAAATTCTGGGGCAGAATAAAAATTATCCATTTTATTTTATTCTAATTTTATTTTAGACAGATGTTCAATAAGAAATCTTTCATGAGGAGATACATTTGATTAAACTCGTTTGGGTTGAGGTCTTAATACTTCTTCTATTTTTTCTATTTATTTTGATAAAGATTTATAGACCCATAAAATCATTTTTTTTTGAAGTTCTAATATATCTTGTTCAATCTTTAAATTTCCAGGCTCATAGCTTTATAAGTTATATCCATATTTTATTTATTAATCTTCAAGATCTGTCCAATCACTGTCATCATAAATATGATCATCATTAAAAATATGATAGGCACAGCTTTAACTATGTTATATGGATCATCTTCAAATAAGTTGTCAAAGTCTTCATCTGAAATATGTTTTTATTGATTTAAATTTTCAGAAAAAAAATTTCATTTTCATTTGGATTATCTAAACCTTACTCTGATACCATTATAAAAGGGGGTGGTGAAACAAAATCAAATCGAACAAAAATGTCAATTTTTACATTCAAATGTGTTATTGTTATCAAAAACCATATTTCATGTCCGAGGACAGTTATAGCGATCAGAGGGGAAAAAATAGGAGTATTCATATTTTGAAGGAACAAAAAATAATTATGCTTATTGTTCTATTCAATTAACTAAAGTAGAGAATTTTGAAATTAAAGTTAATTTAGACAGAAAAGATACAATAAAATTTGGAGAAAAAGTGATTCACTTCAAAAGAGCAATTGGATTAAGGACTGTTATTTATACAATGGAAGTAGACTAGAAAAAAGGATTCATAACATATGCTGGAAACAGAGCATTTTCTCCAGTTTTGATTGGACCTGCAAAGGTCGTGCCAGATTTAGTTAGAAGTTTTCTACGGTGGAAAATAAAGTGATAGAGTGAGGAAAGGTAAAATCAAGTCCAGTAACTTAGAAAAAACTTCGAATATGCAACATCAAGCAGTTCCTATTTCTCGGTCCGAGATATGCATTGTTGGAACTGGGTTGGAACGACAAGTAGCTCTAAATTCAGGGGCTTTTTCTATAGTTGTACATGAGGGAAAGGTCGTGTATGCTGATATAGATAAGATCCTCAAATTTGGTTAAATTTTGAATTCTTTTTTGAATGTCTTGTATCCGCAAAAGATCATTTCTTAAAAATCCCATTTGATCAAATTCATACCCTTTCACTGTGAAAGAATGGGAAGGACTGTATAAGTATTTTCTTGATTAGGGGTTGCCGAAAAGAAATCTTTTCCCTTTTTGCTTTTGCCTTTTACTAGAATTTCAATTGGTTGGGATGTGTTCCTATCTATTAATAGGGTTTTGGTTCACACGACCTTTTGCAGCAGATGCTTGCCAAAAAGGATTTGTAACAAATTGTGTAGGAGATTCTGGTTTATTATTAGGAATTTTAGGTTTTTATTGGATAATAGGTAGCTTCGAATTTCAGGATTTACTTCTGGCATGCACCACAATATCTACAGCAGCATAAAAAAGATTCGTACAAGAGGATAAAGAAAAACACTGATAAAAGTTGAGAAAAATAGACGACAGAGTTAAGAAGAAAAATTCTCTACGATATATCATTTTCAAGTCATCATCAAGATAACTTTATGTAATTATCTTAGCCTATAAATATGTAACTTTTGAAATTAAAATCTTGTAATCTTTCTAGTTTTTGTAAAAGATGTAATTATTTGGTTTCTAGTTTTTCAACCATGCAATTGTTAGGCTTGTAGTATAAATGTAGTAGAATTAGAAATCAAGAAAAGAACCGTGGAAAAAATCTTGAAATCTTGTACTAGCCATTTTCTCAATAAAGTTAAGTTTCATATGTATTCCTAAGTTTTTCCTTTCAGCTAAAAACTTTCTCCTTCCGAGAAGAAGAAAGAATTAACTATGCAAATATTGTTTCCTTACTAATAAAATATCTGCTTCAACCCTCTTCTATTCCAGTATTATTTCTTACACTCTGAGGTAGGAAAAGAAACAAAGTTGTGCTGGCAATCTTTAAAGAAGCTTCAAGGGAAGTTACCTAACATATGTTAGGTTAGGGCTGATATAACACCCCACTACTATGTGACCAGAAGAGGGTCAATAATGTCACCCTAGTCTTGAGGACCAATGGTCTTTATAACTAGCTGACACGAAAAGGGTATGAAACTTAACTCAAAAGAAATACTTCATATCAAAACTTAATACAAGGTCTCGAAAAACAAATTCAAAATGAACAAATCCAAATCCAATACTTAAATGAAATAATGTCTAGAATGACAAATGTCTTCCCACACACGGATAAATAAATAAGCATTGAAACTTGGATAGCACTTATCTCTAATAAATGCCCACCTCAGGTCTAGTACTTCCTAAAATATGACAGAGAAAATTGTGTGAGAAAGGAATTTCTCAGTAAGTCCTGTGTGTGCATATGGAATAGTTTAGAAATACTTTTGTGATGTAATTTTCATAAATATTTGATAGAAAAATATTTTGCAAGTTATACATCAAGTAAACATGGAGTGGTTCTAAGTTTTATAATAAAACATAAAAAATTCAATTTGAATCAGGATAACAAAACAGGAATATTTCAATAACTAAACCACACAATATTATCTCAGCATAATTCATAATCGAGAAGTTATGAAACCTTACATCATAACTAGCTACTGTAAAACCACTGCATCACAGTGAAGTGGATGATTGGCCCATTGGGGGAAATACTTCTCCAACTTCCACCCCAAACTTACTGGTCATCCATCTTTGGTCAATAGTCCTATCCATACCATATTGCTAACGCAGACTGACCTGACTTGCTAATATTGGTGTCTCTATTAGAATATATGCCCAATAAGACAGTATTTCTGATGTAATTTCGATTGTATTAATAAAAGTTTTATTCTTATTAATTATTTGTATTTCTACATTTTATTTTATACACGATTTTGCTGAAAAAGACCCATTGTATTTAAGTAAATGATCCATATGAATGGAGGCATTTCACAATAAGGTATAGATTATGGGTTACTTAACACATAAACTTTTATTCTTAACAGGATGATGAGAATGGGAATCTTATCATTGTAATGTTATTATGTTGTGAATTCTAAATGGGAAAAGGCTTACCTTTAGCCATTGAGTAGTCTTCTCACTTCATAATATAAGCGTATTTTGAATACGTAAAACTGGACCTGTTGTAGTGGTTTCTAAAAGTACGATATGGTAGAAACCCTGACTACTACTGTTATAGCGTGAACTTATACCCTACGAGCTTGAGTATGGATTGGTGGTCTGGTGAAGCTGGAAGCGTATACTTTGATATGCTATAATTGAGGTTCTATTGAAGGACCAATATACTTATATATTGGGTATATGTGATTAGTTAGTTAAGACAGACTTGTATAAGATAGTTTTTAAGCTATATCGCACATTATGACTATTCAAATAATCTAAATATCTAGGGTCATGGAGAACATGACTTGGATGCCTGCTTTTGAGTAGTTCTTTTGGAAAGTAGAAACATTTCAGGAAGTTGTGAATCATTGGATTAGAGATTTAAGGATGGTAGATGTCATTTAGAGAGGTGTTAGTACACACTTTCTCTATGAATATACAAAATTACATAGAGGGGTATATTTTTCATTACACCTGTAGGTCAAAGACTTTGCTTACCCAACATTGTCTTTGGGGTTAATGTTTTCTTATGGTAATATTAGGAAATATTTAAAATGTAAAATACAACTATTTATATAATAGGGGTATATTGGTTATTTTAGTAGCCAAAGTAATGTGTCTTTTGGTCATCGAAATAACCCATAAGTCCTAATTAGTTTTAGATTGAGGAAATAGTATTATTTAAAGAGAATTTTATTTTATTCAGAAATTTAATTTATTATTAGATTGGAATAAAATAAAGGTCTAGAGAGATTAAATGGTTTATCTGGTTTAGCAGATTAATTAATTTAGTTTAGGGCTTGAGCCCAGCTTGAATTAATAAAATTAACTTGGGTTTAAATAAAATATTTAATCTGGTTTATGGTCTTGATTAAGCTCAGGATTAAATAAATATTTAAGCATGACCTAATAGCCTGGACCATAGGCATAGAGGAGAAGGCCTAAGCCCAGTTGAGTTGGATGCGCTGGTCCTTGCATTAAGAGCTCTGGTATCACAACCCTGAGATAACAGATATAAGTATAAGGTGGTTTATTCGTATTTGAATTGGCCGAGTTGATTATCACCTACCTTATCTTAAAGTTGATTTCTCTGTGGGTGTATATCTTCCATGAGTCACAGAGATACAAATGTGATAGAACTCTCGTGCAAACTTCTTTTTCTCTTTGGTTTTTGCTTCTCTTCTTAGTGTTATTATTTTTCAAAAAAACTAGAACGCAATTGGATTCCTTCTTGATACTACTTATTAGCAGATGGTTAAGAGGAGAGACTATTCTCAACCTTATAACCTTCATCAGTGGTATTAGGCGGTGGTCATATTTCGAAAAACCAAAAGCTTGGTGCTTTATGCAAATGCGGAGAAGCCGAAGACTTGCGGGGTTATTACTGAGTACTTTATCAAATCCTCCAGTGGTTGAAGAACAGCCATTATCAACACAACCAAAATAGTCAGTTTTGGAAAAACATAAAGGTATTATCCCTTCTGCTCCGTGCATTTTTTTTTCATGCTTTTGTATGTTTGTTTGCTATATTTCACCTTCGATTGTTATCAGAGCATGTCGATTTTATGGCAAACATAGGAAGCATGTTAGTAAATAAAACTTGCCAGATGATTGTTTGATTTCGCGGTACTGTGATCCTTCATGTTTCTAGCATGGGTAGAGATCTCTATAAGTCTCGTGGTTGAGACATAGGTGCTCTGTAATTTCTAGTTTTTGTAGATCAATTGTGTACGCCTAATTTGAAAAGGCATAGGTGGTTGTTTATCATGGTTTGTGATTTCCTGTAATCAATTGAGGCTTGGGGAATGATTTGGATGGAAAAAATAGAAGAAAATCATAGCAAAAATCAGACAAGAAAGAAAAGCCAGGCTGGGATTCATAGCATCAAGCTGGGGCTTCAGAGTCAGGATTGCTTAAAGTTGCGGCTAGCTTCATGGAAGCTAGTCGTGGCTGGTCTTGAGATGAGCTATGGCCCAAGCTACGGGCGGATGGTGCTACGGCTCAAGGCACTTTTGAGTGCCAACCCACGACTGTTTTAGTTCTGTTCTGGTTTTATTTTTTGGTCATGGTTCACGGGGCCGATTCAATTGGCCATGATCTAGTATGGTGGGTGCATGAAGGTCATGGGAAAATTTTTGTAATTTTCCTTGTAATTTTTTTGCATTTTTCTTTTCCATTTTATGTCCCAAACCAGTCACAATTATTATTATTATTATTATTTTCATAGTTAATTCTCTTGGAATATTTTGTATGAAAAAAATACTAGTAATGGATTTACAATTAAACAAGACTATTAATTAATTAATGTGTTTAATTCCTTATTTGGACACTTAGGCTAAAAGAATAGAAAAGCATAAAAACATTTATAGTTTTCTAACATGCTATTTTCTGTTAGAAACCTATGTGCACGTTTTCTCAAAGACTAAAGTCTTTAGGAATTTTTAACAAGGAAAAATAATTTTCTTATTTTAACTTAAAGGCAAAAATTAATCCTTGGTTGTTCTCTTAAAGGAGTTTATCCTTGACATAGAGAATATTTTGGATTTAGATGTTTTTGTGAGTTAAAAGGAACACCAATTTTAATTTATTTCACAAGAAACATTATTTTTTTGTCAAAAAAAAAAAAAAACTTGAGACTAAAGTCTCTTAAAAGTTTTAAAATAAAATTTTTAAATCATTAAGTTCTTGATTAGGTAAAATTAATCCATAGAAAATTTCTTAAAGGATTTTTATCTTGACAAAGAGATTTATGAATTTAGAAATTTTACAAAGAATTAAGGGATACTTAATTGAAAATTTTCAAAAATGATATTTTCTTAGAAAACCCTTGTAACCTACCCTGTAACACCCCGCTACTTACGTACCTAAACAAGCGGGGATGTCACCCCATCCAAAGGACAATAGGTCTTTATAACAAGGTAATAAAAGACTTATCTAAAGAAATACCTCAAATAAAAACTTAAACGTTTTACAATCTAAATACAACACATACAGAGTCTTAAAATATAGAATAATAGAGTAACTTTCTTTGAATAAAATAAATAATTGTAAAGTTCTAAAATCTTGGACTCTAGCCCCAGTCATGTAAATAGTGCTCACAACCTGAAAACATGCATAAAAGGAGTGAGAAATAGATTTTCCAATAAGTCCTGTGTGGGTGGAAGTGCTCATTTGAAACCATTTCAAGAGATGCATTTTGAAATACAAAAATCGCAATTGCATTCTTAAACAACCGTTTTACACACAAGAGTGACGTTTTCAATTTGCAATCTCAATAATTAACTTTATCTCAAGTAAATCAACCACTCAACAAAAACGTGGACTATGAAACCTTGCATCATAGTCCAAGTTATGAAACCCTGTATTATGACCCATGCTAACTATACTGTAATACTACTGTACTACAATACGACAGGTGATCGGCCCACCGGGTAGGGATGCTCCGCCATCTCCTATTCCCCTGCTAACTTTGGTTGTCCAAACTAGAATATAAATACCGTTTCACTTGGAATCAGTTTGCTAGCTCGAACTGGCCTCCTTAATATTGTTACCTAATAAGGAAAGAGTTTATCTCCCGGAGATGGCCACCTACCGAAAAACTAGCAGGCCCATCTTAGACTAATGATAGTAGCCTACCTTATTGAGTACTCAATGATCTTGCCACAAGGAAACACATTAGCATCAAGTAGTAACCAATAAGAAAGTATCAAGCATGGCTTGGTTAGCCTTTATAAAACCGTTTAGTGCAAAAATCAAGTGCAGTGTTTCGAAACCCTTTTTGTTTTAAGAAACATTGCATTATTTGGAGAAGAGTAGGAAAAGCTGGTCATACTAAACTTTCTATCACATTAAACCATGTTTCTATTGATACCTCAAAACATTTGACAACTTACAAGTACTACGTTTTACAAACGGTTTTATACAAGGACTTACCTCAGAAGAGCAAATTAATTTCTTATTCGAAATGAGTGAATCCTTACTCTTGATAACCTTCCATGTTTAAAAGTCACAAAGTAATCCAGTCATAATCTAGTCCTAGTATTTCAAGAAATCAATTGCATACAACAAGCAATCCAATTAACTTTTCGCCTAACTTTCTACTTCAATCCCAAGTGTCTTTCCATAGAATTATTCATAGAAATATTGCATAAAGGATTGACTAGTTATTAAAATAGAAGTTGCTCAAGAGAGTACTTAAGTTATCTAATGCAAAAATATTAAGTGACTAAAGAATTTAAATAAATAGATATTCATTTAATTATTTACTTAGATAATTAAAATATTATTTATTTGTAGCTCTATGAAAATAAATGACTAAGGCAATATATTATTTATTGGATAGGTAATTTATTAGGTGATAAATGCAATAGTACTATTAAAAACAGCAATGAGAATAATAATAATATCAATATTAATGGTAATAATAATATTAATAGTATTAATATTAACAATAATAATAATGAAGATACTAACAATATTAGTTTTAATACTAATAACAATATTAATAAGAGTTAATAAAATAGTGGCACCATTAGGGTTTCCTATATTAAATCCTTTATTACATCCTAATATCTTTTTACACCATTGTTACACATCAGAAACACATATGGGTTAATAATAGAATGTTTTCTCAACTTTTCCTAGATTAAACAAAATTTCTAGTAAGGTATCTTAGTTTTTCCAAAGACATATTACCTATGAATATTCCTTGGATTTACCTCAAAATTTTCAACGATACACCTTAAAACATATAGAACAATGTTCAGGTGGTTTTGCATTCAAATTAAGCCCCAATTATGCTCAGAATGTTTATTTTCACTACTGTACTTTTCTGTCTAGACTTATCTAGACTTAAATAAAAATTCATAACTCATTAACCCCTCATCAGAAAATTACAATCATTTACCGGGAACTTCTACACACATAGGGCTACATGTGAAACCCCACCTAAAGCCAACCCTAGGGTAAGGGGGTCAAGCTGCATATCATATTACTTTGCATGAATATACATATTTTTGAATAATTTTATGTGCTTTAGAATTACGATTTATAGTCTAGAAGGCTTAGTTATGCTTAATGAGTTGGAAGTGTAAAATAGTAATTTTACTTGAAGTCAAAATAGGAATATAGTTTGAGGATTAAATATGAAGAATATTTGGGAGAGAAAATAAGAACAAGAATTAGTGTGGTTTAGTGGTTAGAGCTTTGGAATTAATCTCTAAAGTCTTGAGTTCAAATCCCATCATTTAAGTTTTTGTCATGATTATTTTAATTTAAGGTGGAATTTTCGTCCCTTGCATTCCATAAGTAAAAATAGGAGAGTTGTTCTAAGGGAGTCATGAAGGGAATATCCTAATCCTATTCTTATGACCTAAAAAGTATTCTTAAGGGATTCATGTCCTTTTATTTCCTAGCTTACCCTAAATTCCTTACCAATTAAATTTGTTCAATTTATCCAAATCTATGTTTTGATTCCAGAAAATTCAACAAGGTATATTGGCCTTTAAATTTTGAAAGTAATTCTTAGAGGTTGGAGATTGGACTGAAAATAGGGAAGGGGTTAAGGAAGGTTCTCAAGAGAAATTAATCTCCATGGTTGGACCTTCAAACTCCACTCCATAGTGTTCATCTTTTCCATGGAAGAAATTTGAAAATTTTCCATATTCTTGGGCAGCCTAGCTTTCGAAAACCTTAGCCATCTTCCTTACTCAATTGCTGCCAGAAAAATGGCCAACTCACTCAGCTTGAAGACTGAAATTCATTGCCAAAAACTGGACTGCACAAAGCTATGCAAACCAGAAAAAAATTCTGGACAGCTTCGATGCATAGCAGACCAAAATAAGCTGTTTCTTCTACCCTTCAAACCAGTAAATTACCTCTACTTTTCCTCCATATAAAAGGCTGGAAACCAGCCTTAAGGGACCCTTAAATACCTCTCCAAACCCTATGCAAATTGGCTGAAACCTTGCAGAAAAACTGCACAGCAAATTCCAGCAAGCAATTCGAATCTCAACCAGAAAATTCCAGCCTTGCTCCCTTTTCAAACCTTGTCCGAAAATCACCTCAAATTTTTGTGAAGTTTACCTTTGTTTAGCCATGAACTGAACTCCATTGCCCCCTCCACTGACCTTACATGATTAGACTCCATAGCCACTCCTCAAATTTCTCCTACAATCACTCCAATCAAATTTCCATTTGAAGTTCAAAAATTCCAGCAATTGCTCCATGAAAACACCCTTGGATTAAGCTTGCAAAAGCCAGAAATTCTCCCACCATTGAACTTAGAATTTTAGCCAGCCTTATAGCTCCTTCCACCCTCATTCATTTCAGCAAACCAGGCGGCTCCATTGTAGCTCCAAGGAACCTCCATCAATCAAATATCATTACCATATCTTTTACCTTAAAACACTCCATAAATTTCTCAATTTGAATTTCAAACAACCAGATTTCTCTCTTCCCTCTAATCTAAAAATCAAAATTCCAGAACCTCCTCAATCATTCAGCCAACCCCTTCAGCAATTTTGTCTAGCACTTCTCTCCAATTCTCTCTATTTTCACCAAGAACACACACTACCTTTCTTCAAGCCTGAGACCACTCTAAACACCTCCAATCCCTCCCAAAAATTCCAGAACACGCCTACATACTCCCTAGAGTCCATTTCTAGATTTTATAACATCAAATCTTGAAAATAAAAATTTGCAATCGGATAAAAAACCAGAATTTTCCTTGAAGTCTCAAGAACATCATCAAGGTAATCAAGAACAACTTTTGTTCATCTTCTTCCCTTCAATCTTTAACATGTCATACTAATATTCTCTCTCTCTCTCTCTCTCTCTCTCTCTCTCTCTCTCTCTCTCTCTCTCTCTCTCTCACAGCCGAAATGGTTGCTACAACCATGGCCGTTTTCCTTCTCCTCTCTTGGACGGTTCAAGTCTCTCAAGCGTGTGGATTTCCTTAAATCTTCATCGAGATAGTCATCAACCAAGTATTTCTCTTTAACATTCTCTTCATTTCTAAAGTTATGTCTTTTAGATGTTGATAGAAAGGGATAGAATATGATTGGGGATTGAATAGATGCTTATGTATGAAGAAGTTGAGATTGGAGCATGAGAATGTTTGGCCATGGTTAAGCTCTATGAAATTCCTTGTGGATCGATGTATGTTCTTCATGTCTTAAGTGAGTATGAATGTTTAAGCATGCTATATATTATGTCACCTTTGTTGAATAGGGTATTATGTTCTTATTTTTATTGAAGTCATGAGTATGATTATGCATAGTAGAGATTTGACCATGTGATAGTAGATATGGATTTAAGCCTTTTTTCATGAATAGGATAGTTTGTTGATTGATGTTGGAGTATATGTTCATGATTCTTGTTAGCAATAGAAAAATTATGATCATGACCTTGTTGATCCTAAATTATTTTAATTAGCCAATTTTATTACAATAATTAAAATTAATACTATATTTTCCTCCAAAGATTTCGAAAACCCTAGAAAGTTTTGGAATTGGAATATTAAATGAAATAGTGATATTTTAGTCAAATAAATGATATCTTTTGTAATATATAAATATTTATATATAATAATAACAATAAATAAAACCTTTTATATAAATAATAATAGGTAAAATATTAATCTTGTAGGCTATATATTCAAAAATATCATATTTATTTGCTAATCAAGATTTAATAAAATTTATTTATTATTAATTTTACTTATTTTCTATCTATTAATTATTAATTAAGAGATTAGTAATAATTTAATATTTACTTTAAAATTATTATTTAAGAATGACCATTTATTAATATCACCTAGAACTTAGAATTCTTCACCAATGAAACCCTAGTTTATCTATTAACAACAACACTCAAGATTTATTATTTGAGCTTTATAACTTCTTAGTAATTATTTTACAACTCCTAGTTATTTTAAAGCTAGTCTTATTTTATAAAAGCCATTATCATCTAGCCTTAAAGCTTAGGATATTAGGGCCATGATTGTAATAAGTTGAACTAGGATTATTTGTGGAATCGAATATAGCTTGAGTATAACCATATGACTTGTGTTTACCCCATGTAGAGTTAAGTCAGCTTTGGAAGATTCTTGATTTTGATCAAGTAAAGGATTAGGTAAGCCTCTGCATAAACTTATTTGATGACAAAATGTTACTATGACAAGCCAAATGCGAAGAGTATGGACTCTCATTTTGTAAAGTCAATTAAGGACTGTTTCTTTTTTATTTCAGTCAAGCAAACCATTTGAAAATTTACACAAGCAGTTTTGCTCAAATACTAAACTCTTTCTAAAACCCAACTTTGACAAGAATTTTAGAAACCCTTAATTGCTATTTCCAAATAAAGCAATGTATTATCAGTTTTCTCCCAAGTGGGACAATCAACGTTGAGTATCAATAAGGGTAGACTATTAGGACTAGTCTTTGAAGGGTTAGGGTAAGTCTCCCAGTAGGTGACTACCTCTGTGGGGTGAGTCCTTCTCGGATAGGATGCCAGTCCAGTAGGTCATGCCGGTCCGAGTTAGTAAGTTTCAGTTATGTGAACTGTGTGTTTCCGGAGTGGACAATCGGTAAGTTTGGGTGTTGAGAAGGAGGAGTATCTCACCCGGTAGGTCGATACCTACCCTTTTGTTAGTCTGCACAAAGTGTGGTATTCTGACCGTTATATGGTTATGGGACCCAACGTGTGGTAACCCATGGCCACCCATTTGAGTGGCTGTATTTATTGTGTACATGTATGGTTTGGAAAGAAAAACACCACTTTTTATTTTTAACCTTATTTAATGCTTGCCAGTACTTTCTCTTATACAATTTTTACAACTTGCATACATGAACTATTTTACCTGAAATACTCAAAGTATACACGGGCTTATTGAGATTTTTATCTCATCCCTTTTTATGCTATGTTTTCAGGTTGATCTTGCTGTGGAGATGAGTAGCTAGATCTGTTCCCTGCTTTGAGAACTCTATGTTATTTATTTTATGTGTTGTTTTGAGAGATGATAGTAATCATTTTATTTTGGATTTGTTTCTAAATTTTTGGGTTGTAATAAGTTTAATTTTAAAGTATTATTTTTATTTTCGTTTGTGTGACCTAGTTATAAAGACCCCTTGTCCATTGGAAGGGGTGACATCCCCGAGCCTTGTTGGGCCTAGGTAGTGGGGTGTTATGCTACAACTTCTCTGTTTTGACCTTTCCTAGATTTAGCAGTTTTCTACACGAAATTACCCATGTAACTTAACTGACCGGTAAAAACAGAACATTTTGTTTTCTTATGCTTTAAAAAAATTTACTAAGATCAATATAAAGGTTTTCTTGCATGACCTCTTGCATAAATCACACTCTAAACATGTATAGTAAACAAGCTCAAAAGCCCTTGCAATAATAATGATAGGGGCTAAAATCACCATTATTTTTCTAGTTATTTGAGGTTGTTTTATGATACATTTGTTGTAATAATTAGGTATATTCCTTCCTATTTGACATTTTGCTTGTGAAAATTATTTTTGGTAAATTTGTGCAGATTTAAGGTATATTCAAGCAAAAAGTGAACAATTCCATAACAGACCTAGCGCCAGGTCGGGCAAGTGGACCAGGCGCCGAGTCTATTCTATTCAGCCAGCAAAAACAGAGCAAAAATTCAAAAGAAGAACAGATTATACCTGGCGCCAGGTGGGTTAAAGGTACTCGGCGATAGGTCCATACTGGATGGCAAAAATTCTGTGCATGAATTTAAAAATTTTCCAAAGATTTTGGTATTTTCTAATTCCTACTCAGCCAAGATCCCTCAAGTAATGAATTTAGCATCTAAAATGGCTATAAAAGTAAGAGAAAATGTAAGAGAATACATAAATGTGGAGGTGGATCTAAGAGCTAAAATTTTAAACACTTGTTAAAGGAGAAATTCACCCAATTAAGAAGGGTTGTTCAAGAGAGTCTTCAAGAAAGAAGAAAGAAGTTTGTCTATAAGTGATTTCTTTTATCTTTGTTTTCTTCTTCTTAAACAATTATGCATTTAATATTTCCATTGTAATTTGACATTGTTTTTGTGATTCATGATTTATTGATTAATTTAGTCTTTTGATCAATTGATTAATGTTCTTAGTATTTGATTGCTTGTTTTTCTTATGTAGTTGGTTGATTGATTTTTTTGTTATTAACATGTTTGAAAAAGATGTTGGTAATGACTTCAATTAATTAGTTTCATATTTCTTATCTCTTAACTTACTTGAAAATGAGGTTAATTGTTTAGGACATAGGTAATCAAATGTTAGTTGATGATTGCTAGAATATAGATTCATTGACTAATTTCATATTTTAAAACACCTAGAATATAGGGTTTTATATGAGGATTGATTTTAATGCATCTTTTGGATAAGTTAGTCGAGACAAAATATGTTCACTAATTTAACTAGAAGATAGTGATTCTATGGATTGCAAACGACGTGGGTCTGTATTAAATCATTCATGAGACCATGATAATAATTGATTGTGATATTAGCTAAGTGACCCATTATTATGTTTTCAAAAGCTTTTATCTAAATTGCATAGTTTCACATCCTTGAGTTGTATGTATTTCTTTATTTACTTATTCTTATCTTAATACTTTATTTGGGGCTGTTAAATAATGAATGAAAAGTGATTAGTGTGCACTTGTTCTTTTGAGGATCGATACTCATTAATTCCCTATGTTATGCTTGTGATGAGTATACTTGCTCGTATATGTATTTTGGGATTAATATTTTAATTAAAACTTAACTAAGGGGTGGATTTAAACTTGATGATTTTAATACACCCAAAATTTACGCATCAAGTAACTTCTTTACTATTTTGTTTTGCTTTAATCTTAGAGCATCAATAATTTTTCAAATTTCATCAATAATGCACAAAAATGTATTATTTCCATCAAAACTCTTAATAGTTGGTTTTTTTTTTATACTTAAGCATAATCTAATGATAATGATTAGATTCCACGCAAAGAACACATAAGATCATTTTATTTTATTTTTGAAACTAAAACCCTAATTTTTCCTTTTTTACCGACAACAGTTAAGAAAATCCAAGAAAAGGAATAATTTATCATTGCCTCTTGTTTTGCCTAACTCAAGCAATCTTAGAAGAAGCAGTAGATGACCTAGTGTACAACATGGAATACATGAGACTTCCCATAGCCGAAGCGTAGAGAATCCTACTCATTCTATCTTTTTCTTCTTGGGACATAAAATAGTCCTTTGAACAAAAAGACAACCCATGTCTGCAAGGGATTATAGCTCCCTTGTATGAGTCCATGCTAAACTTAGCCAGCATCTTGTTAATGTATGTCGCTTGGGATAATCCTAACATTCTCTGCTTCCTATTTCTAAGAAGTTTAATCCCGAGAATGTAATTGGCTTCTCCCAAGTCCTTCATATTGAATTGACTAGGCAGCCAAACCTTAGTAGATAACAATGTTCCTACATTATTCCCAATGAGTAGAATGTCATCCACATATAGGATAAGAAAAATCACATTTATACCTTCCAATTTCCTGTACACGCATGGTTCATCTTCATTTTAAATGAAACCATAAGACTTTACAGTCTCGTCAAAACGAATACTTTATGCTCTAGATGTCTGCTTAAGTCTATAAATGGACTTCTTAAACTTGCAAACCATATGTTCCTGGCCTTTAACAATAAAGCCTTCGGTTGGGACATATAGATGTCTTCACTAAGATGGTCATTAAGAAATGCCATCTTGACATCCATTTTCCATATCTCGTAGTCATAACGATATGCAATGGCAAGGAAGATACAGATGGACTTAAGCATGGCTACCAGGGAAAAGGTTTCCTCATAGTCAATCCCTTCTTTCTAAGTATACCCTTTTGCCACAAGCCTAACTTTAAAGGTTTCTACCTTCCTATCCGCTCCCTTCTTCCTCTTGTTTACCCACTTATACCCAATAGGTTTTATCCCTTCAGGTGAAGCTACAAGATCCCAAATCTAATTGAAGTACATAAACTTAATCTCGGCTATCATTGCTTCATGCCATAGATTTGCATCGGCATCAACAATATCCTCCTTGTATCTAGTGGGATTTTATTCCTGATAGTCAAAGCCCATTTCGAAAGCCTCTCCAATCTATCTTTCTAGAACCTTAGATACCTCCCCACTACGACGAGGCTCTATTTGTACAGGTTCTTGAGACTATGCGCTCTTCTTATTCCATAATCGGGCCTGAAAAAGTTGATTCCGAAGATAACTTCTCATCGAGTTCCAACCTTATTAAACCATTAGTAGAAATACTTTGATCACCCTCTAAGTATCTAGCATTAGTACTTACCAGTACTTTCTACTCCTTAGGATGATAAAAGTAACATCTTTTTATCCCTTTTGGATACCCAACAAAATAGCATAATTTTGATCTTAGTTTTAGCTTGTCTCCCTTGATCAGTACATAAGCTGAACAGTCCCATATCTTGAGATAATTCATACTTGGCTTACGCCCAGTCCACATCTCATAGAGCGTTCTAGGTACTGACTTGGAAGGCGCTAAGTTTAGAATGTATGCCGCTATTTCTAAGGCATATCCCTAAAAAGAGACCAAAAGAGTAGCATGAGACGTCATGCTTCGGACTATTTCCATCAATGTCTTGTTCCTTCTCTCAGCTACTCCATTCTGCTGGGGTGTCCCCGACATAGAGAGTTGAGATACTATCCCATGATGTACCATGTAATCCTTGAATTTACCAAGAAGGTACTCTCCACCATGATTCAATCGTAAGATTTTGATCAGTTTACCTGTCCAATGCTCTACTTCAGCCTTAAATTCTTTAAACTTGTCAAAAGAGTCAAACTTGTGCCTTATCAGGTAAATATAACCAAACCTTATACAATCATCCGTGAAAGTGATGAAAAACTCAAAACCCCCCTCTAGCTGGTGTAGACAAAGGACCACACACATCAGTGTGAACGAGGCTCAATATCTCCTTGGCTCTATCAGCCTTTTGAGTGAATGATCTTTTGGTCATTTTTTTCATAAGACAGGTTTACATTGAGGCTAACTTTCCAATCTTAATGAGCCCAATGGCCCATTATGGATTAACTTATGAATCCTGGTTGAGTTAATATGACCCAAGATGTCAAAAATATGAGCCATTGACATTTGTGACAAAATTTTGCGTCACTATAGCCTATTTTTCTTGTACTTATACATTTAACTACTTCCTAAAATTTAATACATAAGAAATTAAATAAAACAACCATATAATGAGTGTCTAATGGATATAAATAAAAGAAATTTCTCAAGTATGACAAGGACAAAAATATTAGTTATTTATCGTCTAATAATTAGTTGCCTAAATTATTTTAGTTAATGCCATCCTACACTTAAATCCATCATCATATGCACTACATTTATTTCACATAACAAACTTATATAATTCAACTATACCATGCCAAATGTGTCCATATATAAGCATGCTCATGTTATTTAGGTCACGCATACCCTACTTCTAGGTGTATGATGGGTGGGGTATCACTTACCCTATTATCCGGAAGGGTTCCACTGAAGAAAAGCATGGAAGATGGCCGATGAGATGGCTCGTTACTACATGTTGGCTTCAATGTTTAATATGTTCCAGTCTAAACACGAGTACATTGTCATTTCTTGTGACATTGGCACATCATTAGTCGCGATGTTCGCAGATAAGAGCCAGCACGCAAGGCAAAAGACTCTTAGAACAATCATCAACACCAAGATACTAAGGGAGCATCAGTCAGGGAGCATATGCTCAAAATGATTGTTGCTTTCGAGGAAACAGAATTCTTAGGGGCTGTAATTGACCCCGAGAGCCAAGTGGATATGATTTTCGAATCTCCATCGGGCTCTTTTACTCAATTTAGGTTGAATTATAACATGAACAAGTTAAACATAGGTTTAACTAAGTTGATGAAGGAGCTCTAGGTGACGGAGAAGGTCATAAAATCACAGTCAAAGGCTATGATAGCTAACGCTTTTTCTTTAAGAATTGGGCCCAAACCCAAAAAGTTCAAAAAGAATAAAGAAAATGTAGCGGCCCATCCCAAGTCCTATCTAAAGATAAACCTAAGGGCAAATGCTTCAAGTGTGGAAAGAAGAAACACCTTCAAAAAAGAGTGTCTAGATCTTCAAGCCAAGAAAAACCCCACAGGTATTGTTTACCATCTAAAGTCAATATTAATAGTTAGATAAACCTCCACTTAGATTGTTGATTCTGGAGCCACTGATCATATTTATAACCTCTTGTAGGGGTTTAGGAAGATAAGAAGATTCCAGAAGGGCGAACATAGACTATGCGTGGAAAATGGAGCACAAGTATGGGCCTAGGTAGTGGGAGAGCTGGAACTTAGATTTGATTGTAATAGAGTAATTATCTTGAAGGATATTTTATATGTATCTGGGTTTAGACAGAATTTGATTTCAGTTGCAAAACTAATAAATCATGACTATTCTGTTTCTTTCCATTCCGATATTACTATCAGTATGAATAGAAAAGATTTATGTACTGGGCACATGTATAGAAATTTGTTCTTCGTAAACCCTATAAACAATCAATTAAATAATGCTCAAAGTGAACATTTAAGTAAAAAGAGAAAGACCAATGTCAATGACTCATTTAGCATCTAAGGTTGTGATCACATTAACTCAATCAGGATTCAAAGATTAATCAATGATGGACTTTTGGACTCATTGAGATAGGAAAGTTGGCCTCAGTATGAATCCTATCTAATGAGAAAGATGACTAAAAGGTCTTTTACCCAAAAAGCAGATAAAGCCAAGGAGATATTGAGCCTTGTTCATACTGATGTTCATGGTCTTTTATCTACACCAACAAGAGGAGAGTTAGAATACTTGACCACTTTCACGGATGATTATACAAGGTATGGTTACGTTTACCTGATAAGGCATAAGTCTGACTCTTTTGACAGGTTCAAAGAGTTTAAGGTTGAAGTGGAGTGTCAAACAAGTAAACTGATTAAAACCTTATGATCAGATTTTGGTGAAGAGTACCTCCTCAATAAATTCAATGACTACATGATACATCATAGAATAGTATCCCAACCCTCTGCGCTGGGGACTCTCCAACAGAACAGAGTAGCTGAAAGATGGAATATGACATTGATAGAAATAGTCAGGAGCATGATATCTCATGCTACTCTTCCAATTTCTTTTTGGGGATAAGCCTTGGAGATAGCGGCATATATTCTTTTTGGGGATAAGCCTTAGGCGTAAGCCTAGTTTGAACCATCTTAGAATTTAGGGTTATCCAACTTATGTACTGATCAAGGGAGATAAGTTAGAAACAATTTCAGAATTATGCTACTTTGTTGGGTATCCAAAAGGAATTAAATGTGGTTACTTTTATCATCTCAAAGAGCAGAAAGTACTGGTAAGTACTAATACTAGATACTTGGAAAATGATCAAAATACATCCACAAAAGATTCAACTAGGTTGGAATTTGAAGAGAAATTATCTTCTAAATTAACTTCTTCTGACCTGATTATTGAACAAAAAGAGGCATAGCCTTAGGAACCTATACAAAAGGAGCTTCGTCGTAGTGGGAGGGAATCTAGAGTTCCAGAAAGGTGGACTGGAGAAGTCTTTAACCTAGTCTCTAACTGTTAGGAATAGGATCCCACTAGATAAGAGGAGGCTTTTGCTAATGCCGATGCATACCTATGGAATGAAGCAATGAAAGGCGAGATTGAGTTTATATACTTTAATCAGGTTTGGGATCCTATAACTTGACTTGAAGAGATAAAACCCATTAGGTGTAAGAGGGTATATAAGAGGAAAAGAGGTGTAGATGGGAAAGTAAAAACCTTCAAAGTTAGGCTTGTGGTGAAAGGATATATTTAGAAAGAGGGAATCAATTATGAGAAAACATTTTCCCGGTAGCTATGTTTAAGTCCATCCGTATCTTCCTTGCCATCGCATGTCACTATGACTACAAGATATGACAAATGGATATCAAAACGGCCTTTCTTAATGGTCATCTTAGCGAAGATATCTATATGTCCTAACCGGAGGGCTTTATTACTAAAGGCCAAAAACATATGATTTGTAAGTTTAAGAAATTCATTTATGGACTTAAGCAAATATCGAGAGAATAGAACATTTGTTTTGATAAAACTATAAATTTTTATGGTGTCACTCAAAACGAAGATGAATCATGCGTGTACATGAAACTTGAAGGAATTAATGTGATTTTTCTTATACAATATGTGGATGACATTTTACTCATTGGGAATGATGTAAGGTCATTGCCATCTACTAAAGTTTGGCTATTAAGCTAATTCAATATGAAAGACTTGGGAGAAGCCAAATACAATCTTGGTATTAAGCTTCATAGAAATAGGAAGAAGAGAATATTAAGCTTATCCCAAGCTTTATACATTGATAAGATGTTGGTCAAGTTTAATATGGACTCATGCAAGGAAGCACTAATCCCTTGCAACATAGGTTGTCTCTTTCTTTAAAGAACTGTCCTAAGTCACAAGAAGAAAAAGATAGGATGAATAGGATTCCTTACGACTCGACTGTGGGAAGTCTCATATATGCCATGTTATATACTAGGTCAAATATCTGCTTTAGTGTAGGCTTAGTTAGCAGATATTAGTCAAACCCTATAAAGGTTTATTGGCAAGCTTAAAGCATATTCTCAAGTACCTCAAGGGAATGAGAGATTATATGCTAGTTTACAGGGCTGATGATTTGGTTCCTACATGATACATAGACTCAGACTTCCAGACAGATAAGGATAATAGAAAATCCACTAGTGGATATGTCTTCATCTTATCTGAAGGAGCAATTTCTTCATGGAGGAGTATTAAGTAATCTTGCATCGCGGACTCAACTATGGAAGCTGAGTATGTGGCAGCTTCAGAGGCATCCAAGAAAGTAGTCTAGCTTTGGAAGTTCCTCACATAACTTAGAGTCATGCCACAAATGGACAAGCCCATTACATTGTATTGTGACAACATAGGCACAGTCTCGCAATCCAAAGAACCTAGGAACCATAAGAAAGGGAAGCATATAGAGAGGTAGTACCACATGATCTAGGAATTTGTTCAGAGACGGAAAGTCATAGTAGAATAGATAGTCTCGGAGAAAAATCTAGCTAATCTATTCACCAAACCTTTGACTGTGAGAGTCTTCAAAAGATACTTAGACGTCCATAAAGGTAGGCACTTATGGATTTATATATTCTTAGAGTGCAAGTAGGAGATTGTTAGAATGTATGCCCACTAAGACTGTATTTCTGATGTAATTTTGATTGTATTAATAAAAGTTTTATTCTCATTAATTGTTTTTGTTTTCACATTTTATTTTGTGTAAGATTTTTCTGGAAAAAACCCATTGTGTTTAAGTAAGTGATCCATGCAAATGAAGGTCTTTTATAGTAAGGTATGATCACGAGTTACTTAACACATAAACTTTTATTCTTAACCGGATAATAAGAATAGGAATTTCATCATGGTAAGGTTATTATGTTATGAATTCTAAATAAGGAATGACTTACTTTTAGTCAATAAGTAGTCCTCTTACTTCATAACATAAACGTATTTTGAAGACATAGAACTAGACCTGTAGTAGTGGTTTTAAAAATACTATATGGTAGAAACCCAAACTACTACTACTACTACATTATAGACTTATACCCTATAGTTTGAGTATGGGTTGGTGATTTGGCAAAGCTGGAAGCATATACTTTGATCTGCTATAGTTGATGTTCTATTGTAGGACCAATATGCTTGTATGTATGGTATATATGACTAGTCAGTTAAGACAAACTTGTACAAGATAGCTTCTCCGCTATATCTCCCCTTGTGACTGTTCGAATGATCTAAATATCTAAGGCCTTAAGAAATATGACTTAGATGTTTGCTTTAGGGTAACTTCCATGGAAAGCAAAAACAATGCAGGAAGTCATGAATCATTGAACTAGAAGTTTAAGGATGGTAGATGTTATTTAGAGAGGTGTTAGTACACTCTTCCTCTCTAAATGTACAGCATTACGTAGAGGGGTATATTTGTCATTACACTTGTAGGTCGAGACTTTGTTTACACAGCATTGTCCTTAAGGTCAATATTTTCTTATAGTACAGCTATTTATATATCAGGAATATTTTGGTCATTTTAGTAGCCAAAATGATGTATCTTTCGGTCCTCAAAATAACCCATAAGAATTAATTAATTTTATATTGAAGAAATAGTCTTTTTAAAGAGAATTTTATTTTATTCAAAAAGTCTGATTTATTATTGGATTATAATAAAATAAAGGTCCAGAGAGATTAAATGGTTTATCTAGTTTAGTTGGTTAATTAATTTAGTTCAAGGCTTGAGCCCAGATTGAATTTATACAAGTAACCTGGGTCTAAACTAAGAAAATATCTTGTATTTATTTTTGACTCATTTAGGTCTGAATATTTATTTACGGCCTTGATTAAGCCCAAAACTAAATAAATATTTAAGCCTAACCCAATAACCTAGACCATAGGCATAGAGGAGAAGGTCTAAGCCCAGTGTTAGATGGACCGGTCCTTGCGTTGAGAGTTCTGGTATCACAAACCTAAGATAACAGATATAGATATTAGGTGGTTTATTCATATTTGAATTGGCTGAGTTGATTATCGCCTATCTTATCTTAGAGTTGATTTCTCTGTAGGTGTATATCTTCTATGAGTCACAGAGATACCAGTGTGATAGAACTCTTGTGCAAGCTTCTCTTTCTCTCTAGTTTTTACTTCTCTTCTCTATGTTATTATTTTTCAAAAAAGTTAGTGTTGGATTGTATGCCCTCTTAGACTAGGTTTCTGATGTAAAATCGAATATTTTAATAAAAGAATTTATTTTCAAAAATTGTTTGTGAATTTACTTTTTGTTTGTGCACAATTTTCGTTCAGAACAGACCCATTGTGTTTAAATAAGTGATCCATGTTAATGGTGGTCTTTCACAGTAAGGTATGGATCATGTGTTATTTAACACATAAACAATTGTTCTTAACCTATTAATGAGACTGAGAATCTCATCATGTTTAGGTTATTACTTATGAATTCCAAATGGGGAATGACTTACCTTTAGCCAGTGAGTAGTCCACTCACTTCATGACATAAACGTATTTTGAATACGTAGGACAGGACCTGTAGTAGTGGTTTTTAAAAGTACTATATGATAGAAACCTAGACTACTATCGCTATAGCGTGGACTAATACTCTACGACTTGAGTATGAGTTGATGGTCTGACGAAGCTGGAAGCATATGCTTTGATATGCTATAGTTGAGGTTTTATAGTAGAACAAATATACTTGTGTATTGGGTATATGTAACTAATTAGTTAAGACAGACTTGTACAAGATAGTTTCTACACTATATCGCCCCTTGTGGTTGTTCGAATGGTCTAAAATGTCCAGGGCCCTGGGAAACATGACTCGGATGCGTGCTTTAGGGTAGCTCCCTTGGAAAGCAAAAACACTCTTGGAAGTCGTGGATCATTGGACTAGAAGCCTAAGGATGGTAGATGTCATTTAGAGGGGTGCTAGTACATTTCTTCCTCTCTAAATGTACGGCGATGTGTAGAGGGATATTTTAGTCATTTCACCTGTAGGTCGGAGACTTTGCTAATGCAGCATTGTCCTTGGGGTCAATATTTTCTTATGGTGATATTAGAAAATATTTAAAATGTAAAATACAACTATTTATATAGCATGGGTATTTTGGTCATTTTAGCAGCCAAGGCGATGTGTCTTTTAGTCCTCGAAATAGCCCGTAAGTCCTAACTAATTTTGGGTTGAGGAATTGGTCTCAGTTCAAGAGAATTTTATTTTATTTTATTTTATTCAGGATGTCTAATTTATTATTAGACTGGAGTAAAATAAATAAATAAATAAAATACATAAATAGGAGTTGAGAGAAATTAATTATCTGGTTTAATTGATTAATTAATTATTTAGGGCTTAGGTCCAGTATGAATAATTAGAAAATTAACTTGGGCTTAAATTATGAGAAATAATTAATGTTTAATTATTTATTGGGTTATTTATATAAGCCCAAAAAATAAATAATTAAAGATTAATTATTTTGGTTCATTTAGGCTCATTAATTATTTATTAGGTTATTTATATAAGCTCAGGAAATAAATAATTAGTTTTTATTAATTTGGGCCTTTTGGGTCCCAGAAAAATAATAAATATTATTTCGGTCTAATAGCTTGGACCGTCGGGTTTTTCGAGATATGGTTCAGATGAGTTTAGGGTTAAGCCAAACTTATTCTCAGGATAACATCCGGGTGTTTGAAATATGATAATCCGAGGATATGTTTATCAGATAATTAGAGACCTAGTTTTGGTTGACCAATAAAACAAGTCTCTGGTAAAAGAAAAACCCTAATCTCCCTAACACAACTGAGACTCACGCCTCTTTCTCTCACTCTCATGTCTCCTCACCTCTGTTTGTTCTCCTTGGAGCTTTGCTAACCAATAGCAAGAGAACCAAGGAGACTTGAGACCGTTCTTCTTCACCGTTGTATTCACCGACTAGAGGTTGGGTAGTGGCATATTCTGAGAGCTGAAAGGCTTGGCGTTCATGCAAACAAGGCGAAGTAGGAGGCTAGCGGGTTTTCAACCGGAAGCTTCAAGTGGGCAAGGCGAAGCGATTCCTGTCGTCCAATCCACTCCTACTCAACCTAGTAGGTTTAAAGCGTGCAAATGTATGATCTTAACGTTTCCGTGCGGCCTTTAAGGCTTGCGTTTTTTTTTCCTCTGTTTTTTTTTCGTTCAAGCATGCTCCTCTGTTTCTGCCCATTAATTAGAACACGGTTGGATTCCTTCTTGATATTGCTTATTAGTAGACGGTCAAGGGAAGAGACTATTCTCAACTTTATAACCTTCACCAGTGGTATTAGGCGGTGATCAAATTTTGAAAAGCCAAAAGCCTAGTGCTGTATGCAAATACGGAGAAGCCGAAGACTTGCGGGGTTATCATCGAGTACTTCATCAAATCCTCTAGTAATTGAAGAACAACCATCATCAAAATAGCCAAAGCAGTCAGTTTTGAAAAAACGTAAAGGTATTATCCCTTCCGCTGCGTGCGTTTTTGTTTATGCTTCGTGTGTCTGTTTGCTATATTTCACCTTCAGTCTCATCCTGATAGAGTTTATCTCTCAGAGGTGGCTGTCTACCAAGAGACTAATCCTAACTCTCAAAGTCTAGTACTATAGGCCTGTCTCAATTGAGTATTGAACGAATCATATCCGATTTAGGATGTTCTCAACAAAATACACAAACTTAAATCAATCAAATATAGAAATGTGATGATTTTTCAAAAGATATCCAAAATGATTGTCCCACGTTTGTACAAGTAATATTTTGATCAAAATAACATGTTGTGCCCAATGCATGATTTTTTCCATGTTTGATCATCAATACAACAAATAAATATTTCAACAACAATAACTTGTAGTTCCGTGCATTATTTTGTCAAACAATTATGCAAAGACTTACGAATTAGGGTCTCTTGGTAAGTTTAAAATACAACAACTAGATCCGAGGTCCCAACCCTAAATCTAATGGAATCAAAACCCATACTTAGCATCCTCATCTAAACTCCTACTCACCTCCTCAATCAAAGCATATCATAATACACCCATCTAATATGCATCTACACTCCTATTCACCACCTCAATCAATTGGACATTTAGTTAAAATCGGTTTTGGTGGCTGAATATAAGTTCACGAATAATTATTAATTACCAACCAATTACATTAATCATTAGAATTAGACCAAATTTAATTAAATCAAGACCTCTATCAAAATAAGATATATGATTCAATAGGTAACTAGAGAGTAACTGAGTAAGTACGTGATTGTAGAAAATAATAATTGAATAAAAGATAAGAGTTCCTTAATAAATAATCCAGATTAATCTAATATTTTATTTTGGCATTCAACATGAAAAAGCTAAATGAAAATAGGTAACAATTGAATATTTGTAAATCAGTATTTAGTAATTAGTCTCATAATAAATTATTAGCAGATAATAAATTTTAATACACTAATTCATAAGGAAAAATAATTGTTAGGTTAATCATAATAACATCAATTTCACATAATGATATTAAACTACTTACTAAATTAAAAAAATTATTAAATATTGGTATATATATTTCTACGTCATTTTAGTCATCATCGCCACAAAAACTACATAAAGGCTTACTCATGACTTCCCAACAATCACACGTGAATGGCTTGCATCAACACTCTCATCACCACTCAATTAAGGTGTCTTCTAAAATATTTTATCTTTTAACCCCAAGGAATCCCACCACCCTCCGTGCCGACGCTCCTACAATCTAACCTCCTATATATGACTAAAACATAGAAATCTTGCCCAAGTAGAGAAAATAAATTAATAACGAGTGAGAGTTGAGATTTACTTGGAGAAAAGAGGGTTTGCGGTTAGCCTTGGAGATTCGGATGTACTGCTGTGGTTGAAGGCCGAATAGTTTGGGTGCTGTGTTGGTTCTGTTGCTGCCGGGATTTGGTAATGCTGAACGGCCTTTGGGTATGTGTGTGAGTCGGTTTAAGGTGCTGCAGAAGGGAAAGGTTTGCTGAGTAAGTTTTGTTTTTGGGACTGAAATCACAACTCAATATGTGCGTGTTTCACGAGAGGAAGAAGACCCAAATTCTGCTGCCTTTGCTTTGATTTTGCTAGAGTAGAAGTGATTAACTCCTCTTGGCAGAACTGAAGTGGAATTTCGTGCAAATGAGGAAGAGAAATCATTGGGATTGCTGGGGTTTCGAGGGGACGAATGTAAGGCAGCTTTCCTATTTGGAAAAGAAAGAATTATTTAGTTTGTCAAAATAAAGAAATGCTTCCATGTTCGGCTGGCTCACTAAAGAAGAAAAACTCCCTTTGCTGGCCGATTCAAGGAGCAAAATCAGCTCCTAAAATTAGCTAATCTGAGAAGGAAAGAATGGTCAGCGGCAGCTATGTTTCTAGCTGTAATTAGAGGGCAAGGTGGTTGCAAACGAGGGCCTCAATTGGTAATGATTTGAATTCAAATCTTGGTGCAAAAAAGGGGAGTTCAGCGGATAAAAAGGTAATATAATTCAAGCAATGGTAGGGAGTTAATGCCGTGAATTTGTTACCAAAAATTGGAAGGAAAAATTATGGGAACCCAGCTATACTGAGGACGGTTTTAGGAAGAACAGTTTACCTAGTTTTTTTTTTTTTTTCACGGAAACTAGAATATATCAAAGGAAGAGAATTGGAAAGTAAATAAATTAAAGAAGGAAGAAAGTATTTATTTTTCCACTTATATTCATAATTTCAAAATCCATGGAAAGGAAAAAATAATTCTAGCTTTGGTAGGTTTTCTGTTTGAATGTATACCCAAAATAGCCTATGTATTTCTATAGTTTGAAAATTAATAAAAGTTTCATTCATTAATGGTTGTTTATTTACATATATTCCACATTAAGGTTTGGTTTGGTTGAAGTGAAAATAGGAAGGAAAAAGAGAGAGGAAGTAAATTATGAGGTAAATCTCGTTTGGTTAGAGTAGAAAGAGGGTGGGAAGTAAAAGTGGATGGGGAGTCGTTCCCTTCTGTATCAGCAAATCTCTCCCTTCCGATTTGGACGGAACCATATTTACTTTCTATTTTCAATCCAACCAAACAGGATGGAAGTAAATATTTACATCCCCTAGTAGAAGTAAAATATGCCACTTCTCCTCTCATTTCCTCTCCCCCTCCCCCTCGCGAACCAAAACAAGCCTAAGGTCTAAGTGTGTTAGTAAGTAATCCACGTGATTGGGTTGTGCTTTCACAGTAAGGTGTAAATTATGTACTACTAATACATAAGCAAAAAATTATTCTTAATCGATTGATGAAGTTGGACACTTCATCGAGGTTTAAATCATTACACTATAATTTCTAAATGAGGAATTGTTTACCTTTAACCAGTGAGTAGTCTACTCACGCCAATAGTATAAGCATATTTAAAATACGTAGAATTGGACCATGCGATAATAATCTTTATAAAAGTACTAAAATAAATAAATATTAGTTTATCGTAGCTACTGCTTGGACGGGTACCCTAAGATTTGAGTATAAGTTAATAATCTGATGATGCTGGACTTGTACATTTTGATGTATGATGGGTGAGGTTTTAACATAAGGCCAATAAACTTGTACATTGGGTATATAACACTAATTAAGATATAATTATATAATAAAGTTTCTATGCTTTATTACGTGAATAAATCACCCCCTTGTGATTGTCTAGGATAATCTAAATAATCCATAGTCCTGGAAAACCTGACTAAGTATGTGCACTTTTGGGTTGCTCCCGGTGATAGGTGAATGCATACTGGAAGTCATGTATTATCAGATTAGTTATCAATGGATGGTAAATGTCATTGAGAAAGGTGTTAGTGTATTTTTCTTATCTCAATAATGGGTGTTACGTAGAGGAGTATTTTCGTCATTACACCTATAAGTCAAAGACAACACTTTTGCAATATTATTCTTACAGTCAATATATTCATATAGTGATAAATAAAATATTTAAAAATGATAAAATATAGCTATTTGTTAGTAAGGGTATTTTGATTATTTTAGTAGCCAATAATAATACGTCTTTTGGTCCCTAAGATAGCTCAAACCGGAATGACTATTTTAGTTATTACACAAATTCTTTAGATTATTTGATGAATGAGAGAATTTATTTTATTCTAGAAAGTCCATTGGGCTAGAATAATTAATTAAGTCCAAGAGTAATTCATGGGTTAGATTAATTAATTAATTCTAGAATGTCCAATGTAATACACATGCTAGAATAGAATAAATAAGGATTGGCCTAATAATTATATTGGGTCGTGTATTTATTATTTTGGACTTTAGTAAAATAAAAAGGCCAGATAAAATAATAAATAGAGTGGGTTAAGTTTTTATTTAATTGGGTTTTAATTAAAAAATCCAAGATAAATAAAAAGGCCCACTTGGTGGAATAGCCCTAACCCATCTTAGTTTAGGGTAGCCAGCCTTGAGGGTTTATAAATAATCCTTATAGAGGCTTGCTAGGTCAACACAGTCAGTAAAAGAAAAACCCTAACCACCACTTCTTGCTCTCTTAGTTCTTCGTCAGAAAAATAATCCTAACCTACTTTCACCAGTAGTTCGATTTGAAATGTTGAGAGAATATCTTGGAAGATCAAAAGCTCTAGCCTTTGCAGTGTTTCATGCGAAGGAGTCGATGATTATAGCTGGATTTCTTGAAGAGCAAGTAAATGTTTCAGTTCAAAAAGCTTCGTCGAATGCAAATTCGACTCTGGTTATTCAAACTAAATGCCCTAAAAGTAAATAATCCTAGACTTTTCCTCCGAAAAAAAAATTAAATTTGATATATTCCACTGTGTTTTTATTTTCCCGTGGTCCTTCGTTTTCTACATGGTATATTTTGTTTCTAAATTTGAAAAGAAAATTAGGGAACTATCCCTAGGTCTTTGTCGGCTATACCAAGGCCAAATAAGGGAGGTTTTGGGATTTGAATTTAGGAGAGAAATGAAATAAATATCCCAATAGCATCCTGCTCCTTTAAACGAGGGTAGTAGCGGCTAGGAGGAAAATAATTTGGAAAGTAAATCCTTCAATCTAAGAGTATTGTTCTTAGAACAAAATAGGAAATAGTTATATATTAGCTACTAAAATAAAGTACAATAAATATGGAATTTTGGAAGGAATAAGGTAATAGAATTATCTACAAAAGATGAAATAAATTTGGAAATAAATCACTTTAGGTAAATCACTCCCAAAATCATGGAATTGTGCTATCAAGCTGGCCGATCAAGGTGATTCAAAAGAAAGGTAGTATTGGAAAGTATGCCCTCAAAGACTATGTATTTTGTGTAAACATATTGCAATAAAATGTTTATTCATTCAATTTCATTTGTTTCTTATATTATTACACATTTAAAGGTCCAAGTATGACAAGTAATGGTCTATATATTGGGTCGTTCTTCATAGTAAGGTATAGATCATGGGTACTTGTCATACAAGTAAAATTGAGTTCTTAGTCGTTTGATGGAACAGGACATTCCATCAAGGTAAGACTATTATGCCATGATTTCCAATGAGGAATAGTTTACCTGGAATCAATGAATAGTTCACTCACATCATTGATGAAAAACCTTAGGGGGTGAATAAGGTTTTTGAAAAATTTAAAACACTTTTTAAAAATTATTTTTGAGATACTCTTTTTGTATTTTAGATCGGGAAGATTGGTAGTGATACAACAAGGAGCTTTTAGACCGTCTTAAAGACCAACTACGATATGAATAAGATGGGACACATGATATGCAATTAATACAAGAATGAGAATGGGTTGGAGAGAAACATAAAGGTTTCTTTTGAATAATTTGAAAGCTTTTAAGCAAGGAAGTTTGCAGCTTGTCGAAATTAAATGCAAAGAGAGTAAACATGAGATTTATAGTGGTTCGATCTACCAAAATCTACATCTACTACCTTAAACTCACACTTAAGGATTTTCAACCAAATTTTATTAAACTCACCCAACCATTAATGGTGCTATCTACACCAATTACATAAGAGGATAACCACACTTGGTTTTACAGAAAACCTCTCAATTAATAAAAAAATCAAGGTTCACCCCAAATGGGTTTTGCACCATAACCTTGATACACAAGAAGGATTATAGAAATGAACTAGAGATAGCTCACACTTTTGAGCAAATGTACAAATAAATGAGCACAAACAACCTTTACCTTTTTGAAGCAATTTGGTTTCACTTTGAGGCACTATGAAAAGGGAGATTTTTGTATTCTAGAGTGTAAGAGTGTTTTTTAGAAAGATAGGACAGAAATCTACTTTAAAATTGAGTTTTAAAACCTTTTATAAGAGCAAAAAGTAGTGCTCTAATGGCTACAAATAGCTAGTTTCATGCTGTCAGATTTTTCAGAGTTTTGGACTCAAGTATCGGATAAGGGTGCGTCCAAAAGGTAAGTCCAAAATAGCACCTTTTTAGACAGAAATGATTTGACACTGTTCACAGAGTTTTAGACGAAGATTTTGAATGCAGAGCCATCCAAATTACTCGATTCAAAATTCTGAAGACTCAATACTTTGAAATCTTTTTGTTTGTATATTTCAAGGTAGAAATAAATTGACTCATAAAGTAAAGAAGACATAGGAATTTATACAATAAACCTCAACAAATGATTCCTAGTCTATGATTCTTCTCAAGAGCTGCTTGGTATGCAATCTCTTAAGCTTCTCTTATACTTTGTCACCTATTCTTGGATTCCGTTGCTCAAGAGTTGCTTAGTAATCTCATTTGCATGTCTTGGAAGAATTGAGATCAAACATGTCCTATCATGTATAGATCACACAAGTTAATCCTCATCAATATTTGTCATAAATCAAAATAGAGGAGAATGCCCTTAGGGCTAACAATCTCTCCCATGGGATTGTGATATAAAAATAATGATATGTACAGTATGGACATTTTAGACCGAGAAAAATAAGAATATTTTTAAACTAAAATACATTCTCTCATTATAGGACTCAAAGAGTGCTTATGAGATTAAGATAAGAAAATTTAAGCATATACTCGCAAATATGGCTCAATGAGCCTATGGCCCAACCAACCTCCTTATCCTTCTTCCTTCCATCACACAATTATTCCATAAGAGAATAGCCGCAATTAGTTTAAAAAAAATGTATAAGTATGTACACAAAGAGGTATAGAATATGAATCACAAGATGACACGCTCCCCCTTAATATGTGCATATATGAATATAGGATATGACACCACAAAATATGATTTGAGAGAAAAAGCTGGAGTTGCAATTTGGGACGTCCAAAATGTTCATCCAAATAAGGTGAGGAGAAACTAAGAAACTTTTGGACTAAAGATTTGGAAGTCCAAAATAGGGTAAAATTAGACAAAGCTAGTTGTTAGAGATTAAAATCACCATTCTTTTCCTAGTTATTTGAGGTTGTTTTAAGATACATTTGTTGTAATAGCTAGGCATATTCCTTCCTATTTGACATTTTACTTGTAAACGGTATTTTTGGCAAATATGTGCAGATTCAGTTAAAATAGAGTAGAAAGTGCACAGAACTAGAATGTACCTAGTGCTAGGCCCAGCCAGTGGACTAGGCGTCGGGTCCATTCTACTCTAGCGGCAGAGTTTAAGCAAGCTCAAGGAAAATTCCAGAACAGACCTGGTGCCAGGTCTGGCAAGTGTACCTGGCACCGGGACCATTCTGCCTGCCAAGAAGAGATAACCAAAAATAGAGGAAGAACATAGTGCACCTGGAGCCAAGTGGGTCGAAGATATCCGGCACCAGGTAGGCTCTCAGAGCAGAAATTCTATATGCAGAATTAGGGCTTATCCAAGGATTTTGATATTTTTCTATTCCTACTCAGCCAAGACTTCCTCAGTCACGAAATTGGCTTCCAAGAGGCCTATAAAAGCATAAGAAAATATAAGGGTTTGGGATATACAACTTAGAGAGGTGAATTACAGAGTAGAAACTCTGACTCTCTCATTGAAGGAGGAATTCACCCAAGTCAAGAAGGATTGTTCAAAGGGAGTCTTCAAAGAAGAAGAAAGAGATTTGTCTATGAGTGCTTTCTTTTCTCTTTATCTTCTTTTTCTTTGGCAATAATGTATTCAATGTTTTTATTGTAATTTAACATTATTTTGAGATTCATGATTTTAGGTTAATTTAGTTATTTGATCAATTCTTTTTCATCTTTGGTATTTGTTTACTTGATTTCATTAGCTTTTTATGCGAGTTTTTCTAATTGACTTGAGACTATGATGTTAGGAGCTTCGTTGTATTGATTTTGTATTTGTCTAATCTTCATAGATTTGGGCGACGAAATTAAGGTTATACGACTAAGTGATCAAAGATTAGTTTATTTAGCCTTGAGCAAAGGATTATTAGCTAATTTCATGTTTATAAAGAATTGAGTCTAATGCATGTTTTGGTTATGATTAGTTTGATTGGCAAATATATTAATATAATCAAAATATAGGATTTCACAGATTGGGACATGAAGTGGGGCTTATCTAAGTAGAATCATGAATTGTGAGACGATTAAATTTTACTTTATATTCCTTCATTATACCAAGATAATAATTAGTTGAGAGAAATTGCTAAATTGTTAATTGTCATGTTTTCTAGGCTAATGGTCTAAATTGCATAAAATATATCCTTGAGTTGTACATATTTCTTTTTTTCTTTTTTTCTTTTCTCACTTTATTTGGGTCGGTTAAACAATGACTGAAAAGTGATTAGTGTGTACTTGTTTCTTTAAGGATCAATACTCGTTAATTCCTTGTACTATGTTTGCGATGAGTATACTTGCACACATGTGTATTTTGGGATTAATGTTTTAATTAAAACTTGATTAAGGGATGGATTTAAAATTAATGATTTTATATACCCAAAATTTACGCATCACTAGTCTTCTTAGAACCCATTTTTTTTACTGAACTTTTGGATTGAAAAAATAAGAATCCAAAACTCCCCCTATGTATGTGCAGGTAACAACGAGTTTTTAGATATTTTGATCCAACTTAGTTTTCTCAAGAAATTTTAGACTTCAAGGGAAAAAAAATTGAGCAATGAAAGATATATGAATAATTTTCCTTATCATCTGAGATTTTTAACATAGAGCATATATCATAATTAGTTTCCAAAACAAATTGTTCAACAAACTAAATCTCAATTTTAAATTTTGTGTACACACTTCAAACTCCTTTGACCATAATAGGATAAGCAATTGAAATCATAATTCATACTTATTATAAGCTAATATACAACCAGTACATGAGCATAAATCACAATTCATACAAAAAAGACATTGCACAATATACTAGTTTGATCAATCCCAAATCCCCACATGTATTTTATAATTTGCTTCACTGAATCTTAAGGAATATTCAATTTCTACATACAGTTACGTTGCAGTCCATAACACAATAACTATTTCCAATCCATAGCACAATAGCGCGCAATAACCATATGCAATTCATTCATCATCAGTCCATAACATAATAGTACATAATCCAATAATAACCAATAGTAACCATCAATAGCACAGCACAACAGTGCACAATCCCAATAGTTATTATCAATTTTTCCCAATAGCATAGCATAGCAGTGCACAATTCCAACAGTTGTTATCAATTTTTGCTACCATTTTTCTTCCTCTTTTGTCATCAATAAAAAAATAGAGAATAAGAAGAATGCAGATGATGAAGATATATATATTTAACAAATAGAGCAAGAGATATGCAGAATTGAAATTGTTCAAAGACTAGTGTAGAAATTAAATAGATAATTGTTAAAAGAACATCAGTAAAAGTTGTGCAAGTAGAGGATGTCTTGGGAGCAATCCGTAGAGGTGATCACTTAGGAAATATGGACGGTCTCTGGCTTAGACCTGGCACCCTTTTTTGAATGCTATCCAGTAATCTGGCTGGACTTCCCCTTTACCACCACATGCTTCTGTCTTTTTCCAGAGGTGACAGGGATTTCAGTAGGTGCAGAGGGTGCAAATTCTTCCTGATATATGGATGTCTACCTTCCTTGTTCAGTGGCTATCATTTCTTCATCCTATTTCTCTTTCACAACAGCTTCTTCTTCTTCAGTGGTAGTTTCTTCTTTAGGTACTTTTTCTAGGGATGGTGTTGATGTAGCAGGCATTGTTTCATCCTTTTTATCTTTCGCTTCTACTATAGTTAGCCTGTTTCCAAGGTTTTGAATATCTGAACTGAGCCTATCCACTTTAACAACCAGCAAATTAATTGCTTCCAAAATACTCTAGCTGATACCTGTGTCTTGAATTTTCTGTTTTCCTTTGCAAGAGGACTCGACTTGAGTTTTTGTTTTAGCCTTTTTTTTAGTACCTGCAGATTGAGCAATTTCTTTTCCTTCCTCCTTGATTTTTAGCACCTTTTCTTTCTCTTCATCAAATAGATCTCTGAGTTAAACCCATTCCCGATTCACTTGAATAAAGCATATTCTTTCAAATGACTCCATGTTATACACATTTGTCTTCATTTAACCAGGTCCAAACTTATCTAAATCCATATCGAAGTATCTGAATACTTTAGTCAAAAGATTACCATATGAAAATGCCTTATGTGAAGTGTTTCTTGACTGCATCATCAATTTGATTGCCAAAAATTCAAAATCGATCTGTCGTCCCTATAAAAGAATCAGCATTAGTATCATTTGCATGATACTTACTGAAGTTTTATGCCCAAATCTTGGGGTAACCGTAGTCGACACCATATGGTGTAAGACTGTTCTAGGACCATTCAGCCATTTCGTGTTTCTATCACTTGAGTTTTTGAAATTCTTCCCACCAAAGAATCTTTCCTCAAATCTACCCAAATCAAAAATATCTGTCCCTTCAGGAAACTTGTTTATCTCGAAGTACTGAATACCCCTATCTCTCACACAAAAAATTCGATTCAGCAATCTGTGATCAAATTCTACATTTACACATCCTACTCTGATGTTATACCATTGTACCATAAACCCTCCTCCAGTCTCCTCAAGTCGCCCTTTTTTCAAATTAGCATAGAACTCCCAAACTAACAGGATGTACAACTTTTCATCAACTGTCAGTAACGCTCCCTAACCTAGATTCTCGAACATATTCAGAATATAAGAGAAATTTAAGAATCCCCCAGCCTCAACCCGATATCCCGAAATAACAGTTCTATTCTTAGATAGCTAATCATTGAAGCCAGTCTCACATTTTTTATCAAGAAAGTGGGGTACCAGGGTCTCAGAACTTTCTGGTGTGGTATGCTTTGTAGATGAGTTGGATCGTAATGCTTCCTCAGTGATTTTCTTTTCTTTCTGCTTGGTGTCTAGCGGTGTAGTAGCTTTTGTCTTAGCCGCTACTTTCCCAATCTTGGTTCTTTTTATAGTTCCTTTGATAGATTTTGCTGTTTTCATCATAGCAGAAATGAGAAGGAGGTGAAGGATTGTTGGTCTCGTTTTAGAGAAGATGAAGTTGAGAATGACAGAGAGCAATGTCGGTTTCTGATTTCCAAGAGAGAGAGAGTGAAAGCCTTTTCTTTTGGGATTTCCTAGGTTCTAGATAGGATAAATACAATCAAATACTTTAAATCAGAGACTTTTCGGAGGTATTGATTTTAAAAAAAAGGTGCGGACATTTGAAAATTTGAAAAGTCATTTCTGGGCTCATATTTTCTTTCACTGATAGCCAAAAATATTTTGCCTTTCATAAATTTTAAGCTACCGATATATTGGACTTAGATTGAGTCCAAAATCGTTCTTCCAAAAAATGGAATAAAAATGATTCGACTAAGGCGATTTTGGAGTTACATTTTCCAAGTAGTGCGTCCAAAAGCTTTGTCTAAAAGTTGCGTCTTCAGTGATTCTACAAATAAAAACAACAAATCTTTGGCAAAAATGTCAGTTACATGATCTTGGTAATTCCTAAACCTCTTCTTAGATGATTAAACCTTTCTTCGGCCAGAGGTTTTATAAAAATATTTGCAAACTGTTCATCAGCTAAGATATATTCAACACATACATCTCCTTTAAGAACAAGATCCCTAATAAAATGATGCTTAATCTCAATATACTTAGTTCTAGAATGTTAAACAAGATTTTTTGTTCAATTAATTACACTCGTATTATCACATAGTACAGATATGCAATCGAAATTAAGACCAAAATCAAGCAATGCGTTTTTCATCCATAATATTTATGTGCAATAGTTTCCTGTTGCAATGTATTCAGCCTTAGTTGTGGATAAGGATACACAAGCCTATTTTTTGCTATGCCATGACACTAAAGAATGCACAAGAAATTGACAATGCCCGCTAGTACTTTTTTGTTCGACTTTACAGCCTGCATAGTCCGCATCAATATATCCTATAAGATCAAAAGTGTTAGTACGAGGATACCATAAGCCATAATTATATGTTCCAACCAAACATCTAAGAATGTGTTTCATGATACATAAGTAGGATTATTTTGGACACGATTAACATTTGGCACAAAGACAAACTGAAAACATAATATCTGGTCAGCTAGCAATAAGATATAACAAACTTTCAATTATACCTCTGTATTTTAATTCGTCCACTTGCTTACCCTTTTCATCCTTATCAAGCTTTAGAGAGGTGCTCATAGGTGTACTGATTTCTTTGGCTTCATTCATACCAAAACTTTTGAGTAGTGCCTTCGCGTACTTAGCTTGATTTAGGAAAATTCCATCTTTGGTTTGCTTAATTTTCAGCCCAAGAAAAAAGTTGAGTTCTCCCATCATGCTCATCTCGAATTCTTGTTGCATAATCTTAGCAAACATCTTACACAAGGATTTATTAGTAACACCAAAAATGATATCATCAATATAAATTTGGACAATAAGAAGATCATCAAAATTTTCCGATTTAATAAACAATGTAGTATCAATTAAGCCTTTTGAAAAATCTTTTAAGAGCAAGAATCCGCTAAGCTTATCATACCAAGCTTGTGGGGCTTGTTTTAAACCATAAAGAACCTTTGAGAGTTTGAAAATGTGAATTGGAAAGTGCTCATGAATAAAACCTAGAAGTTGTTCTACATATACTTCATCTTTAATAAAACCATTCAAAATGCACTTTTAACATCCATTTGATAAAGTATGAAATTTTTGAAAGATACAAAGGCAAGGAGAATTCTTATGGACTCTAATATGGTAACGGGAGCAAATGTCTCGTCATAGTCAATGCCCTCTTCTTGATTGAATCATTGGGCAACAAGTTTAGCTTAATTTCTAATCACCACTCCATTTTTATCAAGTGTGTTTCTTAAAACTCACTTGGTACCAATAACCGGACGATCGAGTGGTCTAGGGATGAGTTTTCAAACTTGATTTCTCTCAAATTGGTTTAGCTCTTCTTGCATAGCTAGTATCCAAAAATCATCATGCAAGGCCATATCAATACAGTTAGGTTCAATACTAGAGAGTAGAGCAAAATTGTTTACAAAATACCGTCTAATTTTAACTCCACAGCTAGGATCACCAATAATTTGCTCTTTTAGATGACCAAATTTGTAGTTCCAATCCATTAGTAGCCCTTGATCAGTGAGCTCTTCAGTTTCTTGCTTGCTTTGTTTAGCATGTTGCTCTTCCAATTCCTCTTTTTTGGCATGAATGTCCAGCGATAGGGCTTTCTGCTATTCTTTTCTTCTTTCTTTTGAACTCCCTACATCATCATTATATTTTCTTGATGTATAAATATTAGATTCATCAAAGATAACATGTACGAAGTCTTCCACACATAAAGTTCTCTTATTGTATACTCTATATACCTTTTTTATTGGAAGAGTATCCAAGGAATATAGCCTCATCGGATTTTCTATCAAATTTTCCAAGATTGTCTCGGGTATTAAGAACAAAACATTTTCAGCTAAATACTTTAAAATAAGAAATTGATGGAGTTTTGTCAAACATAAGCTCAATGGATGTTTTTCTTAGAAAGGGTCTCAACATCACTCAGTTAACAATATAACACGATGTATTAACAGCTTGAGTTCAAAAGTATTTTGGAAGAGAGTTTTCACAAATCATAGATCTAGTCATTTCTTATAATGTTCTATTTTTCCTTTCAACAAAACCATTTTGTTGAGGGGTTTTAGCAGCTGAAAAGTTGTGAAAAACTCCATTTTCATAACAAAAGTGTATAAACTCACTGTTGCAAAATTCTCTATTATTGTCACTCCTAATAGAAATCAATGCATCCAATAGAGTTTTGGACGCACTTGAATAATTTAGAGAATTCAGAAAATGCTTCATCTTTTTATCCTAGAAACAAAGTCCAAGTAAATCTTGAGAAATCATATACTAGAACATAAGCATACCTCTTACCAACAATGCTAGTAGTCCTCATCGGTCCAAACAAATCTATATGTATTAATTCAAGAAGTTTTGAGATGGAAATCATTTTCTTGGGTTTGAAAGAGGTTTTGATTTGTTTTTCAAATTGGCAGGCATCACATATTTTGCTTTTATCAAACTTCACTACAAAATTATAGAGCAAATATGACGGCCACGGAGCCATCGTATTTGATGGTGGAGCCGTCGTATTAGCCAAATACGATGGCTAAACGACAGTTTTACAGCCGTCATATTTGATCTCATCGCTTTTGCTCGGCAACGGCTACAAAACCGTCGTATTAGCCTAATATGATGGTTTTATAGCCGTCGTATTTGCTCTAGTCGCTTTTGCGTGCAGCGGTCATTTTTTGCAACGGTTTTGATAAACCATCGCTTGTTCCAAGCAAATACAATGGCTATGGACCATCGTATTTGGTCCAATCAAATACGACGGCTTGACAAGTCGTCGTATTAGATTCTCTCAAGCAAATACGACGGTTGCAGCCGTCGTATTATGCCTGTAAATCATTTTTTATTTGGACGAAACCCTATACACGTACAATTTAAAGGCAAATATAATAAAATCAACACATTCAACACCAAATATAAAGATACCTATTCTGGTACTTCATACAAGGACAATGGATTTGGTGTTGAATGCGTTGATTTTATTCAAACCACAATCTCCTCATTGCCAAACAACTCAAGAGTAATATCCTCAGTAGACAAATCATAGCGGATACAAATACAAATACAAGTACATCATCATGGCAACAAATTTATCCTCAGTATACAGAAGCAGTAGTACAAATACAAATAAGTAGGAAATGAAAATGTCAATCATCATGACGGATAAGCTCGCCAGGATCACCCGATCTAACAGGTAGAGAAGTGGAACCAACACTAAGAGATGCCGTAAAAGTACTAGATGGAGGTATAGGAAGTACATCAAATGCGCCTGCATCAAATCAGCGTGCTAATGCTTCCATGGTAGTCTGAAGCGCAGCTATACGTGAGTTGTTCGACCACCCATTCAGGACTTTTAAATGTAACAATCTCATAATGAATGAAAGTGAAGAAAATTTAGTACAACCGGGATACAATTCTATATTAGCCTCTCCCAACAATTCATGTATCTCTCTCAAATCATCAGGCTCTTCAATTGCATTATCGAAGTCACTAATGCCACCAATATCTTGAAGCATCCCAGCCATATCATCTCCATGTTCGTTTTCAGTCGAAGGGATGTTGCTAGGTGTTTCGCAAGAAGATAAGTATGTTTCCCCATGAACACTCCACTTTTTGTACCAACGCATGAAACCCCACATTTGGCAATGTTGTTTGACATCTAGTGTACTATAAAGATACCTATTCTAGTACTTCATACAAGGACAATGGATTTTGGATCCATTGGGTTTGTCTCTTAACGCAAATTCTACAAAGGCATCCAAACCTTTATTATATTCATCACCTAAACGGTCTTGTAAGTCAATCCACGATCGGTCCATCTTCCTATTCATTTATCCATATTTTCAGTCGATCTACAAGTTTCGTTATGATAAACATATTCACAGAATGAATGGAAATGAAGGGAAATGATAAAATGGAAATAGGTCAAGAATTCAATCCCCATCAAATTAGTGTTCATTCTCCTTTTTAGTAGTGGAAAAGATAAACATAGTTTTAGTAGTAGTTAAAATAAATAAATACACTCCTTGAGAGTTTTTAAAAGAGAGAAAATAAAAGATTTAATTAATCAAGATATCTTAGAACTCCAAAATCCTTAAACAAATAAGCTACTGGAAAAATACTTTAAAAAATCTACTTAAAAAATCAAGATAAACATACCAGACATTTAGTAAATTATCGACTTAAAAAATAAAATTATTTGTAAAAAAATTTTTCACAAAACTATTTTAGTCAGATTCTTTGAAAAAAAAAATTTAAAAATTTTTGACAGAGTTTCCTCTATAAAATGAATATTTTCCAGCCACTAAGCCACCTCAAAATGCGCAATTATGCAATTCAACCAATAAAAAACTCATAAAACCATCCAACCATTCAATCATGTTTATAACAAATTTCCAAGTAAACAGAAGGTTTATGGTTGAAATATCATCCATATAAAAACATGTCAAACCTCTTAAGCATAACTAATTGATGAACCAGAAAGCAATTAGAATAAAAAAAAGTAAACATCTTCAGGTTGTACTAGAACTAGAAGAAAACAAGTAACAGGAAGAAAAACATAACTTATGAAACATTGTTAGAAGAATACAAAAACAAAACTTATATACAAAAACATTTTTAGAAGAATGAACGAACCTCTATATACAATGAAACAAAACTTATGAAGCATCAGGAAACAAGAGAAGAATAAGTCGTCACTACTTCTTTTGTGTTTAGGGATTGGATAAATAACATTGTTAAGTAAATAATCCTACATAAAATGTGATTAAAGAACTCATAAGGTAAACAAAAAATTGAACATATCTCCACTTAATATTTCAGACAATACAGCGAACACTTAATATTTAAGTGAATATCAGTAGTATACATACAAATTTTAGTTTATTTTTTGAGCTAAAAACCAATTTCTGTAAGGAATTGTTAAGCATGCCCTATTCAAGATCTCTACCAATTTCCGCAAGAGTTTGTTAAGCAGCTTTAACATCACAAACTACCTCAAATTCTCATAGTGAACCCATCTAAAGTAGACGAGACTCAATTATCTTTTGAGTAAAAATTACATTTGGTAAACTCCCTTGGGCAACGTCTAGATTTAGTATTCAAGTAGAATACTATATACAATGTGAATCTCAGTAATCTCAACCAAAATAGCTGTACAAATAAACAAGCAGCAGTTAGATCTGAAGGACATACCCGGACACAAGGCGGAGGCAGAGCTAGGTGGCTGGAATGCAACGGAGAAGAAGACAGCCCGGAGAAGAAGACAGCCCCGACCGAGCAATTTGATGCGCAAAGAAGAAGATGCGCAGAGAAGAAGACAGCTCAAGCTCAACGAAGAACAGAGAAAGAAAGATGACTGCGGCGGGATTAATATAACGGTCACATACGACGGTTGTAATAACCGTCGTATGAAATGCACTTAATACGACGGTTGGTGAATAACCGTCGTATTAGGGCAACTTAATGCGACGGTTATTATAACCGTCGTATTATGTTGCCCTAATACGACGGTTATCCATCAAACCGTCGTATTTGATCCGGTATAAAAATTAAAAATTAATTACTTTTAAATTTATATATACATATATATATACACTAACATGACATAAAAGGACATTAACTTTAATTCTAAAATATTAATTATATTATATATACTACATAGATATATGCACATGCATGCATATTTGTAATTAAAATTTTTCACACACACACACACATATATACATATATATACGACACACAAAAAACATATCATAGAATAATTAACTAACAAAATGAAATTCAAACTCGATCTTTAATACAAATATAAGAAAATTGAATTCATAAGATGCAAACTGTAGATTTATTTACAAGATTAATGATTTAAGTATTAATTAACTAGCTAGATATATAATTACAAAGTTAAAACAAGCTAGTTAATTTAATTATACCAAATTTGAAAGTCATTTGTTTTTGTTGTTATTGTTGAAAGTCATTTGTTTTATTTTATCACATTTTTTAGTAACACTTATAAAATAGTAATAAAAAATAGTGTATTTACAAATATAATTATATATCAAATTATGAACCAACCGAAGCATTACTAAAACTACTGATGACTAAATTTGAAAAGAAATAGATAAAATTCAAACTACTTTCGATTCATTTTATTTTACTTCAAAAACATAAATTACAGTAATTTTGTACAACGGTTGTTAAAGAGTGATATTTATAAAAACAGCGTAATTTTAATTAAAATTAATTCTTAAACCCTAAACCCTAAATCTTAAACCCTAAACCCTAAACCCTAATATTTACGACAGTTAAGCCTAGCCGTCGTATTTTATTCACCTAATACGACGGTTTGAGTATAACCGTCGTATTAGGACGACAAAATACGACGGTTAATGTAGCCATCGTATTTGCTCGACCTAATACGACGGTTATACCCAAACCATCGTATATAGTTGTCTAATACAATGGCTTACTGACCGTCGTTAAAGATACTCAATTACGACGGTTTTATGGCCATCGTAATTGATGTCGTCGTATTTGCTTGTTTTTTTTGTAGTGCTTTATTTTGGGCAGTCCCCTAACAAGCTCTTTTGAGGATAATTTATTTAGCAAATCAAATGATACATGGCCAAGTTTTCTATGACAAAGATAGACATCATTATTATACACGGAAATACATCTAATATCATAAGCTATAAGATCATCAAGATAGAATATATATACGTTTCCAACACAGTTAGCAACAAAAATTATTTCATTATTTGTGTTGTCCATAATAGAGCAAGAATCTTTCTCAAAAATGACTTTGCAACCATTGTTACATAATTGACTAATGCTAAGCAAGTTGTATTTCAGCTCATCAATCAAGAATACTTGTTTGATAATGGTTGAAGATCATTTACCAATGTTACATATGCCAAGTATCTTTCCTTTCTTTTTATCTCCAAATTTAACGAACCCATCATTTGTAGCTTGTACATCTTCTAATAGGGTTGCATTTCTAGTCATGTGTCTTGAACATCAACTATTCAAGAACCACTTTGTGAAGCTCATTTTCTCTAGTAAATGTACCTATACATAAGATAGGAGAGTGATTTTTAGTACCCATATCTTCTTAGGTCTGTGGGGGTTAGTGATGATTCTTTTAATTCTCCAATCAGATTTCATTCCTAACTCAATGCTTTTCCTAACATGACACCTAAATGCATTATGTCCATTTTTGTCACAATAAGTGCAACATGTATTATTTCTGTTTGAGGAACTTGCTTTTACAAAATAGTACTTGCGTTTTCCTTATTTGTGCAAACGGTTATAGCCAAGGCCATTTCTATTTCTAGCCATTTGTTGAGTTCCAAGAAGCTTATTCAGATTGCTTCGACCATCAGTGAATTTTTCAATACAAGTAGTAAGATCATCAATCTTCATTTTCATATTATCGAATTCATAGATCATCACTTCAAGAGATGAGACTCGATCATACAAACATTCATTCTCATGAGTAGAACATTTCAAGAAAGTCAAAATGATTTCTTTTTCAACATTCAAGCAGCAATTAGAGCCAAGTAGATTTTTGTTCTCACTTATCAGAATGTCATTTTCAGTTGATAGTGAATCAATTTTCACCTTCATTTCCTTGTTCCTTTTTGACAATCTTTTTAGTTCACGGAACATATCAATAAGAAGAGCATTTTAATCATCAATATTTTTGCAAGTAGAATCATGCAATTCAGCTTACAAGGTTAGATGAGGAGGAGTTTACCTTATCTTCCACTATCATGAAGCATATATTGGTAGTTTCATTTTCAGAATCTCCATTTTTCTCAGATTCGAACTCATTTTGATCCTAAGTTCCCATTAGTCCTTTGCCCTTTTATGTTTTCATATCCATCTTTTTCTTTTTGAGCATTTTGCCTTCTTTCTCCTTGGTTATTGGGCAGTCATCAATGAAATATTTTGTACTCTTGCATTCAATGCATTGAGGCTTAAATGATGAGGCGTGTCCCTTCTATTTCACGAACTTCTTTCCTCTTTTGAAGTTTCTCTTTTTGAACATTCTTCTGATTTCCTTTGCAATCATGGCCAATTCTTCGATATCTAATTCAATTTCATCATCACTATCAGATTGGCTACTTTTAGCGTCCTCATCAGCAACTTTCAGTGCTATTCCCCTTTTACCTTTGTCATATCATTAAATTCTTGAAACCTTTTGAGCTTCATTTCATGCGTTAGGAGAGAGCCAATTAGCTCTTCAGTCAGTAAGGTTTTTAGATCTTTATATTCATTCACATCTAGAGCTTTAGGTTGCCAGCTCTTAAGCAAAGCATCTAGAATTTTTCTATTTTGTTCACCAAGGGAATAACTTTTCCCATAAGCTTTAAGTCCATTTGCAATATTAGTTTTAGTAGCATTAAAGGCATAACATAAAATATTCATAGCTTGAAAATTCAATATCATTTTGGCATTGTCTTTATCATCATATTCATCACTCTATTTTGAAACTATTTGACCTTCAATACTTCTAGAATGAACATATGGTCCTCTTTCAATTAAGTTCCACAACTCAAAATCAATTGAACAAATATAGATCTTCATTCAAATTTTCCTGAAAGTGTAATTACTTCTAGTGAACAAATGAGGTCTATTTGTCGAGGATTCTTCGACATAGGGAAAAGAGGAGATATTTGTCATAAGGATCATTTCTACAAGACTATTTAGCCGAAGAAGAGTAGACCAGGCTCTAATACCAAATCAAAAACCTTAAGTGGTGAATAAGGTTTTTGGCAAATTTAAAACACTTCTTAAAAACTATTTTTGAGATACTCCTTTGTTATTTCAGATCAGGGAGATTGCTAGTAATACAACGAGGAGCTTTTGGACTGTCTTAAAGGCCAACTACGATCTGAATGAGATGGGACACACGATATGCAATTAATACAAGAATGAGGATAGGTTGGTGAGAAACACAAAGGTTTTTGTTGAATAATTTGAAAGCTTTTAAGCCAGGAAGTTTGTAGCTTGTCGAAATTAAATGCAAAAAGAGTAAACATGAGATTTATAGTGGTTCGATATACCAATATCTATATCCACTACCTTAAGCTCACACATAAGAATTTTCAACCAAATTTCATTAAACTCACCCAATCATCAATGGTGTCTATCTATACCAATTATATAAGAGGATCATCACACTTGATTTTACTAAAACCTCTCAATCAATCAACAAATCAAGGTTCACACCAAAAAGGTTTTACACCATAACCTTGATACATAAGAAGGATTACAGAAATGAACCAGAGATAGCTCACACTTTTGAGCGAATGTACAAGCAAATGAGCACAAACAACATTTACCTTTTTGAAGTATTTTAATTTCACTTTTAGGCACTATGAAAAGGGAGATTATTATATTCTAGAGAGTAAGAGTGTTTCTTAGAAATATAGGACAAAAATCCGCTTTAAAATCAAGTTTTGAAACCTTTTATAAGAGCAAAAAGTAGAGCTCCAACAGCTAAAAATGGCTAGTTTCATGCTGTCAGATTTTCCAGAGTTTTGGACTTAAGTATTGGATGAGTGTGCATCCAAAAAGTACTCCAAAATGACACTTTTTTAGACAGAAACGATTTGACATTGTTCACAAAGTTTTGGATGAAGCTTTTGGATTCAAAGCCATCCATATGACTCAATCCAAAATTCTAAATACTTAATACTTTGAAATCTTTTTGTTTGTGTTCTTTAAGGTAGAAATAAATTGACTCGTAAGGTAAAGAAAACATAAGAATTTACACAATATACCTCAACAAACGATTTCTAGTCTATGATTCTTCTCAAGAGTTTATTGGTATACAATCTCTTAAGCTTGTCTTATACTTTACCACCCATTCTTGGATTCCATTGCTCAAGAATTGCTTAGCAATCTCATTTGCATGTCTTGGAACAATTAAGATCAAACATGTCCTATCATATATAGATCACACAAGTTAGTCATCATCAATGTTTGTCATAAGTCAAAATACAGGAGATGACTTTAGGGCTAACAATTGGTATAAGAATATTTCGAATACGTAGAATTGGACATGTAGTAGTAGTCTCTCCTAAAATACTATAATTATAAATATCAGACTATTACTGCTATAGTATGGACGGATACTTTCATACTTGAGTGTGAGTTAGTAATCAGGCGAAGCTAAGGTTTATACTTTGATGTATGTTGGGTGAGATTTCTTTTGTGAGATCAATATCCTTATATGTTGGGTGTATTACTCTAGTTAGCTAAGACGAACTCACGTAAAATTGTTTCTATACTTCACTTAGTGAAGTTAAATCATCCCCTTTCATTGTCTAGGATAATCTAAATGATCTAGGGCCCTGGAAACGTGACTCTAGAATGTGTGCTTTTGGGTAGCTTCCAATGATAAGCAAGTACATTCAAGTGAGTTATGAATTATCGGAGTAGAGATCTAAAGATAGTAGATGCCTTTGAGATGGGTGATAGTACATTTATCCTATCTCATTAATGGGTGTTACATAAAGGGGTATTTCCATCATTTCACTTATAGGTCGAAGACATTGCTTTAGCAATATTATTCTTGGAATCAATATTTTCATATAGTGATAAATAGAAATATTTAAAATGATAAAATGCAACTATTTAATAGTAAGGGCATTTTGATCATTTTAGTAGCCATGAATAATATATCTCTTGGTTCTTGGAGTAGCTCAACTTACCTTAGTGTTGTTTAGACACAATCTAAGCTTAATGGATAATTATTTGGAAGAGAAATAAAATGTATTTTAAGAGTCTAATTAAAATTAATTAATTAGTCATAGATTTTAATAAGGCCTGGAAAAGATAATTAATTAATTAGGAGAATTGGAATGGAATAAATTAATTAATTGGGTTGATATATATTGACATATATTAAGAGTCCAATTAGAATTAATTAATTAGTCTTGAGTATTTAATTAGGTTCAGAAAAGATAATTAATTAATTAAGAGGATTGAGCCAGTCTTGGATTAGTTTTTGAACATAGCACCTAGCCTATTAGGGCTTCATGGTTTCAGCCATTAGGGCTTGAGAAAACCCTAGGCTGGCCGAATATAGTGACATGAGGAGGAAAAAATAACGACGTTGTTCTTGTGAGTTCTTTTCTCTAGAGTGTGTGTTGTCTTCTCCCCTCTCTCCCTACTCATTCGTCTTTTCTCTTCCCTCTCGATAGTAGAGTGTGATTTGATTATCCAAAAGGAGCTCTCACCAAGCTAACGCCAAGAGCACGGTAGAGTCATACTCTAGAAGATGAAGAGAAGTAGCTTGTGAACACTTTATGCGTAGGAGTAGAAGATTTGCGGAAGTTCCAGCTGAACAGCAGGCGCCTCCTTCTCCCCCTCCAATGCAAGAAAAAGTTCCAGTCCAACCCATCCCTACATTGGTTAATCTGCGACCAATAAAAAAAAGTAAGTACTCTCTCTTAGATGTGGCTCAAAAAATTGAAAATTTTCTAGTTGCGTTTTTCCTTTGATAGTTTTTCGCGATTCCTTCAAGTGGTATCAGAGCCACGGTTTTCATCCAGGAGCATGTACTAAGGTTAAAACTAGAAAAATGTAGTTCCTTTACTATTAAAAATGAATCTTTTATGATTTCATGTGATCCCTCATACATTGATTTCTAGAGTTCATGTACGCCTCGCGGTTAGAGGCATAGGATCATGTATTCTAATGGTTTTCCCATTATTTTTCTGGTTTTAAGTAGATTCATTGTACACCTCGTGGTTAGAGGCATAGGTGCTTATAAAGACATATTTTTTATGCCTAGTATAGCATTTCATTGTATTCTTTTAACCTATAAATCTTGGGGATTGAAGAACATGACTGCTGGAATTTTTTGAGGGGTGAAAATTGGCTAAAACGTAGGATTTTTCCAGAAATCAGTGAACTCCCGGGCACATCGCCAAGTGGGCCAATTAGACCAGGCGCCAGGTCTACTCTACCCAACCCATCCCTACGTTGGTTAATCCGCGACCAATAAAGAAAAGTAAGTACTCTAGGAAAACTGAAAATTTTTCGCTACGTTTTTCCTTTGATAGTTTTCCACGATTCCTTCAGGTAGGGAAAAGGAAAATAAAGGATGTCCAAGCAAGAATTAGACGTCGATCCCTCAACCAAATAATAAAATTCCAATACCCTTTACATTGAATAACTACTATTCTTATGCCTTATGAGAACAATAAAATTCTTATGTACTAAAATTCGCCTATTCAATTCTCTTCTTAGCGAAATTTATGCAACGAGGAAAACTAATAAGCACTCAAATAATGCATGCAAGAACAATGAAATAACTTGGAGAAAATTATTCCTAATTAAATCACACTCAAGACATATGAGATTTCTAAGATCAAGAACAATTATATACACATGCAAATGACGCAATTCATGATCTCGGCCACATTAGGGTAGGGCTTTATAGCTAAAATGCCAAGTAAAAGTCTCAAAGAAAACCCAGAGATTGTATGGTCAAAGTGGAATAAATTGGCAATGAAGCATGTTGGGCCCATATTTTATTATTTTTGAAACAGTTTTTTGCATCTTTAATCCTATAATAATAATAATAATAATAATAAAAATAATAAAATAATAATAATAATAATAATAATAATAATAATAATAATAATAATAATAATAATAAATTTTGAAGATAAAATGAATACACCTATTTATTTTCTTTTGATCTCTGTAACTGTCTCTGGATATGAAAAATAGTTTTTGAAACAATAACACCATTTAACAAAAAATTGACGTTTTTTGTTCTATTTGATTTTATTTCACCACCTTCTCTCATAATGGTAAAAATTGCACATAATTTATAAGGATAACTAAAACGTCTTTAGGGATAGACTCAAAGTTATCAATTTCAATAACATCATGGAAAAACTGCTATAATTTATCAATCTATTCACTCACATTAGTTGTAAGCTCTGTTATCTACAACTTCTTATTATCTTCCATCTCGAGTTATGAAATCTGCACAGACATTTTTATTAGATTTGACAATAGAAATATCAAAAGAAAATTCAAATAAATAAGTCTGCCATCAAATTAATCTTTTATATTCAGGCTTTGAAGGTAAATTATTTTAAATAAAAGCTATTACCTAAGTGTTATCAATTCGTAGTTAAAATTTTTTTGGTAAAAGGAAGTAATAGAATTTACTACAACCTTTTACTACTACTAATAATTCTCTTTCATTTATATGATATCGACTTTCTGTAAGTAAAAGTACCAAAGCATATCTATATACTTTTTTAGAAGAATTATCAGAAAACGTTTTTAGTACTGCACTCCAACAATTTTCAAAAACATATATATATATATATATATATATATATATGTATATATATATATATATATATGTGTGTTATAATATGTATGTGTCTTATATAGATAACACACACACACACACACACACACACATATATATATATATATGTATGTATATATATTCATTTATCTATACATACTTTTGATTATCTATTTTTTAGAGTCATTTTGTAATTATATAAAATTTTCAGACAACAGGTAAAATTTTTGGAGTTATATTATAAATATTTTAAAAAATTAGGGACCAATTTACAATAATTCTAGACCATATCGTAAATATTTAAATTCATTTGTAAATATTTTATGTGCATATTTGTAAAATTTTTAAATTTTAGATTAAAATACAAATACAAAATATTAGGGTCAATATGCAATTAATTAAAACTTTAAAATAAATGCTAACTAAGTTTGACTTTTAAATATATAATTATTGGATTCGATGGATGTCAATCTAAAATCAATGTATTTAAATTCATTTAATAATGGATGCTTTAGGAGATTTGTTGGATTTTTTTGGGATGAAATTGAAATTAACCTTCATTTTATTACCAATAAGATATGTCTTAGCTATGAAATACCAATTTTGTCACTAAAGATATTGTTAATAGTGATGAAATTTAATATTTCCAATGAGAAAATGGATTTTCATCACTAATAATGCATCTACTAGCTCATGCATTAGTTAAAAAATAAAAACGTTGTAACTGAAGATCGTAATTAGTCTCGACAAAAATCTTTTGTCACTAAAAGGTACTAAGAAATAAAAATTTTGTCGTTGAATGTTGTACTCAGTAGCAACAAAAATCTTTTGTCACTAAACAAACATTTTTGTTGCTAAATTTAGCGACCTTTTAGCGACCAAAAATTTTTCCTAACTAAAATTTTGTTGCAATTGTGTCATTTTCCTATAGTATAATCAAAGGTCACAAGTTCACACATAAGGCACGCATAGCATGGATGCTATGGCATCTTTGGAAGCAAAACTTGAAGCACACACAAAGAAGATTGAGAAAATGAATATAACTCCTCTCCAAGCCTAAGTTATGCAATGTGATTTTTGTGAAGAAGGACACCCCAATCATGAGTGCCAACGCATGGGAGTTTCTAACAATCAACAACTTGAGCATGTAGACTATTTGGGAAATGCAAGGTAAGGAAATAATCCTTATGCCAACACATGCAATGCCAGTTGGAGAAATCATCCAGATATCTCATGGAACAACCAATGCCAAATCTAACCATTGCCTCCCCAAGGTTTTCAAGCTAGACCAATTGTAAGGCCACCACCTCCATTGCCATATCATGCACAATAACCATCTAAACCACCACAGCCACCAAAGCTATCCCTAGAAAATTGTGTGGCTAAACTTATCTCTAACAAGAAAGTTGGTACCTACCAGGAAATACAAAGGCAAACCCTCAATCACCCGAGCTTGGAAAGCGTTGAAGGCCTTTTATTTTTCTTTATGAATAAATGGACAATTTTAGTTAAGCTTTTCTTTCATCTTTTGTTGGATTTTAGTTTTATCTTTAATTTATTTCTTGTTTCTTAGGATAGATTAAATTGTCCATTATTTTTCTTTCTTTTAATTTTGTTTTGTTTATTTTTAATAAATGTATAAAAAAGAGAAAAATTAAAAAATCCTAACTCGAGGATAGGCTACCTAGCTCAGCCGAGATTGGGCCGCCCGACAACAGCACATCAAAGTGTTGTGAAGTGAACTGGCTGCCCAATTGACCCGAGCTGGGCTGCTCAGTCGCGTAGTAGCTACAAAAAAAAGAAGCATTGCTATCTTTTTCAACCATTTTTCATCCCCTTTCTTGTGCATCATCTTCCTCATTCTCATTTCCCCTGTAACACCCCATACATACATATCATAGTAGGCCCTATACACTTATGGGATGTCATTCTATCTAGGGTTCAGACACGAAGTCTTTATAATTACATAAAACTTAAAGCGGCAGGAAATAAAAACAAAACGTGTCATTAATTTACATATCAACCAAAATACGCTACATATGGTTTGTACTCAAAATAAATACCAAAATATATAAGATTATATGCCTACAATCTATACATGGTCATGTTATAAAACTTTTAGCAAAATATCTCCCAAAGATAGTGCTAATATCCCGATCAATCATTTCCCTACTCGAAATCCGAAGAAAATACGAGAAATGGAAATAGTGTGAGTATTACACTCAGTGAGTCCCCATGTATGCTAGTGTTTATTATAGAAATCATTTCCAATTGAATTCTACTAAAAACAACTCTACAAATTGAGCAGTAGAAAAAAAGTGCTAATTCGGTTCAGAATTATGCACATCTGGAAAATATGATTTTTCTTTCAAAACATATAGCCCCAATTTTAAAGAACGCAAGTACTTCTTTCAATAGAAGGGCGAACTTCGTGCAAAGTTGGTAAAGCTTCGCCTTCAACTATCACGGTCCAGTTATACCAAGGACTACACCTTTAGCACTCAATTGGATCATGCCGAATTGATTACTGACACAAGCACCTCACCTACCACTTAGGGATTTTTTTACTTGCCACTATAAGCCGAAGGTTCTCAATTCTAACGTCAATCTCCATCAAGGTGGCAAGGAATTAAACACACCAAGTGTCCTCTTCTGGTATCATATGAACAATCCAATTGTGAATCATAAGCAATTTCCAAGTAAGAAATGGCTAGCTAGGGACAACTAATTCCAATGTACTATTACCTCATTCAGAGTAAGATAAACCCCAAAACTAGCCAAGTTACTTGGGGTTATCTATCTCTAACATGAGCTAGTACAGTGGTCAAAGTCCCTACTAAATACTCAACATCTTCACTGGTTCACAAGACCAGTCCCATTATTGCGCTTCCCAAGAGAATATAAAGTATATATTTTTCAAGACCAAAATATTATTTTCCAAAGTTTATCATTTCTTGAGTAATCGTTCCTAAAGCTCATAAAACATAGAAGGATATAGGCCTTTTGATTTTTATGTAACATTCTTCAGTATGTAATTGGACAAAACACCATCATGCTTCACTGTGAAAATGCTTTCCTTTATTAAAACATAATGTCCATGAGAGCATGAAATTTCATATAATGCATTACTTCTATAAATAGGTTAGAACATTCATGGTATGATAATTTGCTTAAATAAATCTTTTCCTATGGCATATGCATTTGAAAAAGGTTTAGGATTCATGAGAGGTTGCATAAAGATCATCCCTAATAATTAAATAAGTTGTAATCCATAAAAGCTTCACTATGCACAAGTCTTAAGGAAAAGGATATTTATTCGAATCTAGGAAACAATATCCTCAAATTCAAATGAAAGGCTCATGTTTGAATATATCAGGAAAGCACTTAATCATTTCAAGAAAGCATTTGGTTTTACCAAAAAAACACTTAACTATCCGAGAGTTTGAAAATTCAAAGGACTCACCTTACTCAGTAGATCCAGATCACTTACACACTCTTAAACCTAGGGTTTCCCTTAAGCCGAGTCACCTACAATAACGAGATATTTTCATAAATTTTTGCTCGACATCCTTAAATTAGGATTTATAAAATTCTAAAAGCCAATGGTACATTATTCTTTTCCTTAATCTTAAGGGAAACCGCATTTTCAGCTTTGTCACCTTTTGATATTTTATTCATAACTTTTGCTATATAACTCCAAATGAGGCCAAACTAGTTTCAAAATACTCTAAGACATTGCCCTACAATTTTTCATAGAATGCCAAAACTCTTTCTCATTTAGTTCAATTCTGGTTGCAAAGTTTCAATAACATACACAAGCTATTTCCAAAGACAAAACCACCCCCCCCCCCCCCAATTTTTTTTAAAATCTCATATTTAACCCTAAAAATTTTTAAAGTTTTAAAAAGATCTTTTAAAACTTTGTATCCCCCTACCCCTCTCCAAAAAAATTTTAAAAAATCATAACAATGTCCTATATTTTTTGTCTGTTATTTGCCCCCCAACCCCAAGTCCCTAATTCCGTCCATGGCTATTTCACCTTCGCAACTTTTGCAACCCTTGGTATTTATCTCATAAATTTCTTATTACAACTCCAAATCATGCCAAATTAGTTCCAAAACATTCCTAAAACATTTAGCTACAAAATTCAGGTTACGGAGTTCCAGTATGAATAGCTATCTCATTCAGTTTATTATTTTTTTAGACCTAGTTAGAAAATAATCAAAGCGGAATATCTATTTTCTGCTCTCTACTTGCACAAATTAACTCTCTTTATTTTTCTAATAGAGGCTAAAATCATCACTATTTTTCTAGTTATTTTAGACTAATTTGAGATACTTTTGTTATATTAACTGGGCATATTTCTTTCTATTTGATATTTTGCTTATAAAAAGTATTTTTGGTAAATTTGTACAGATTTAAGTGAATTTCGAGCAAAAAGTGAAGGATTTCATATTGGACTTGATGCGTTTGGATTTGGGCATAAAAATCATACAAAAATTAAGCACATTCCCAAATAAGTTTAAATTAAAACGTTGGACCCAAATCACACATATGAGCAAGCGTACTCATCATTACTGAGCATAGGGTTCAAACGAGTGTCGATCCTCAAGGAACAAGTAAACATTAATTACCCCTCTTTCATTGTTTAACCGACTCAGCAAAGTGAAAATCAAATAAAAAGGAAAACTAAAAATAAAATAAAATAAAAATATGTGCATGTCAAGGATAGAGAAGTATGCAACTCAAACCATTGATTAGACAACCATGATCTTCAAGAACTTAATCATTATCATAATCAATCACTCTCTCGGCACCATGCAGGATTAAGGTAAATTAGCATCACTTGGTCTGTTTCAACTAATTACTACCTTCTAGATAAATTAGCATCACTTGGTATGTCTCAACTAATTATCCAAAAGATGTATTAAACATAATCCTTAATTAAATTTTCGTGGTCTGGCAAATTTAAAACATGAAATTAATCAATGAATCCTTGGTCTGGCAAACATCAATTAACCTTTAATTACTCAATCCTCAGCAATTAACCTCTTTGGTCTAGCAAGTTAACAGCCAATGAATGCGAAAATTAATCAATTGCAACCATCATCAACCTCTTTGGTCTAGCAAGTTAACAATAGAAACAACCAACTAATCTCGGAATATGCCCAAGTAATTAAATATCAAGAAGAACAGTCAATTAATCAAAAGATCAAATAACTCCAAGAATCATGATTATCTAAAACAATGTCAAATTACAATAGAACAATTAAAACATCATTGTCAAGAAAAAGAAAACAAAGTAAAAGAAAGAACTCATAGACAAGCCTCCTTCTTCTTTCTTTGAAAACCTTCTTGTACAACCCTCCTTGAACTTGAAGAATTCCTCCTTAGACTGAGTGATTTTCTATGATGATCAATGAATTCTCCCCTTTTCCCTTGTGTTTTTCATCTATTTTAGGCTTAAGAAGTGCCTAAACTCGTAGGTACAAAGTTCTTGGCCGAGTAGAAGTTGGAAGATGCTAAAACTCCCTAGATTTTCAAAAACGCGTCAAAAGATCGCAGCACTGCCTCATGAACAAACCACAGCTGGCGCCGCCTTGGTCCTTCGGAGCCGGCGCCGCCTGTGTTCTGTTTCTCCACTCGTTTGTCGATTTTTCTCCGAATTTTGCGCATACGTTCCAGAATGCAGCCGGCGTCACCTCCAGCCTTACAGCCGGCGCCGGTTAGGCTCTATTCTACTCTGCTTCTCTAATTTTTCCATCGCTTTGAAGTCTGTGCATCCAATGTACAGCCAGCGCCGGTTCCAGGCTTTTAGCCGACGCCGCCTCTGCTCTATTTCGCGATGGTTTTGCTTAGTTTTACCTAAAAACCTGAAATAATGACCAAAATACCTTTCCAAAGGTAAAATCTCAAATATAAAAGAATATGACTAGTTATTGCACAAAATGTATTACAAAAGAGCCTCAAATAACTACACAAAATATAACCAAATTAGCCCCTATCATATTCCCCCACACTTAGCTCTTTGCTTGTCCTCAAGCAAAGCATCAAGAACAAGTAGAAAAAATACAAGGTTTTACTCACATCAATCAATCAATTCCCAAAACATATCTTCAATGCTTTCTTTACTTATGAACATAAAACATATGATACTAAATCTTTCGCAGCAAATGCAAAACTTGTGTAGTGATAAATGACTTAGTAAAACCATCACAATACTTCACAATATTCTCAAACCATTAGAAAGAAGTTAGTTCAAAAAGAATATGCATTCCATATACTTACTTTTCATACACTCTCTCCACTAATCCGAGACATACCATGATTCTACTTAGATCAAGTAGGACTTTTAAGCTTGTAATGTAAGGCTAAAGGTTTGTAATGCAGCTTAGCAAACGAAGGACATAGGAACATCAAAAGTCAAAGAAAAACTGAGAGTAAGCAAGAAAAGGGTAACCAAAATAAACCTATAATTCCCAACTCTTCTTGCTCTCTTATTCCAAGAACCAATCAAACCATAACCTTATATAACAACCCTTACGCATTTCAAGCAAATCCTGTATTGCTCTTTCTTTTTTTTTTTTTCTTCTTCTTCTTCTTTCACCTCTTTTTATCATCAATTCTTTTCTTCACAAGATCAATCAATTTTCCAGCAATGGTAGCAAGTATCTTATATGAACTTACTTTTACAGTTCACTCACCATCCCTTTTGTGATTTTTTCGCTCTTTTTGTCTTCAATTCTCTTTCAATTCTTTCTTCTTTTACTCCTCTTTTTCTTTTTCTACTGCTGTTCTTTTCTTTTTCATTTACTTTTCTTTCTAGCAGCTTGTTGTTTTCTCTCTTCACTCGTTTCTTTTCTTCTTTCTCATCTTTTTTCATCTCGCATTCTTTTCTTTCTCAATCTTTCAACTTCTTCCTTTCATTCCACTTCCTCTCTTTTCCCAGCTCTAATTGTAATTGATCCATAACTGAAAGTAACAAGTCATGATCTCTCTCCCTGCATTGTTCTCAACATACATACACTTTCATCCTTGAAGAACATAGAGATTTGGAAATTATACAAACTCTCAACACAAGTAATGGACAAAATATCGTGACGGGTTGTAAAGAAAGAAATCACCAATTTAAGCTCAAAATAGGCACTATGGATAATATAGTACTAGGTAGGCTTGAAAAGCTCAAACTATCCAAAGAATGCCTATTATCGTCATCCCTAAGTTAAATCATGAATGTCTTTCTTATTTCGCCTTGAGAGGTATTCAAGTAAGTTCTAGAATGCTCCACGCATTTTAGAGAAAAAAAAAACAGGTTTAAGAATAATGCAAAGTATTTGATCAAGAACTACTTTGCCCAAGTGAGTGCAAAAAGTCATGCATAAGCCATAAATGATCTAGAATATATGCTCTATAATTCATCATAAAGACATGCACTAAAAATATAGCTTGAAATCTCCAGAAAATCAGAAAAATTTTTGAAAATTTTGAAAAATTTTGTTCCCAAGAAAGCTTCTCACAAGAAAGCTAAAGAGTATGTAGAAGACTTGTTAATCAAACCACTCCCCCACACTTAAACTGGACATTGTTCTCAATGGCCAAATAAATAGAACCAAAACAATCAATACCAAGGGACCAAAAAGATAAAGGAGAAAAGATAAGAAAAACAAACTTCCATTTCAAATTAGCTCCAAAAGTTTCAATCTTCTAAATCTTTAAATTTTCAGAACTTTTAAACCAAATTTTTCTAAAGTAGCTCACCACTAAGAAAACACCAAGATAATTGATAAAAACTTGGACAAAGTATATCGCCAAACCACTCCCCCACACTTAAATTGGACAATGTCCTCCTTGACAAAAGATAAACACCAGAAAGCATCTCCAAAGGGACCAAAAATAATAAAGGGGTAGAAAGTTTAAGTAATACTTCCCAAGTGCAATAATGCTCCAATAGATGGCCAAGCTTGAGGTAAAGAGAAGGGCTTGTCCAAGAGAACTTTATTCCTATAAAATAAAATACAAATAAAAGCATAAGGAAAATAATAATAAAATAAAAACAAACTAAATTAAAAAACTAAAATAATAAAAATAAAACAAAAACGCTCTACACCCATCATGCTTCTTCATCAAACCTTTTGAAAAGAAATTAAGTTCAAAAAAGAAGATAGGCATAACGAATGTAGAATGAAGAATTGAGGATTTTGAAAAATTGAAGGTTCATGAAAACGATTTATCTTCGCAAAACATATAAACCTCATTTTCTAACATTCCTTTAGACACCTAAATATCTTTTCCAACATATAAGTGCACATAGTATCTAACAGATGTATCAACGTTGAAATTACTGATTAACCCTTCAAAAGAATTTTTACAATTAAAATTTCCCTTAAAACTTAGCAATTGAGTTCTTAAGGATGGGATCAAGAAATCCTTACTTTTCGACACATCTACAAAAACTAAGTTACCTCCCGTTGAATAGGGTGAAAGGTAGAGATTACCACCATCCTCCAAGGACTTTTACAATATAGTATTGAAAAATCCAACTCCTTGAAGCATGATAAATTTAACACATCACTATTTGGACCCATATTCTCTAAGAAAAGAAAGGAACCTACGAAATCATGTGATAAAGAGAGATTTGGATTATTAGCACATAGAGAAGAATTGAATATCTCCCTTCCCACATTGGATGGTTGTCCCTCATAGAATCTCTCCTCTCCTGGGAGATTCTCTTGTTTAAGTGTATGAGCTAGTATGAACTCATGAGTCTCCTCAAAAATCTTAACTAATTGTTTCCTTGGATCGCACCATCGTTGTGAAGCTTCTTCATGCTACTGAACAGATGAATTTATATTGGCAACAAAAGAATTCATTAATGCTTCTAATGACGTCTCACCAAAAACATCAATGTGAGCTTGTAATTTTGCCAATCAATACACTAATGCTTTTTTTTTTTTTAATGCAACATGAAGTACTGATGAATCATGCAATTTAATTCATGAAGACACGATAAAAAGAACAAAACAAAATGATCAAAATAAAATTTGTTTCAAACAGCAAAAATGACTTCACTACTTTCCACGGCCTACACCCATAAAAGATAAGAAGAAAGTTAGACAACCGAAGTTCATATTTAAAATAAAATTAAAAGAAGAAAAAGTTAGTCAATTACACATTGTCAAAGTTAGTAGGTTAGATTATAAGGGTAAACAAGATACACACGATACAAAAGATAGCACCTTTTTGCGAAAAGAACAATTGTACATAATTTACATATTTACATATTTACATGGTTAAATCAACAAAATCCAGGCTTTCATGCTATTGTTCCCTGGCAACGGCGCCAAAAACTTGATGCGTTTAGATTTGGGCATAAAAATCATACAAAAACTAAGCACATTCTCAATCAAGTTTAAATTAAAACATTGGACCCAAATCACACATATGAGCAAGCGTACTCATCATTACTGAGCATAGGGTTCAAACGAGTGTCGATCCTCAAGGAACAAGTAAACATTAATTACCCCTCTTTCATTGTTTAACCGACTCAACAAAGTGAAAATCAAATAAAAAGGAAAACTAAAAATAAAATAAAATAAAAATATGTACATGTCAATGATGGAGAAGTATGCAACTCAAACCATTGATTAGACAACCATGATCTTCAAGAACTTAACCATTATCATAATCAATCACTCTCTTGGCACTATGAATGATTAAGGTAAATTAGCATCACTTAGTCTGTCTCAACTAATTATCCAAAAGATGCATTAAACACAATCCTTAATTAAATTTTCGTGGTCTGGCAAATTTAAAACATGAAATTAATCAATGAATCCTTGGTCTGGCAAACATCAATTAACCTTTAATTACTCAATCCTCAACAATTAACCTCTTTGGTCTAGCAAGTTAACAGCCAATGAATGCGAAAATTATTCAATTGCAACCATCATCAACCTCTTTGGTCTAGCAAGTTAACAATAGAAACAACCAACTAATCTTGGAATATGCCCAAGTAATTAAATACCAAGAAGAACAATCAATTAATCAAAAGATCAAATAACTCCAACAATCATGATTATCTAAAACAATGTCAAATTACAATAGAACAATTAAAACATCATTATCAAGAAAAAGAAAACAAAGTAAAAGAAAGAACTCATAGACAAGCCTCCTTCTTCTTCCTTTGAAAACCTTCTTGTACAACTCTCCTTGAACTTGAAGAATTCCTCCTTAGACTGAGTGATTTTCTATGATGATCAATGAATTCTCCCCTTTTCCCTTGTGTTTTTCATCTATTTTAGGCTTAAGAAGTGCCTAAACTCGTAGGTACAAAGTTCTTGGCCGAGTAGAAGTTGGAAGATGCTAAAACTCCCCAAATTTTCAAAAACGCGTCAAAAGATCGCAGCACCGCCTCAGGAACAGACCACAGCCGGCGTCGCGGCGTCGCCTTGGTCCTTCGGAGCCGGTGCCGCCTATGTTCTGTTTCTCTACTTGTTTGCCGATTTTTCTCTGAATTTTGCGCATATGTTCCAGAATGCAGCCGGCGCCGGTTAGGCTCTGTTCTACTCTGCTTCTCCAATTTTTCCATCGCTTTGAAGTCCGTGCATCGAGTGTACAACTGGCGCCGGTTCCAGGCTTTTAGCCGACGCCGCCTCTGCTCTGTTTCGCGACGGTTTTGCTTAGTTTTGCCCAAAAACCTGAAATAATGACCAAAATACCATTCCAAGGGTAAAATCTCAAATATGAAAGAATATGACTAGTTATTGCACAAAATGTATTACAAAAAAGCCTCAAATAAATACGCAAAATATAACGAAATTAGCCCCTATCAGGACTTAGCGCTAGGTCCAGTTAAGGCACTAGGCACCAAGTCTATTCTAGAAAAGCAGTAATTTTGAGAAGAAACAAATTGGACCTGGCGCCAAATGGGTCAAATGGACCTGGTGCCATGTCCATTCTGATCAGTGTTGGCGAATTTTCTTTTTCCAAGTAGATTTTGGCAATTTCGGTTTTATTCTTTTAGGAACTCTTTCAACTATGGAAAGGAACTTTTCTACGCACTTTTTAGCAATTATAGAATTCCCATAAATACAAGAAAATAATATATCTAAATTAATCTTCACCTTTGGGATTTGCAAACCCATAGGAAACTCCTAGAGAAACACCAAGATTTAGAAGAATTAAAGGAGAATTCTTGGAGAAGAAGATAAGGTTGCTCAAGAATGTTTCAAGGAAGAAGAAGAAGGCTTACTTGTCTATGAGTGGTTTTTTTCCTCTTCTTTGTAATTTATTGACAATTTGAATTTGAATTATATTAATTATATTTAGAGGATATTTTTGGATTCATGACTTTATATTGATTTTAGTTCTTTAATCAATTGATTATTATCTTTGATATTTGATTACTTGTTGTCATTGGTTATTGATGCATTATCTTCTAATTGACTTGGGAAACGATGTTAGGAGTTTATTGCATTGATTTCGTATTTGTTAAATCTTAATAGACTTGAGAAACGAAATTAAGATTAAAGAACCTAAGTGATGAAAGATTAGTTAATTTCACCTCAAGCAAAGGGTTATTGGCTAATTTTATGTTTATGAGATATGAGTTTAATGCATCTTTTGGCTATTTTAGTACGATTGGAAAATCTTCTAAATTAATCAAGAGATAGTGATTCCATATATTGGAAAAGAAGTAGAGTCTACATAAGTAAGTTCATGACTTGAAAAACGATTAGATCTTACTTAAGTTCCTTCATGGTACCAAAATGATAATTAATTGTAATAAGTGCTAATTAATCATTGTTATGTCTTTGAGGATTTCTATCTATTTACATATCTTTTTTCCTTATTCTTACTCCTTGATAATTCTTATGACTTATCTTGTGTGAACTTGATATATTCTCTAGTATATTATGTTAGTGTTTTATCTATCTCTTTTTATTTTATTGGTTGAATAATAAAGATTTGGGTAAAGTAAGGTAGGAGCCTAAATTCTCGTGGATCTGATACTTGCTATTTCCTATACCATACAATGGGTATACTTGCCCGTATGTGTGGTTTTAATGGTTAACATTTTATTAAAACTTGATTGATTGTATAATTTGTTGGTAATATTTTCTACACTAAAAAACACACATCATCTTCCATACAACATATACGATTTAAACTTCCCAAAACTTTATTTATTATCTAAACTAAGTGTTTTAAACTAACATTTACCTCTCAAATTCTCCTAACCATCCAAATCAATGTTCATATTCCAGGTTTATCAAAACAAAATGTTCAGCTTTCTTCACAAGGCAACCTTAGGTTTCTTTGGTCTTATGATGTTTTCAGCCATCAAGAGCTCATGAAACCCAGTCCAAAGCCTTCCTAACATCCTAAGACATGATTAGGATCCATCACACTCAGATTTCCAGCCAAGTGTTTCCAAGAACTATGCACAAAATTTCTAGCCATTTCAAGTGAAATATAGTTTTCCCACCAAAATCAATATATAGTTCTTAATCTTCCTTGATCTCTTAACCATTAAATCTCAAGTAAACTTCTAGTATTTCAGCACTTTGATGATCATATTTCAAGCTGAAAAACTTGCTAAACACAAGCTCACATCAACCAGCGAACTCAGCTAGTACAACTAGAAATTTTAGTTCACAAACACTTCATGATCTTATATTCTTCTTGAAATGTAAACCATGCTCAAATAATGCCAATCATGCATACTTCAACCTTAGCTTCTTAAATTAGGATCCTTAACTTCAAAATTTATTATCATAAGCTGAAATTAACTCATTTTCCTTTCCTTCTTCTTCTTTTCTCTTTATTTTCTTTGGTTGCTTTCGGTTATCTCTATCTCTCTCTTTCTAGCTTTCTTTCTTTCTTGTTTTTTTTTTTTTTCCTTTTCTTTACTTCTTTCTTTCTTTCTTTCTTGCTTGCTTGTTCTTTCTTTTCCTGTTTTAGTTCTCCCTTGGCCAACTCCCTTGTCTCCCATATATATATATATAGCTTTCTCAAATCAAATTAAATGACTTGGAACTAAACAAATTCTATAAGTTCTTAGAATTTCATAGAGCATAGTAGAAACATAGGGAAACTTGGAGAACCTTATGGAAAGTAGTAGAACTTAATAGAAAGATAGAGAAACAAGTAGAAAATGCAAGAATATCCATGAATCCTGCATAGTCTTTGCATGGTCAAATAAAGTCAAAGTATGGTCAAAAAGTCTAAGCATTGTTAAATGATCAAATTAAAGTGGGCCTCTTTCATTAATTATTATGGGCCCTAAAGCCATCCTTAGATCATTCTTCCTTAACCAAATTTTCTCATAAAAAAATATTATTATTAAGAATAATAATAATACTGAAAATAATAATATTATAATTACTAGTAATAATAAGAACAATAATATTAATAATTATAGTAAAATTAATAACAATAATAATAGTAAGAATAGTAAGAATAATAATATCTCCTATATGTATTCTCACCAAGGTTCTGAAAATCTGGTTGGTCATTGAACCGATGAAGCAATAGGTTCAATGGTTCACAGGTCCGATCGGGTTGAACCGTGGTCAAATCGAAGTATAATTAAATAATTTTTTAATATTATTTAAACATAAAAATATTATTTTTATTATATATATCAAAAAATTAAAAATATATAAAAATATAAAAAATATCTCTTAAAACTAATAGATTTCAAATAAGAATAAATTAGTTAGCTATCAATACAACAATTTAATGTCAATACACAATAGATTTCAATACATAATACAACAATAGTTTAATGTCAAATATGAATAATTCAAATGTGCAGTTCTAGTACAACATCATCACCAAACTAACACAATTAAAATCTAAAGTATATAATCAATCATAGTCGCATTAACTTGTGTTCCAAATCTAACATCTTCACCAAAGAAGTCATCATGTTCCATCATTTTCACCATCAAATAAACCCAAACTTGATAACTCATGCATGTTAGTTTCCATATCAATTTCTGCACAATCTATTCAAATAAAGACCAAGTTAACATAATATAAAAGTAATAACATGATATAAAAGTAATAACATAATACTATTTCTTTATAACTTAAAAATAAAACTCACCAATAATTGGAATAGCATGATCATTATAAATTAAATTTTTAGTTACTTCGTCATCAAACTTTGGTTGAGGATCTTTTTCCACCACCTAAAAATCAAGCTTGTCAATCGATTCATAATCAATAGGATCATATGACCTTTTCTTTTGATGAATCCTAGAAGCATTGATATCATTTTAAATTATTTAAACGTATGACAATCAAAAGTTCCAAATATAACAAATACCACTAATAGTAAAAGATTAAATTATTATATTGACATACCTAGATTTCAAACGCAGGTTATAAGTCACATAAACATGATCACAAAGTCTTTGATACTCCATCCTATTCCTCCTTTTGGTGTGAATTAAATCAAAGAGACTCTAATTTCTTTCACATCCTGAAGAAGAAGCTGTTTGACTGACGATGCGGATTGCACTGTTTCTCAAAACAGGAGCACTACCACCAAACAATCTCCACCATTCATCTGCATGCATAGAATATTATCAACTCAATATTCTAGTTTTCAAAAAGTTAAAACATATAAGTATAACAAAGTAATTTACCTGGTGTAAGTGATTTTGCTGCAGGCAAGCAAGATGGCCTAGAAAAGCTTTCATTGCATTCCCTATACACTTGTATTTCTTTCATAGCTATGATTGGATCATTGCAAATAGTCTTTATGTCCAACAGATCAAGCAAACCTTGCATGACCCTATGCTTCTCAATAAATTGTCCGTCATAAAAGAAAGCTAGATTTAAAAAGTAAGCTACAGCATGAATATTGCGATGCAAGTGCTTATCCCATCAAGCCTTAATGATTTCAGTGTAAGGGTTGTATAAATTTTTTCTATTCCTGAACATCTCTTTGATACCTTTCTTGGCCCTTTGCATGCCTTAATATACATATCCTACTGAAGGTTTTTCATCAGCATCTACAATCCTCAACAATCTAATAAGAGGACCAACAAGTTTCACCATAACTTTACAATCTTGCCAAAATTTACTATCCAAGAAAATAGCACTAGCAACTTTTCCGTTGGCACTTCTTCCTAACTTGTGTCCAATGAAGTGTTTGTCAATAGCTAATGCTTGCAAATCTTTGTTATGGTCACAAATACTTTTCAAAGTAATGAAAACTGTAGCAAAACAAGTAACTCCTGGATGAACTATTTCCTTCCAATTTGGCCTTTTTCTAAGCCAAGAGAAAACTACCATATGATTGTATACAAAGACAGTAATCTTTGAAGCACGAGAAGAAAGGTTAGCAACATGAGGTAATGAAGGAATATCTTTCAAGATAAGATTCAAATAATGTGTTGCACAAGAAGACCAGAAAATGTTTTCATACTTCTCATGAATTAACCTCCCATCTGCTACATAATTTGCAGCATTATCAATCACTACAAGAACAATATCCACAGGCCCAACCTATTCAATAGAATCCATAAATAAATTAAATAAAGTTTTTGCATCCTTCACCATATCAGAAGCATCAATAGATTTAACAAAAATCATACCTACAGGTCAATATACCAAAAAATTGATCAAAGTTCTTTGTTTTTGATCAGTCCAACCATCTGCCATAAGTGTACATCCAAATGCTTTCTAGTTACTTCAATAACTATCAATAAGAAGATGGCATTCTTTCTTACAATCTCCCAACAAGCTAACCCGTATCTCATCATAAGATGGAGCTTTAAAGCCAGGTCCAATAGATGCAACAGCATCTAATACAAGTTGAAAAGGCGATTGAATTACATTAAATGGAATACAAGCATCATAGAACCATCTAGCAATTGCTATTTTAGCTTTTCTCATTGTTTCTTTGTTAGCAAAAACACTTTTTAGACTTGGTTGGGATCTTGGAGTTGTTCTTGATGCAAAAAAATTTATCTACTTGTCCACTAGTTTTTCTCTTTCCTCTTTTTTCAGTATATTGTACTTTGGTTGGTGGAGTAAACTCATGCACTTTCGGCACTTCCTCTGCTCTAGCTTCATCATAGTCATCACTATAATTAACTTGGGATTCATCTTTTTTTTGCTTCACTTGCTCCAAAAATGATAATATTTGACATCTAATATCATAAGGAACTTTTTTACATGGAGCAATCTGTCCTTATCTCCCTGCTAGATGTTGCTTCATTCTATGAACTCCTCCTCTTTTAAATTACTTCAAGCAAAAGAGACAAGTGTGCACTGGCTTTCCCTTTTCTTGGATTAAACTAATATATTCCCATGACAGATCAGTCTTTCCACGACTAGAAGTTGAGGATTGTTTGTCATTAGACTCATCATTACTGTTCAATGCTTGATTATTAGAAGCTTCCATACCTATTAAGCCAAAAATATTTCAGCATCCAATAAAATTTCAGTAACAATCATCATAGATGGCCACTTAAACAATGCTCTAAATCTCTTGAAAACTTGGCAGCAAAATACCATTAGTATACAAAACAAATCAAGAGTCCTAAAGGTATAATCAAATCCATGAAAATGGCATAATCTACGTAGGGCAGAGCACTGTCCAATGTTGCACAAAAATAGAAACATAAAGGAGCAATGAAGCCATTAAAAATGAATCCTTAAAAGGTATAATTCCTTCTAGTACACCTCAGAATATTTGACCAATAAAAATCAAATAACTCAAAAGAACCATTCCACTAAAGGAGCAGAAGAAAATCCATCAAACTAGAATTACCCGAAATCAACACCTCGCACACAATTTTTTTTAACTTAATTTTTGGTGTACACTACACATAACCAATCATCAACAACAACAATAGGTTTACTAGTCTCCAGTTTCACAGTCCACTACCAACCATAACAAGCTAATACAAGTAAAACAAAAATCTTTAAAATTAAAACATCCCCTACGTTTGTCAAAATTGAAAATTCAGAACATCCCCTACGTTTATCAAAATTTAGAAACTAGAAAAAAGTATAAAAAAAAACAAATAACTCCATTTTCACATAAACATAAATTGCCCAAATAGAAAAAAAGAACACTGGGAATGAAGTGGGATGGGTGGAAGCATCAGGCACACACTTAATCAATAATCAAAAGGTACAAGAAACAAAAGCAAAGATCCAAAAACTTGCAATTCTAAAGCTCCTTCCGTTCAATAAAGTGACGCACTAGTAAAATTTTTCACATGCCAAAGACCAAGATAACCACCGAATGCAAGCCAAAGAAAGAATAGAAAGAGGAGGAGGTTGCTGGTGGCTTAGCGTTGACGTCAAGGTGGCTCAGTGGGCGGTCGCCAGCTTCGCGTCTCACCGTGAAGGATAGGGGACTGGATGGAATGGCCTGAATGGATTCTGATTCATGGAATTGGAATCCGATTTTTTGTTTCATTTTTTTTTTGTTGAAAGATGCCAAAACGATGTCATTTTATACCAATCGATTGAAGTAAAAATCATGACTAGTTCAACGGTTTGGCCGACTTTTGACCGACTTGCCTGGTTTTTTGACCGGTTTTATTACCGCCGACTTTCTCCTTCAATTTAGACCGAACTAGCAGCTAGTTCCCAGTCCGACCAGTCCGGTCCGAGTTTCAGAACTATGATTCTCACACTACTATTAATAATATTACTTTGTCTAATTCTCATAAAGGTGGGGTATTACATCCCTTGTGCGTCGTTTCATTTCTCCTTTGACCCACTTCCATTTTTCATGAATTTTAAGAGTTCTAACCATTCTTCCTATTCTTTAACTCATAGTTTCTTCAATTTTCACTTCTTTTCTTTTATCTCTTCAACAAATTCTTCACCCCTACAAGCTTAAAAATCCCATATTTAGCGCATTCTCAAAGCATTTATGAAGATCTTGGGCATAAAAGGTTGAGAAAGTAAGAGTTCTTCAACAAATAGGCTTAGATTTGAAGAGGGAATTCATTCAATCAATGCAAGATTTTCAAGAATTTGGTTATTTTTCATTTCTATTTTCCTATTTTCTATAAGAATTTATGTTAAATATTAGTTTAATATGCTTTGATACTTGGTTTTTGAGCATTTGGTGCTTATTTTTTGAAGTGGAAAATTTCTTAACTATGTGATAATGCTTGGGATATATTATTGTTGAAATGTAATATTGTGGGTGTTGAAATGTTGTTGTGGTAATCTGTTGCTTTATTAAAATTGGTGGAAGGGAATTGTATGTTGGATTTTGAGAAAATTTTGGAGTTTGTGAAGTTGTGGTATTAACATAGGGAGTTTTTGAATATTGTTAGGGCCAAAATTTTTATTTTTCAATTTTTAAAATGTTTAAATCTTTATTTTTATTTTATTTCTATTTTATTTTCATTTTGCATTTCTACTTTTCGTGAAATTTTCTAAAAGAAATTTCTAGAAGTTAAAAAGAGAAACTACCCCCAAAGAGAAGGAAATGAGAAGCATCTTCCTCTAGTGCCAACTCTCCTTTAAATTCTAGAAACGTTGTAAATGATAAATGTGCTGAGTAGTTTAACCAAATGACTACAAATAAGATTTTGGTGGGGAAAACTATTAAAATGGAGTTAGACGAATCTTTAAGAATTTCTGCCATGTTTCATAAAATTGGGTGGAGAAATATCTTGCACTTGGAATGTCCATATTATCCTGACTTAGTAAGGGAATTTTTTGCTAATATGGACGATAAAAAATAGGGCACCTTCACTAATATTGATACAACTATTAAAAGGATCCTTATTCTCCTCACTAGGACTATTTTAGCTCAAATCTTAGGAGCTCAGGATAATTGTAATTAGGTTGCATGGACAGTTACAATAAGAAGATTTCATCTGAGGATTCATAGAATTTTGATACTGCTAGGAAAGAATTGAGTTTGCGTTATAGGCGCTGGTACCTCAACAATCCAACACACAAATATTTTAGAACAAAAAATTCACTTGGTGGTTTACTTGTTAGGATTTAATGTTTGTTCTTATGCTATTACTATTAGTGAAGCATGTGTTATTGATATGTATTGTGCTCGTAAAATGATTCATTCATTTTACATTCCATTGGCACCTATATTTCTTTCTTCTATGCATAAAGTTGTGGCTTCAAGACATGTTTCCAAGGCTTAATTTGTTTTGCCTGTGGTGAATATGCAGATTCTCTCTCCATTTTAGATTGGATTTTACTAAAGAAGTGGGAGTTTCCACAAAGCCAAGTGATGTCATTTTTTAACAAACTCTGTACTATATAGGTTACTAGTATACTGAGGAGGAGCAAAAGTGGCTGCTACTAGGGGTTGGGAGAGAACATGAACCACAACTAGTAGAGATCCCTCAAGTTTCGAGACTGAATCTAGAGAGACCAACAACAATTGTGGAGTTCCAAGCTAAAATAAGGACACAGCTAGCATAGCTCAGAATGGACATAGACCAAGTGAAAACTAATATGGCTGAAATAAGAGCAACCCAAATACAACACCAACAATGGTTCAAACAATAAGCCTAATTCATGTAACATAAACAAGACTGGAGGCATGCTCATGATGATTACACACAAGGCCAATCGAGAATATTTGAGCAATTTGGGGAATGAATGGATCAAGAGTGGGTAAGGCAAAGAAATTTTTTGAAGACCCAGAAGCATCTCATGGAAGACCAAAAGTGATATAAAGGATTTTTGGATAATATAGGGCAAACAATGTGTGGAAACCGTAGCCCACCTAGAGGCCCAACACCTCTGGCTCTAGCCCAGGAGGCTATTTCTGACTTCTCATTGCAAAGACTCTGGACATCTCTTTTAAATTGCTTTCCTAGGATTTCTTTTCATTTTTACTAGTTTGTCTTTTCCTTTCATTCATTTTCTTTTCTTTGGTGTATTGTGTTTTATTTTATTTTCTCTATTTTCATTAGCATTTTCATCTTTTGTTTTGCAGGGTTATTCTTTCCCATTTTGGATCAATTCTTCCTTCTTTAACAATTTCAAGACTTCTTTTTCTTTTGAGTTTCATACTACTTAGGGAGTATTGCTTATCATTTTCTCCCTTTTATAATTTTGGTCCTATTAGATATTCATTGTATTGTGTTTATTTATTTATTTATTTATTTGAAGACAAAGTCTAGTTTATGTATGGGGGAGGGAATTGGCAATATTCTTTTCAAGCATTTATCTTAGCTTTGGTGGTTCTTTGTGTTTGGTGCTAAAAAGTGCTAAAATATTTTCACGTTTTTGGCTAATTGTCAAGTGTTTTTTAGCATATATGTTTATATTGTTATATTGATGGAGTTATTATCCTTCTTTTTTGCTTGAGAATTTTACTTAACGCCTTTTTATAGAATTAATTTTATATATACTTATATATTGGGAATGACAGGCTACGGCTTGCAAATTTGAGTTTACCTTGTTTATACCTTTATAAATGTTGTTAAGCTTCTTTTTTTTTTTTTTTGGGAGAGATGAGAACTTTGTGATGAAATATAAGTCTGGTTTCTTGGCTTGACTCTTATTGAGTGGCATTTTTTATTCTTATGCCATGTACTGAAATGTTTTTTTTTTTATTATTTATAGGCTATAAACTCCAATGTAAAAGCAAGTAGGAGCGAGAGGTACATTTCTCAATGCACCTACCAAAATGAGGAGAAAAAAAGAATGAAAATACAAAGCGAATGTTCTATGGTAAAAAATAACATGTGATATAAAAAAATAATGATACAAAAATGTAAAACAATCATTTCAAATTATTATAGATGCATTTATTTGTGAAAAAATGACATAAAAATGATGATGATGATGGTGGTGGTGGTGATAGTGAGAGGCTCCTACTTTGCTATTTTAATAATTTGTAATGTAATATTTTGCTACTTTGCAATGTAATATTTGTAAGCTATGAAATTAGAGTAAGTCAAGTAATCCTAACTCATATGAATAACATTGTTCATATTTTTTACTTGAAAGGCATTGTGAATCACATTTTATTGGTATAAACTTGTTTAACTCAACTTTAATGGCCTTAGTTATGTCTAGCCTAATATACGGGTCTACATGAAGTTAACTTGGTGGATAGGTATTGAGATGAATTCTAAAAAAATAGGGCAATAATGTCCTCAACATGATGACTCTATTTGCACATATGCCAAACTATTCTTGTTAATTTGTCTAGAATGCCATCTTAGAATGCTATTTACTTTGCTAGGGAGCTTTGTGCTTGTTGTGGATAGTTATGATTTTCTTGAGGACAAGCAAGAACTTAAGTGTGGGGCATGATGAGTGCTCATTATTTCTATAAATTCTATATCATTTGTACTTCATGATTTGTTGTAAATTTAGTTTAGATGACTACTCGACCACCCTTTTTACCTTATTTTTTGTGTAGGAATTGTTGACTGATCAAACGATGAAGAACAAGGTAAAAAAAGTAAGGAAAAAAGCTAAGAAAACTCAAGCATGGAGCTTAGTGGGCGGCACTGCCTAGTTCAGCCTAGGCAGAGCCATCCCCTCTCAGCATTTTTAGAAGAAAATAGAGTAACAAGGATTTGCAATGGGGTAGGGCTACCTAGGCTAACCTACACGGTGCTGCCCATTAGACAGCACCACGTAAGCTAGGCTGGGCAGCGCTACCCCTTGCAGACACTATGAAAAAATTTTAGAGGCAACTCTACCAAGCTCAACTCAAGCAGGGCTGGCTCACATGGCAAAAAAATCTCTATTTACATATTTCTAAGTCTTTTCAAGGGAAAAACTATATATATCCCTTTATAAACTTGAAAAATGAAAGCTTGGACAAAGGGTAACCCTAGAGAGACTTAGAAAGCTCGAAGAAATATAAGAAGAAGGAGGACCTAGGCCATCAAGGAAGGAAGAAAGGGAGTTGATCTAGGAAGATTTCAAGAGAAGAAAAGGGTGAAAGTTTGTCTATGAGTGATCTCTTTTCTTATCTTTATAATCTTACTTTACCAATATGGATCTAAGTTGATTTCTAGTTGTATTTGAAAAGATAAACACTTATTTGATGTTTTGTATTGTGATTTACTTTGAATCTGTGAAATTTCAATCTTTTGTGTTTGATTACTTGGGCTTTCTTGTGTTGGGTTATTGATTTGGGATTGATTAATTTTTTAATTAATTGGTTACTCTTAATGAATTTGAGAGATGGGGTTGAGAATGGAACATTAAATCAATGGATCCAATGTTTGTTTTTCTTCAATTAACTCAAGAAAAGGAGACAGATATTGGGGATTTTAAACTTGGTAATCCAATGGGTTACTAAATTACCTAAGATACAGATTTTGTGCTTTCCAAAATTTATGTGAGTAGATCTTAATGATTCCTAAAATTGATTGATTTGATAGAGATATTAGTTAATTAAGTTTGGGATTAGAGATTCCATGCCTTGAAAAAAGTGGAATTGACTTTTGACATTCATACTGGTACTTGAGATTGAATTCTATAGGTTTAAGGAGAATTGTCTCTCTTAATATTTAATTGGGGAGTCTCTACTTTTACATGGCCTATTTCTCTTTCTCCTATGCTTTGAAAAGCCTTGTGACTTTTTAATGTGTGGACTTATGTCACACCCCAAAATCAAAGATGACATGGTAACACCCTAAAAATGAATGTTGAACCCTTAGCATACTATTTGAAATCATAAATTGAGAATATATCGTGCTATTATTAAATAGAACCTCAATTACAATATCTCCAACATACAAAATACAGAGCGAAAATCATAAATAACTATTTGGAATTGGAACTTAGTTCATAGCTCCAAATTACAAAAGAAACATAACTAAACTCATCAAGATATAACTAATCCCTCTAAGTCCTTATCAAACCATTCTTCTAATTCATTCACATTTAACTGGGAACCTGCACAATAGTAAATGGGACGTTAATAGGGTTAAAATTACCATTATTTTCCTAGTTATTTGAGGTTATTTTGTGATACATTTGTTGTAATAACTAGGCATATTCCTTCCTATTTGACATTTTGCTTGTAAAAAATATTTTTGGCAAATTTGTGCAAATTTAAGTTAAATTCGAGCAAAAAGTGAACAATTCTAGAATGTATCTAGCGCCAAGCCCAGCCAAGGGACCAAGCGCCAGGTCCATTATGGTCAAGCAGGGAAAACCGAGTAACTTTCAGGCAAAAAATAGAACAGACCTGGCACTAGGTTTAGCAAGTGGACCAGGCACCTGGTTCATTCTGTTCGACTAGTGTAAATAGAGTAAAAACTAGAGGAAGAACATATTGTACCTGGCGCCAGGAGGGTCAAAGTGACCCGGTGCCAGGTCCACTCTAGAAAGCAAAAATCCTATACACGAATTGAGAATTTTCCAAAGATTTCGATATTTTCTAATTCCTACTCGGTTAGGATCCCTCAAGCAATGAATTTAGCATCAAAGAGGCCTATAAAAGCAAGAGTAAACACAAGAGAAGATATAGAGAGGTGGAATTCACCCAATTAAGGTGGATTGTTCAAGAGAGTCTTCAAGGGTAAAGAAAGAGGCTTATCTATGAGTGTTTTTTTTTTAGCTTTGTTTTCTTTTCCTTAAACAATGATGTATTCAATATTTTTATTATAATTTAATATTATTTTGGGATTCATAATTTTGTATTTATTTAGTTATTTGATCAATCTTGATTTTGTATTAATTTAGTTATTTGATCAATTATTTATCATCTTTGGTGTTTGATTACTTGTTATCATTGGTTATTGATATGAGTTCTTCTAATTGACTCGGGATAACGATGTTAAGAGTTTCATTGTATTGATTTCATATTTATCTAATCTTAATGGACTTGAGCGACGAAATTAGGATTATAGGACTAAGTAATCAAATATTAGTTGATTCCACCTCGAGCAAAGAGTTATTAGCTAATTTCATGCTTATAAGAAATTGAGCTTAATTAATGTTTTGGTTATGTTAACTTGATTGGCAAATCTGTTAATATTAATCAAAAAATAGTAATTTGATGGATTGGAAAACAAAGTGGAATTTATGTAAGTAGATTTATGACTTGGGGAACGATTGAATTTTACTTTATATTCCTTCATGATGCCAAGATGATAATTAATTGAAAGAATTACTAGTTGGTTCATTATCATATTTTCTAGGATAATTGTCTAAATTGTATAATTCTACATCCTTGAATTACACACACACACACACACACACACACACACACACACACACACACACACACACACACACACACACACATTATTATTTTCTCACTTTATTTGGATCGGTTAAACAATGAATGAAAAGTTATTAGTGTGTACTTGTTCCTTTGAGGATCGATACTCGTTAATTCCTTATGCTATGCTTGTGATGAGTATACATGATCGTATGTGTATTTTGAAATTAATATTTTAATTAAAACTTGACTGAGGAATAGATTTAAATTTGATGATTTTTATACACCCAAAATTTGTGCATCAAGTTTTTTGGCTTCGTTGTCGGGGAACAATATCATGAAAGTTCAGATTTTGTTGATTTAACCATGTTTATATATTTATATGTCTATATGTATATATGTTCCTTGTATGAATTGGTGTCATATTTTGTTTTCTTGTATACTTGTAATTTAATGTCTCGTACATTGTAATTCCTTGTAACTTAATTTGTAAACATATCATAACTATCTAACTTGTAAATTCTATAATCTCACTATTTTTTATCTTATGTTGACCATGCTCTTCGTTTATGATCCAACATTCCAAAGCTGACATAGTAAATCTTGATCCGAAAATTGAGAGAACCCTCACCAATGTCTGAAAGGTTATAAGCAAAAGGGTAAGGACAAACATGGAGGTAAATTAGCCCAACAATGGTGGAGCTAATAGGTAGATTATAAATGACTTTGTAAAACCCACAATCTCAGGTACATGCTCTAATATCACGAGGCCTAGGATAGAAGCCAACAATTTTGAAATAAAACCCAACATAATCCAAATGATCCAGAATATGGTCCAATTTAATGGGTTACTTGAGGAGGATCTCAATGCCCACCTTGCGAGCTTTCTAGAAATTTGTGACACATTTAAAATGAATGAGATTTCTAAGGATGCCATCAAACTAAGACTTTTCCCCTTTTTCTTGATAGATAGAGCAAAATTGTAGTTAAAATCTTTGTCCACCGGATCCATTTCTATGTGGAATATGTTAGCTGAAAAATTTTTAGCCAAATATTTCCCACCAGCTAGAACTTCCAAACTTATGACTGGTATTTTTGTCTTTCAACAATTAGAGGCTAAAAACCTTTATGAGTGTTGGGAGCGATTTAAGGAAATGCTTCAAAAATGTCTCCACTATGGATTTGAGTTGAGTATGTAAATGCAAATCTTTCACAGTTGATTGAGTTTTGCTACAAGGCAATTAGTTGATACATCTGCAAGAGACTCCATCAATTCAAAAACCCTAGAAGAGGTATTTTATTTTATTTAAAATTTGGTTAAAAATAACTATGCCTGGGGCAGTTCATGGTCTAGAGTTCGTGTACATGAAGTATACAAAGTGGATGCAATAGCTGCATTAGAGGCAAAGGTGGCAGCCTTTATGTAAAAAATGGATCAATTGGTAATGCCTTCTTCCCAAGGGCAGGTAATGAGTGTAAATTGTGATTTTTGTGGGGAAGGGCATCCAAACCATGAGTGCCAAAATTTGGGGTCTTCGCAAGAATCATTGGAACAAGCGGTGTTTGTAGGTAATGGTCAGCAAGGTATTAATCCTTATAGCAATACTTATAACCTAGGTTGAAAGAATCACCCTAACTTTTTATAGAATAATTAAAACCAACCTCGGCAAGCTTCTTCTAACTTTGGGACGAAAAGGACTCAACCGCCACTATCGTACAATGCCCCACCAGCTAAACCATCATTGGAGAAGTTGGTCAATCAACTTGTAAGTGGAACGGAGACACGGTTCCAAGGAGTAGATGCGACCACAAGAAATTTGGAGGCGTCCATGCACAACCTTGAAAGTTAAATTGGATAGCTAGCCAAACTCCTTGGTGATCGTCAAACGGAATCACTTCCAAGCAACACAGAGACCAACCCACATGACCAAGACCATAGGAAACGCTGATTTTCAACTGCTTTAGTTTTTGGACATCTTTTTAATTTTTGTTTGTCTGCATTAATTTGGTTGCTTCTTTTTAATTATTAGATTGTATTCTTTTCATGAGTTCGCATTCATTTTCTTTAATTCCATTAAATTCTATATAAAAAAAGATTTTTCTTGGCCAGAGCTGACATGGCGCCTAGCCCAACCTTTGGCTTGGGCACTGGGCCAGCACGGCCAAACAATGAACGCGAGCAGAACAGGCTCAGCGCCAGGCCCAGTCCTTAGGCCTGGCACCAAGCCCATTCGGCTGCAACATCAAAAGCCGGCCTTCTTGGCTATTTTGTTCAAAAATTTTCATCCCTCTCAATTTCTCTCTCAACACATCACTGGGTTCAACTCCGAAACACCGCCAGGTCATTTCCTACACCTCTCAAACACAAAATCTTCACTTTGTTCTTGGAAGTTTGGATTCAAACAAAGAAAAATCCAATCTTTTCTTCCAAAACCCAAGTTTTAATCCTTCCATTTAGTGCACGATTTCTACAATCATTGTGGTATGATTTTTTTTACACTTTCTATGGTTTAGTTTTTTCTTATGAATTTTAGGTATTTTCTATGCATTTTTTGGCGAAAATTCTTGAATATTCTTGGTTGAAGGATTTGATTGGCAATGATGATTCCTTTAAGGTTTTATTATCATGGGAATATAATTGACAATGCTATATGATTGATGCCATGCATAAATTTCCAGTTTTTGAACCTCTTGAGCATGCTTTCTCTGGTTTAACTATAAGTTGCGTAGATGATTGGATAATTGTTCATGACTGACTTAGCCTTGGTATAAAATAGCTTTACATTGTTCATTGGTGGCTATTTAGCATTATATTTTAATCATGATTGTTGATATTGTATTAGGTATTGGACATTGGCTAAATTTCTTGTAGGTTTATTGGAGGAGATTGTGTTATATTGTTGACTATCTTGTGGTGTTTTGTGTTGAGGTGGTGGTGGTGTTGAAAGTGTTGTAATTAATAGCGAGATGGTTGAGAGTTGTGCTTGTTTTATTGTAAAGAGTAAGTTGATGCAATCCTAATTTTCTCGTATATCACCTTTCATCATCATTCCATCGTGTCTAGGAGACCTAGGGGGTTATCACCAGAGGCTAAAAGAGCTCAAGATGCATCTTCATCCATACCTTCTTACGAGCCTCTCCCTATCCCACCTATCCAATTTTTTGATCCTATGTGTCAAATCTAGTATGACAGGCACCAACACAATAAAATTATAGTAGAAAAGTGATATAAGCCTTCTTTAGACAATTCCTTGGAGCTTTCTACTATGTTTAGGCATTTGGGGTAGGAGCTCATCATTAGAATAAAATGTGCTTATTGTCCTATGTGCGTGAGAGAGTTTTATGCTAATTTACAAGATAAAAAGAAAAACAACCTCCAAGTCATCTCCACCATGGTAAAAAAGGTTCCCATTGAGTTTGAAAGGAGTAGACTAGCTAGAATTTTAGGAGTCCCTGATGAAGGGCGGTGGATTCCTGTAGACCATAATAACCAAAAGGTCATTTCTAAATCTACATGAGATGTGAGGACTGTAAGAAATAGTTTCCCATATGGAGAAAAAGGTGAACAGGTCAAAACCATTACTACTCAAATAATGACCTTAAGGCTCAATGGTGTGCCATAGCCTATATCTTTGTTTTCAACGTTTACCCTAAGGCTAGTGGTTTTAATGATTTTAGGGTCCTTGATATTTGCATTTTGGATAGGATGAGAAATAGTGAGCCTATTCCTCTTGCCCCAATTATTATTCAGTCCTATGAGAGAGGTGGTTTCCTCTAACATTAAAGCCAAAGCCCTTAAATTCTCTTTGGTTATTATGCATATTCTGAGAGACTTTAGAGTGCGGGTGAATGGAGAGTTAAGTGAGCCCACTACTGACCGTGACCTAGTGACGGAGCATAATTTAGTTCAGTATGGGTATCGCTATAATGAAAGGGCCAAGCGTTGGAAGAAGCCGTTTGAGCAGCACCTCGGGATGGAGGAGCTTCTCCTTGATGAGGAGGTGGAAGAGAAACCACCTACTAGACTTACCCCTCATGCTACTAGCTCTCATTCACGTACTGATTTTGAAGTACGAGTGAAGGCTCAGTTGGATAGCCAAATGACCATCCTCCTCCAGCTTCGCGACTCTATTGTAGACATTCATCACCGCCAAGATATTTAAGATCAAAAGTTGGCCACTTTGATCCAACAATCAACTATGGCAACTTAGAGTCGCGCAACCACTAATTCTCACGATGATGAGGATGATGAGGATTACTCTTGACTTCTTCTCTATCCATGTATTTTATTCTATTTTCTATTATTTCTTTTTCTTTTTTTTTTACTTTTAATGACCTTTACTAGCTTTTCGGTATTTTTTCTTTTATTTTCTTTTCGCTTTCTTTTTCTAGCTTTATGTTTTTCTTTTTTTCTTTTTTTTACATAGGTATTCTTGTAATGACTTTTCCTTATGGTGGATTCGAACTTGGTCGAACTACGATGTAATTGAAGTATCTTTTTCTCTTTATTCTTCTTCTATATTGGTTGTACTTTTATCATTATATCTTTGGCCATTGATGACAATGTCTAGTTTAAGTATGGGGGAAAGAATGAGATTGAAGAAATATTTTTCCATATCATTTTTGTGAAAATTTTTCAAAATTTCAGTGGTTTTCATTTATTAGCAAGGTTTTAATTCTTTTTACTTAGATATGATTCTTTGTCATTCATTTAGTGGATTTTTGTGAAATTAGTTTTGTTTGATAGGATATTGTCAAGACTTGAGATTTTTTATTAATCATATTTATATATTGGTGTTTGAATGTTATTTAACTCATCTAGTTTGAATATAGAGAGTATAATGAATGTGGATAAAGTTTATTGACTAACTCTTATATTATGAGTTTAAACTTTGCTTGGCTTTGAGTTGTGATGAAGAAGGTGAGTTGATAGAAATTCTTTGAGAAGAAAGATTTTGGAAAAATTGTGAAAAAATCTTGTGAGCTTAAAAACAAAAATGAGTTGATTGCTTCCTCTTTGAAGATGAGAAAAAAATATTTATTCTTGATATGGGGGCTAATACGGATAGTGAAGAGAAATCTACTTTCTTGAGGCAATGAATTTCTTAAAGCAAAAGAAAGAAAGAATTGTTTAGAGGAAAGTTGTTGAAAAAATAATGAGCGATGACTATAAAGGGGCTAATACGGTGTGTGAAGAGAAATCCATGCACTTGAAGCTATCAATTCCTTAAGTCATTAAAACAAGAATTTGAGAGAACAAGATTGGAGTGTTTTTCTTATATCATAACTTAAGTTGTGCAGTTTTTGGATCTATAATGCTCGAGTTAGTAGATGGCTTGACTTATGTGATCCATGTTATCTATATTTTAACTTGAAGAGTGAAATAATTTTCTTAAACTAAGGTATGAACTTGATTAATTTAACTTCAAGAGTTTTGTGATGTCTTATCAAATATTTCAAAGTTTGCATTGTTTTCAAAGGGTGTGAATGACAAGAGTTGTATCTAAAGTTTGAAAGAAAGTTATAATCCTTGGTATATTGTAAAAAGCTTTTGGAATGAGTAAAGACTTGTGTTTTCTTGAAAATTTTCTTGGAATAAAATGTTTTGCTTGAGGGCTAGCAACAGTTCAAGTGTTGGGGTATGTGATAGGGGTTAAAATCACCATAATTTTTCTAGTTATTTGAGATTGTTTTGTAATACATTTATTATAATAACTAGGCATATTCCTTCCTATTTGACATTTAGCTTGTAAAAAGTATTTTTGGCAAATTTGTACAGATTTAAGTTAAATTCAAACAAAAAGTGAACAATTTTAAAATACACCTGGCGCCAAGCCCAACCAAGAAACCAGGCATTGGGTCCATTTTGGTCTAGCAAGGGGAACCGAGCAACTTTCAAGAAGAAAATAGAACAGACCTGGCACCAAGTTCGGCAAGTGGACCAGGCGTTAGGTCTATTCTATTCGGCCAGTGAAAACAAAGCAAAAACCATAGGAAGAACAAATTGTACCTAGCGCCAAGAAGGTCGAAGTGACCTGGCTCCAGGTCCACTCTAGAAGGCAAAAATCCTATACATGAATTTCAGAATTTTTCAAAGATTTTGATATTTTATAATTCCTACTCGACCAAGATCCCTCAAGCAACAAATTTAGCATCAAAGAGGCCTATGTAACATCCCTACTAAAGGTAACAACGGAAGCATATCAAAATCGAATGTCGCCCCGTCCAATCACCCAGACAAGGGATCTTTATAATGAAAAAAAAAACCAATAGAATATGTAAGGTCCAGATCCATACAATAACCCATACTGATAGTCACGTGCACATATATAATAAAGAATCTTATACATGAAATTTTCCATTTAACATCAGCAACAAGGTACATTATCCAAAAAGGAAACATGTGAACCTATTCTGTTGTCACTGTGGTATCATCCTCTATCCATAGGTCCACTTGATTCCAGATCCTACAAAAAGGTAAGATGAAAGACACGTATAAGTGAAAAAAATTACCCAGTGAGTCCCGTATGTGCTAGTACTTTATCAAAGAGACAGAGTACACAAAACTTTTGTGGAATAGCATATCATTTGTTCACTGGAAATAATTCTAAAACTCTTTAACAACAATTTTTTTCAGAACTCAATCATTTTTTAAAAACTGTATTTCAATTTAAAAACATTGCCCCAATTTCCAAACCACAAGCACTTCTCCAACAGAAAGTCGGCCTGTATGCAAAGCTCACAAGGCTTCACTTCGGCATCACAATCTTATTGTGCCAAGGTCTTCACCTTACAGCATTCAACCGTGCATTTCCAGATAAGTACACCGACTTGTACCATGTCATCGTATTGAGACCGCAACCTCCAGTACCCAATCCGTGCGTCGCCGGATAATCACACCAACTTGCACCGTGTCATTGTACTAGGACTGCAGCCTACAGTACTTGATCCGTGCATCACTAGGAAATCTTTTACTTACTACCTTAAACCAGGGGTCCCAATCCTGACGTCAATCACTATCGAGGCAGCAAATAGTCAAACGCGCCAAGTGGCCCCGCCCGGCCATTAGCGAATGACTCAAAATCAAGAAGCGCCCGCAGACGTGGCAATTGCCAGGTGTTAAACAGCTAGCCAAGATGACTCATCTCAATGTCCTATCACCCTGTTTGGAGAAAGACAATCCCCAGAACAGATCAGTTTGGGGTCGTCTATCTCTAACACGAGTTAGTACAAAAATCAAAGTCCTTGCTGAGTACTCAACTTTAACAATACCAACCCCATCTGACTAATCAGCCTAGAGAGTTATCTGATCCCGCAGGATTTTCAAATCAAAAAATTTTTGGAGCAAAAGAACACTTTCCAGAATTTGATCCCACTGACTCGCAAATCAAATCATCATTCACATAGGTTCTGCAGAGCTAATCAATTTGTTCCACGGCACACCAAGTCAATAAAACAACTTCAGGGACCAAAACATCGTTTTTCAAAAGTCAATCTCATCATGAGAGATCATTTTTCCAAAATCATGTTAAAACAGGATAAAGAGTTCTGTCCACACACCAAAACATATTTCTAAAAGTATTCGGGTCGTTTTCCCTATATTCGATCACGAAGGTCATTTTCCAAGGGCATTTGGCTCATTTTACCCATGCTCGATTCCAAAAGACTTTCTGAGGGTATTTGGGTCATTTTACCCTTACCCGATTTGAAAAATATTCACAAGAATTTCAATAAGGATATTTCGGTTATTTACCGAATACCCGATTCCAAAAGTTTTCATAAAACATTCCAATAAGTACATTTGGATCATTTTTTAAATACCCGATTCTAAAAGTTTTCATAAAACATTCCCATAAGGACATTTGGATTATTTTCCAAATACCCGATTCTAAAAGGAACTCATTTCAAGAAATCTAGAATTCTAATCCCAAAACATTATTAAATTCAAAGTTTCCAAACATATTTCCATAAAATGTTCCAATAAGGGCATTCTAGTCAATTTATGAATACCCGATTCCAAAGTTTACCATTTTTTGAAAATCTCAAATATTTAATCCAAAAATGGCTAAATTCACAAAGTTCATACTTTCATCATCCAGTAAGGTTTCCAAGCTAATTATAATGTTCAATCAAGCTCAAAATGGCATAAAATAATTCTTACTCAGAAAAACCATAAACATATTTAGGGATTTCCAAAACGGTATAAAACATAACATTTCATGGAAAAGTGAAACACATTAGCTTTCAAAAGATTTTAGAAATCAAAAGGACTCACCTCGTGTCCTAACTAAACTTGTTTCGTTTACGGCCGTTCAACCATCATTTCCACCGTCTTTAACGTTCCGTTGGCCATTTCCAACAAACCTACACCAAACATCGTTTTCGTGTCAAATCGTGTTCTGCCAAAAAACAGCCGACGTACTTGACGGTTAGCCGACGTTTAGTTGACAGTTAAAGAAAACGTTCAACTTTCGTGTCACGTCATTTTTTTATTGTTTGATCAATTCTTTCATTTTGCTTTTCCCACATCCTTTATCCCTTCATATACAAGGGATTAACTTCATATTTCTCATTTATTTCATCCAAAATCACATAATTAATCATCCTTAAGTTCATTCATTTTCGGACTCATTTTTCTGAAATTTCGCAGATTGACATATGATTTTGTTTTGCACATAATTTTCAATCCATATCTCCGATTTGGCTCTATGATATACCAAAACGACCGTAAGACTCTTAACTTTAATTCTGTATTGGCCTTTTTCAGAGACCTAGTTTCCATGATATTTTACTGGGAAAAAACATCCCCAGTAATTTTGTCTCAATTTCACTATTCATGCTTTCTTTTGTTTTCCTTTAGCAACTTGGAACCATTAATTCATTCAATCCTTCTTCAAATAATCTTTAATTCTAAATTTTCAGATTTTCAGTAGCTCACAAAAGTCACACTTATTCAACACAAATTCATCTCTTCTAATCAAAAGCTAGTTTGAACCATTTTTCCAATCAAGTAAATTCCATTTTTACTCTACTTTGACATCACCTCTTCAACCAAAAATTAGCCTTCAAGCTACCATAATTATTCAGTTCTTCCTCGCACAAAAAATCATTCAAATGCCCTTAGGCAGCTGGCACATATACAAGCATATATAAAGTTCATACACAAAAGTTCACAAACCCTAACTTTGATCCGAAATCAATACATGAAAGTCATGTTTTCATGTTAAAATTCATATCAATATAATCACCGTAATGAGATTTATGACTTTAATTCTTGAAGCATAAACTTTTACCTTGTATGTGGGATCTCTTGGCTTGATTTTGCTCCAAGAACACACACACATCTTTCTTTATCTCTCCTTTTTCGTTTTTCTCCCTATTTTTCTCTAGCTTTTCTTTCCTTTTCTTTCTCTCTTCTTTCCCTACTCCTTATGCACGAAATCTGCCAATTTTTTAGCTCCTTAACCTCCATTCTTGGTCCAAATTGGTGACCATTTGGTCACAAATTGTGGACTATCCGCCACGTGTCGCAACTTTATTTGTCCACCAATTTTTTATTTATTTTGTAAAACTTATTTGATAAGCTTTATTTTGTATGAAATCTAATACAACCTCTTATAATGTGACACATGTCCCTATCCACCAATCACATAGCACTACACATCCAAGTTTTACCCATATTTCTAATTTTTCTCAGAAATGGCCAAAATCAAGTCCGAAATAGAAAATTATTTTACTTCACCATTCAACTCCAAAAATTCCACTAAATCCATTGGTAATACTTAAATTCTTCAATTCCTTCTCTACTTGGTCAAATTTGAGGCCAAAGTCACCGGCGCGGTCAAAATGACGAAAATACCCTCAATACCCCAAGTAGTATAATTCACATCAAAACATGCGTTTCATTGCACTGATCAATTTCTCTTTTTAGAGTACCCTACAATTCTTATTTTGTTAATAATAATAGCCTTCCAAAAATTTAGGGTACGGGTAGAACAAATCCAATAATTACATCCAAGTCCTGACAAAATATTATTACACCAAAATATTCGTCTCATTATACTGATCATCTTTTGTTCTAACCATTGATATAAATTCTCATCTTATAACAAATAGTAGCCAATTGAAAGTAAAAGGTGAGATGTTACAGCCTATAAAAGCAAGAGGAAACACAATAGAAGATATAGAGAGGAGGATCCAAGAGCATAAATTTAAATCACTCATTGAAGGAGGAATTCACCCAATCAAGGAGGATTGTTCAAGAGAGTCTTCAAGAGTGAAGAAAAAGGCTTGTCTATGAGTGCTTTCTTTATCTTTGTTTTCTTTTCCTTAAACAATGATGTGTTCAGTGTTTTTATTGTAATTTAACATTATTTTGGAATTCATGATTTTGTGTTAATTTAGTTATTTGATCAATTCTTTGTCATTTTTTGTGTTTGATTACTTGTTATTATTAGATATTGATGCGAGTTCTTCTAATTGACTTGACTAAGGGACTAATTTTGCGAGTTCTTTTGATGCGAGTTCCTCTAATCGTATGTGTATTTTGGGATTAATTTTTTAATTAAAACTTGACTAAGGGATGGATTTAAATTTGATAATTTTTGTACACCCAAAATTTGCGCATCAAAGATGATCTCACTAGCTCAGTAAGAAAATTTGACTTACTTGGGATTGAACATGTTACATAAGTATTAGGTTTATCATAGAAGTTAATATATATATATATATATATATATATATATATATATACACACACACATATACATAACCTAAAAATCATTCTTCTAGTGAATTGGTTGCACTCCAAAGAACAAGGATCATCATGAGTAAATTGCATAATGGCTATCATGGAACAAAGCAAATGAATAGTGCCTTGAAGAAGTAACCGGTGCCACTAGGGACAAGAATCGGTGCAATTTAAAAACATAGTAGGAACAACATCAAAGAACTGGGAGTAGTCGGTGCCGTTAGGTCAAGGGAATCAGTGTCGGTTGAAAATAGAACTCAAGCTTGTCGAACATCAAAGAGTAATCGATGCCAGGCAATGTAAGAAATGTCATCAGTTATCATCGGGAAGCACAAAAAAAATAAGGCCAGGAACATAGAACAGAGCAACAATAACCATGAATTTCCCCAACTGCAAAAAAACTCAGTATACAGCAACCATTCAACCACAACTCACACTTCTTTTAAAAATAGAATCCATATTAGACATACCAAAAATAAGGTTTTACTCATATCACATTCAAAAACTTCACATCTATAATCACAAAGTTGTTTGTTGCTTGGGCTAAGGTTTTGGCTTAATTAATATCAGTCCCTAACTGTTGTATCACGTTAGGAGAAATATCTTAACAAATACTAGGTATTGTATCCTCCTAACAAAGGGCTTTATAAAGGACCAGGTATTGTACCAAACATAAACAAAAAGCTTAAACAACAGTATTCATTTATCCTTATATATCAGTAAACGGAATTCTAATAGCCATGCTTAATCCAACATTCATATATTCAAAATAGCATCTTCCAGACATCATAAAAATAATAGAATTTTCAAGAAACAAGAACCAAAAGTAAAATTGTAAGAACCCAATTCTCCGTACCAAATAACACTAAAAGTTAGACAACTCAGAAATCTAAAAAACTCTTAATCAGCACCAAAACCCTTTAATTGCCTACTATAACACCCTACTACTAGGTACCCTAAAAGGGTCAGGGATGTCACTCCATTTTTAGGACCAAGGGTCTTTATAATTAAGTAAGAGCGTAAATGAAAACAAATTAAAACTCAATACAACCCTTCAATATTTTAACAAATGTCTTAGAAATGAAAACCAAAAGATTACAAGCCCTTAGAAAATAAAATCATAAATAAAGACATAAACTAAGTCTTGATTTCTAACAACCTCCCACCTTATTGAGACTCGTACTCCCTAAAAATGTGTGAGAAGAAATTCCTAATAAGTTCTGTGTGTACTCAATGTGAATTTATAATACATTTATGATGCAAGTTGAAAAATTTACAAAAAAAGTTGCAAGTCATCGCATATTAATTTAAAGATCATAGAATGGTTGCATGTGCATTCTCTACTAAAATCTAGCCTATTGCCCACACAAAATTTCATGGCTGATTGATAAAATTTTGTGGTTGATAGACCGTAGCCCCAAAACAGCTACAAAAAAAATTTGTTGCTAATATCCTCTATGTTAATTAATTAGCAACGAAAATAATTTTCGTGGGTGATTGCCATAGAAAATTTCATAGTTAAAATTTAAATTTCGTGGTTGATAGCATTTTAAAAAATGAAATTTTGTTTAATTAAAAAAGAACCAACAATAGAAATTTTGTAGCTGATTCATGGCAAATCGCCACGAAATCGGATCACAACCCACTTTATAGATTAAACACACCTGATCGCAACCCTCCAATTATTTGGAAAACTTTTGACTCCCAAAAGAATCATACCCAAGAGCTCCCTTATGGGAGGTTGCGACTCAACCACTAGGCCAAGTCTAATTGCTTGGTCATATCTTTTTTTTTTTTTTTTTTGCATTTAAACTATTCTCAACGTTCTTTTTTTTTTTTTGGTTGAAATATTAGTATTATAACAAAATATAATAATCATATTAAATTTACTATGAAAACATATTATTCAATATAATAAATTATTTTGTATTTTTATATAATTTTAAAAGTTTATATACTATTAATTATGTTGTTATTTTTTTTAAATGATTTTTACAAATATAGACATATATATAAAAATACATATACATATATATAAATACAACATATACGTATATATATAAATATATATATATATATATGCATATATATACACACACACATGCATATATTGATACACACACACACATGCACACACATATATATATATATATATTGATACATACACATATATATATATATATATATAGCACACATATATATACAAATATAAATACAACATGTACATATATATAAACATATAATATATACACACACACACATGCATATATTGATACACACACACTCATGCACATACATATATATATTGATACATATATATATATATATATATATATATAGCACACATATATATACAAATATAAATACAACATGTACATATATATATAAATATATAATATATACACACACACATATCGATAAATATGTACATATATATATATATATATATACATACACACACACACATACACATCTACATACATATATCTAAAGATTCATAGAAGATCTTCTATGGATCGACTATGAATAAATTTCATAAATTTAATAAAAATTTGAAAAACGTTCGAGGGTGATTCGCAAAAAATCATCCACAAATCGGCTACAAATATTTTAGCATAAATATAATTAAATTTCAAAAAATATCTGTAATATTTTATCAATATATAATCATATTTTTTAAATTTTTCATTACTGATTCAGAGGTGATCACCTACAGATCGGCTACGAATAAATTTCCTAAACTTAATGAAAATTTGAAAAACTCTCGTGGGTGATTCGCAAGAGATCAGCCATGAATCAGCCACAGATATTTTTGTATAAATATAATTGAATTTTAAAAATTTTTTGTGGTTGATTCGTGGCTGATCTCCTGTGAATCAACCACGAAAATCTTTCATCAATATATAATCACATTTTTTAAAAATTTTCATGATTAGTCCGTAGGTGATCACCTACAAATCAGCTACTAATAAATTTCCTAAACTTAATGAAAATTTGAAAAATGTTTGTGGGTGATTCGCAAAAGATTAGCCACGAATCGCCCACAAACATTTTTACATAAATATAATTAAATTTTAAGAAAATATTCATGGCCAATTTGTGGCTGATCTCTTAGAATCAACTATGAAAGTCTTTCATCATTATATAATCACATTTTTTAAAAAATTTTCATGGCCGATTCGTAGGTGATCACCTACAGATCAGCTACGAATAAATTTCCTAAATTTAATAAAATTTTAAAAAACGTTCGTGGGCGATTCATAGGAGATCAGCTATGAATCAGCTATAGATATTTTTTCATAAATATAATTAAATTTTGAAAAATAGCGATGGTCGATTAGTTTCTAAGAATTTTCCTCCACCCAATCTATGTTGGTAAAACAATTTAAGTGAGGAATGACACTTCTCGAATCTTTGCTATTGATTAGCAAAATCAAGAGGAACAAAAGGAAGGAAAAATGAATGAGAGAGAAGAATGAGAAGGCTCTGGTTTTTTTCTATGTCGTGTGTCTGCTATCAAGGACTGAATCCCACGACTCCTATTCACTTTTTCAGTCACTTTAGATAACTAAAACACCAATGTTTAATATTTCAAAACATCCGGAGGTTTATCAACAGAAAAGGTTTGGGTAATCCTTAACTCTTCTGTACCATAATAAAAATAACCTTTTAATCCAGGCTATTAGACCAAAATAATTTATTATTTTTCTTTGACCCAATGAGCCCAAAAATAATAATCATTAATTATTTATTTCCTGAGCCTATTAAAACAACCCAATAAATAATTAATGAACCTAAATGAACTAAAATAATTATTAAGCCTTTTATTAACTAGTTTAAGCCTATGTTAATTTTTTTAATTATTCAATTTAGGCTTAAATCCTGAATAATTAATTAATCAATTAAACTAGATAATAAAATTAATTTCTCTAGTTCCTTTATTTTATTCCACTCTAAAAAATAAATTAGACTTCCTAAATAAAATAAAATCCTTTTTATTGTGACCATTTCCTCGACCTAAAATAATTATGACTTACGGGCTATTCTGAGGACCAAAAAGACACATCGCCTTGGCTATTAAAATGACCACAATACCCTTCCTATATAAATAGTTGTATTTTGTATTTTAATTATTTCCTAATATCACCATAAGAAAATATTGAGTCCAATGATAATGTTGTATTAGCTATGTCTTCAACCTACAGGTGAAATGGCTAAAATACCCCTCTACACATCGTTGTACATTTAGAGAGGAAAGATTGTACTAACACCTCTGTAAAAGACATCTACTATCCTTAGACTTCTAGTCCAATAATCCACAAGTTCTTGGAATATTCTCACTTTTCAATGGAGCTACCCTAAAGCCAATATCCAAGTCATGTTCCCTAGGGCCCTGGATAATTATATTATTCGAATAACCACAAGGGGCGATATAGTGTAGACACTATCTTGTACAAGTCTGTCTTAACTAACTAGTCATATATACCTAACATACAAGTATATTGGTCCTTCTCAAGAACCCCAACTATAGTATATCAAAGTATACGCTTCCAACTTCGTCAGACCACCAACTTATACTCAAGTTGTATAGTACAAGTCCACATTATAACAGTAGCAGTCTGAGTTTCTATCACATAGTATTTTTAGAAACCACTACTACAGGCGTTGTTCTACGTATTTGAAATACGCTTGTGTTATGAAATGAGTATACTACGCATTGGCTAAAGGTAAACCATTCCCTATTTAGAATTCATAACACAATAACTTTGAATGATAATATTTCCATTCTCATCATCTGGTTAAGAACAATAGTTTATGTGTTAAGTATCCCATGGTCCATACCTTATTATGAAAGACTTCCATTCACATGAACCATTTACTTAAACACAATGAATCTTTTCTAATAAAATTATGCACAAATATAAAGAAGATTTCACAAATAAATTTTGAGAAAAATATTTTTATTAATAGAAGTCAAAATTATATCAGAACCTTAGTCTAACAGGGCATACATTCCAACAGATCTCCAGCAAATCAACCACAAAAATATTTCACCAATATATAATCACATTTTTCAAAAATTTTCGTGGCTAATTCGTTGAAAATTCATGGGTAATATCCTACACCGATTTCTGTGGCTAATTCCCTAGTTTCTAGTAGTGATTCTACTCAACACAATAAGACAAAATCAGTAGAAAAGTTTAAATAACCATATTTCACATATAAATGAAACCACTCATTGGATTTTACAAAATCGGGAGGCCTATGAAATCCTGCATCATAATCCCTTGCCATGACACCCTATATCATGGCAATACACTATAAGACCCTACCTCACAATGCAGTGGGTGATCAGCCTATTGGGTGAGATACTCCTCCATCTCCCACCAAACTTACCAGTTATCCAACTCCATATCACAATCCCACTTAGGACTAGTTACTTGCTCGGACCGGTCTGACTTACTAGTACTGCCACCCTTCCGGAAAGAGATCATACTCTGGAGGTGGCCACCTATTGAAGTATTCACCCAATCCCTCAAGGGCTAGTACCAATGCTCTACCTTTATTGAATACTCAACGTATACCCTACTCAAAAACATTCTCATGGTAAATAGTTTCAATCAACTTGAGTATGCATACATGGTGTAGTATAAAAACCAAAATGTTATCAAAGTAAACTTGGTTTTATTTTGAAATTGTTGGTTTGATCAAAATATCATTTTGAGTAGAAGAAAAGTTCATCCATACTTACATACCAAGTAATCAATTTCTTTGACAAAACAATCTAAACAACATATGACTTGCATAATTAGAGCATTATTTCTTAAAAAGGTTATGCAAGAACTTAGTTGCTTAGGTTCATGAGGCAAATCTAGCTACTGAGTTGATTAGCCTTGAATTCCCACTTCGTCTAACATGAATTATGAAAAAAAAATACTAAATAAATTTTATTTAACCAGCTTACTCGCAATACTCCATTAAAGAAACCACTATATTCAAACACTGTCGATAATACATACTATAACCACCATCAACATATTACCCAAGCCATGCATCCCATGCCATAATATAATATCATCCTCATAATTCCATATGTCACATAGTACAAGCTTCAATCTTAAGCATTAATTTAAAGCACAAAGAATGTAAATGTCAAATAACTTGCTTTCTTAACATCACAATTATCCAAGCACAGTTTTCCAATTCTAACATACTTATCCCCTATTGAATTAACAACTCATTTCCAAATCATATAATCCCAACTTGTACATATATCTCTATCATACCAACTCACTAAAGCATATAAGAGTAAAGACAAGCCTTATAATAATCGTCAACCAAACAAGTGTGAATATCTTAATCAAATTAGTCTAGTTCATGTACTCTTAAAATATGGCAATACATCAATATATATGTTTCTTGGTTCTAGCATCTTAACATATCATAACAGTTTACTTATACGTCAAATCCCTTCAGCAGGACCACATTTGTCATCAAAGCAACATAATCGTTCTATACCCACAAATATTCTCATCACAAAAGAAATGAAAGTATTAAGTCATCTAAAACAACCAAGGAACAAAAGATGAGGCATCAAGATTTACTTGCGAGAGATGTGTATGATTGTTTCTGGGGTTGAATACCCAAGGGTGCAACAATCCTTCCTCTTGTTGATGATGGAACCAGGAGGGTACTGTTTCTTTGGTCGTATGGATGGTAGAATCAAGAGGTGATGGTACTTTAGTGGAGAAAAGAGTGCTAGCTTTGAGAGATAGTATAGCATGTTTGGCTTATGTGAGAAGAAAATGGAGAATGGAAGAGAGTGTTCTTGCTACTACCTTAGGGTTTGAGAACCAAGAGCTAGAGAATAAGGAGTCTCTCGGTTTTGGTAAGAGTGAGAAGGCCAATAGTTTCCTTTGTATTGTGTGGGTGTTTTTTTGTTTCGATTCTAAGAGGAGAAGAGAAGGGATGGCTTTGGTTGTGTGTAGGATTGCTTTTAGTTTTGGTGGCATTTAGCAAAAGAGGAATAAAAGTGAAGTGGAATAGGATGTTTTTGGTCGTATGAGTGAATAGGAAGGATAGAGGCCAAGAGTTCTCTAGTTAGGTGTGTGAGTTTCAGTCTTGAGTAGGCTAGAGGTGGGTGGCCAAAATGTTTTGGTGCTTGATGGTTTCCTCTAAGATAGGAGGGGAAAAGTGGAGGTGTGTTTGAAAATTGAACAAGAAACAAAAAGGGAACTTTCCTTGTTTAAGGAAGGAAATTTCTAAACAATGGTTGCTTGCCTTAAATGAAAAAGGAAGTTTTCTTTTCCTTCCAAGAGTCCGATTGAACTAAGAAGGAAAGCGGAATATGGTTAGCCGAGATTTAAGCTCAATTAGTCTCCAATCCTAGTCTAATTTTGGTAATAGATTGATGTAGCAATCTAGAGAATTCAAAATTCAAATTATAAGGAATAAAAAGGGAAAGGTTGATTGTATGGTAGGGAATAAACCTCCTCATAGATGAATGCATAATTTTAGTTGTGATAGCTAGTATGGCCAACTGCTATAAAGATTAAGGGAAAAGAAATGGTAGGCTTGCTTATGAAAGGAAACTAGTATATATTGATGGAGTAATTACAGTAGGCTCATAACCAAAAAGGAAAGGGAATATTATTTCTTAGGATTTCAAATTCGAACTCTGTGAAGAAAGGAAAGAATGTTCAGCTTTGGTAAGAAAATTATCTTCACTTATTCTAGTTGCCATAATAGAACTTATGTAACAAAAATTATGGAGAGTAGTCGGATGCTATATTGAGTAAAGGAGTATATGGCAAGTCAAAAGAAAATGTAAGGTAATATTTAATGGGGAGATAATTTAGGGTTTTGAAATTTAAATCTTAGATAAAAATGAAATGTTTATCTAATTAGGATAAAAGAAATAATTCTCTGGACTTCCTTTCCATAAATGAATCAATCAAGGAGGATCCCGCAATCCTAGGGCCGATTACCATGTAAGAGAAAAGATAAACATGGCAAATTCAAGAAAGGTATCTATATCCAACGAAAAATGAATTTATTTGATGAGATATTCTCCCACTCCAAATATGGAAGTGGTGGCTAGATGGGGACAATAATAGGAAGGGATCCTTATTCAATCCAAGAATATTATTTCACTAAGGAAAAGATAATTATAATAGCTAGTTGCCAAAACAAAGCATATGGGATATAGAAATTTGAGTAAATAAGGAAAGAAAATTATTTAGTAAGTGGTATAAATTTAGAAACTAACCCTCTGAAATAAATGGCTCCCTAAATCACGGAATTTTATTCCCCCAAATATGGAAATGGCTGCTATACTCCTACGAGGGCGAACTAAGAAGGGAAGGAAAAGGAAATAAAAAGGGAGATTAACACAAGTAGCATTCGAACCTCAAATGAGCCACTACAATCCCAACATCTCAACTATTATACTACAATGCTATTGTATGCTCCTTAATTACCCTAAAACTCATATATATACTATAGTTCTTTAACTAACTCCACCTCACATTCACTTGAGTAAATAAATAAATAAATAAGGTAACTATACTGTGTTAGTAAAATATGCAAGCTACACACCATAGCATCTTGACATCCCATAAGTTAAGCAATTATATTCAAAACACATTCATGAATAATATAATGTTATATATATATATATATATATATATATATATATATATATATATATAAGCCTTCCCCCCTTTCCAAAGGTAGTTTAGGGTGGGGTTTCACACCTACAACTCCTAACAATTAAAAACCAAAATCAGAATCACAGACACCACTATTATCCCCAATTTAACACCCTACACAAACCCTCAACTCTACCAAAAACAACAAGAACGATAAAGGAAAACCGTCAAAAGAATGATTGTGACTAGAACTCACCAAGATTAAGTGTTCTGATTTAGATCCCTTCTCTGATTCATCTATCCCATTCTTCTTCTCCTCAGTCCAAGCCATTTCTATCAGAAGATAACATCATTCAAAAAATAACGTGTAAATACCTAATCTAATTAATTAATAAGAAAACCCTTAATTGCTAAAATAGTTTCTAGTAAGCCCTACGACTAACATAATAAGCAATTGATCCCAAAATTCCTGGACCACAAGCCCACACAATTAATAGGATCCAAAATAGGAAAAGCCCAATGGGTTAAAAAGGTCAGGGGCTCACAACTTGAGTACTCTTTATTTTAGTATGTTAATTATTTTATTCTGCCTATTGATTTGGTTAAACAATAAGATAAGAAGGAAATAGTGATACTTGTTAATTTTTTTGTGGATTTGATACTTGTTAATCTCTATACTATGCAATGGATATATCTGCCATTGTTTGTGTGATTTTTGGATATTAGTATTTTATTTTAAATTTTGAATTGATTGTGTCTTTGTTGAAAATATTTCCCATACAAACACACCCATGCAAAACACAACATCACATAGCTTGTAGCACGCCATCCAAGACTTCTGAAAGAATTGAATTTCCTCTTGTGACACGATTTGTGGCATGGCTATGTCACATGTTATGTAGCCTTCTGGAACTCTGTTTCTTACTCTATTCAACAAGGTTTGATGCATGGTCATGTTTCATCCTGTGCAAATGTATTGGAACACCTTTGAAACCTATTCAAATCATGTTCCAAGCACTACTAGAAAAAAAGGCTTTGCTGTCATATTTTTAATGACACTTTTTATAAAGTGTAATAATATAATACTTAAAATGACACTAATTTTTTAAGTGTTATTATATTGAATCAATACGACGTAGTTTTTTTAGTTTCATTTAAAGTGATATACCGTTATGACACAATTTTGTATAAAGAAAAAAAAATTAGATTTTTCCTAACACTTTAGGACCCTTAGGCACGCACATAACACTTAACTAAAAAAATTGTGCGAGTCATTAGAGGGGGAAAAAAGGGCTTTGTTTCAACCAAAGGGAGCCGAGCAACAACAGTGGTGGACAGTGAGGGAAATCAGATTTTTTCTTCAAATCAGTGAGGGAAATTGGACGTTCTAGAGCGCCGCCATTTGTAGCTTCTTCAGCCCAAACTCATCCGCGCAAAAGAGGGTTGTGTTTCAACCAGAGACGCCGAGCAGCAACAATGGCAGACAATGAGGGAAATCGGATTTTTCCTTCAAATCAGATTAGGGAAATCGGATGATCTACAGCGTCATTCGCAGCTTCTTCAGCCCAAACTCCTCTACGCGAGTCGTAGTATCTTCTCTATACAACTGGTTGAAGTGGTTCCGTGTCCTCTACTACTGTGTGTTAGTGTTTCGGCATTGCAGAAAGGCATTTTTAGCTACGGTCTGTACAACACTTTTTAGACTAGTAAGTATTCTTTGGTCGATTTGCATTTATGTTCATCTGTTAGTTTCAGTTTTTGTGGTTGAATCGGTTTTCCTCTGAAATTCAGAGGCTTAAATTTGTGCCAGTTGAATTTGATTTTCTATGCATATTGTTGTTGTGCAAAATTGCTGGGTTGTTGTTGTGAAACTCTTTTTGGATCTCTATATGTTGGGATATTCTTGTTGTGAATCATTTTTTGAATCCCTATACGCTGGGATATTGTTAATAGGATAAGTTGGGATATTGAAGTTATGAAAATTGTAGTATGCTTGGGCTAATAGCTGGATTATGTTTGCTTCCTCTAGTTAAAAGCAATTTTCTTTTGTGGGTCTTCTAGTCAAGATCGAGTCGATCTCATCATTTTCATTCATGAAAATTGTAGTATTGTTGTCTCAAGATAAAAATTTGCCTAAAACAAGAGGTAGGATTCTCTATATGCTGCTGGCAAGTCTCCATTTTGGTTAAGTGAAGTGTTTTTGTTTTCTTGTTCGTGAATATGAACTATTGCGATATGCTTTTTGAGTATCCAGCCTTTTAATTTGTTCTTTGGGGCTCTAAGATGCACCACTCTCAAACCAACTTATAAAATACAGATTCCAATATTTTGTCAACCTTATGAATGGTGACTTGTCATACTTTAAAAATTAATATTTCTCGATCAAGTTCAGTTCTTCCAATTAGTTTTCCCTACATACTCTTCCCCTTATGTACTCATGTCATGCTAGAAATCGAGTACCCAGTAATAGGGCTTTTTTGCATAGTTGTCATGTTTGGGCTGCAATTTAGTTTTCAAGGTATTAGCTTTGACTCTTTTTTTTTTTTTTTTTTTGGAGAACTATTATTTAAAGGAAGTTTTTGCATCACCTTCCTTTATTCAATACAATTGACTCTTATCATTCCAAAAGTCTTTCTCACACTTCAAACAAAAGCAAGATCTACCTTTGCCTTATTCCATTGCTCTTGGTTAGAGGAAGAGGGGTTATTATCATAAGTGTTTTAAGGTTGTAGCGTTTTAAGCCTTTGCCTTATGTAGAATTTTCTTCCTATATATTGTAATAGGTATTGCTAGCTGTTTTTTTTAGGGATTTCTCCACTTGTATTCTAACATGATGCTAACATAGGTAAATTATCTTCCATTTGTTGCTGCCATTTGAGTTGGATAATTAGTTTCAAAAGTATGGATAAGGGTTGGATGAAACTTCCAAGGAATTGCATTGAATATGAAAATGGAGTCGAGAGGTTTTTAAACTTTGCAATAAACAACGCAAGTTTAAATGGAATGATATTATATCCTTGTTTGAAATGTGAAAATGGAGTAATGAGGACAAAAATTGAGGCCAGGGAGCATTTGATTGTTACGGGATTTATTAAGGGATATACACATTGGATAGCACATGGAGAACTCTTTACGCCTAGTTTAAGTACACCACTCTCCGAGCCTATTTCAAATAATGTAGCATCTATGCCTGATGACATGGAAGCAATGTTGCATGATGCTTTTGGGGTCCCACCTTGTGGAAATGTAGATGAAGAAAGTAATTCGAATTCCACGGATGCTGAAAGATTTTACAAACTGATTAATGACACTCAACAAGATTTGTATCCAGGTTGTAAGAAATTCTCAAAACTTGCCTTCATCATTCGGTTACTTCATCTCAAGTGCGCAGGGAAGTGGTCTAACAAGCATTTTGACATGCTACTTAATTTGCTGAGAGAAGCATTGTTTGAGAGTGTTCAACTTCCAAAATTTTTTTATGAAGCTGAAAAATTGATGAAGTAACTGGGCTTAGGCTATCAAAAAATAGACGCTTGTCCTAATGATTGTACATTGTATTGGGGGGATAAATAATGATAGAAGGATTGTAAAATGTGTAAAGAATCTAGGTGGGTCATTTCTGAAAATGACCCAACGAGAGAGAAGATGTAACACCCCACTACCAAGGCCCAGTAGGACCAGGGATGTCGCCCCGTTCAAAGGACAAGGGATTTTTATAACTAGGTCACACAAAAGAAAATAAAAGCAATACCTTAAAATTGAACTTATTGCAAACCAAAAACATAGGTACAAATCCAAAATAAATTGATTACTACTATCTCTCAAAACAACATATAAAATAAATAACATAAAGTCTTCAAAGCAGGCAACAATTCTAGCTACTCATCTCCACAGCAGGATCGAATGTTTTGAATGTTTCAGTAAGCCCGTGTATGCTTTGAATGTTTCAGGAAAAATAGTTCATGTATGCAAGTTGGAAAATTTTCATGAAGGAAAGTGCTGGCAAGTATTAAATAATATTAAAAATAAAGAGTGGCGTTTTACTTTTCAAACTATACATGTGCACAATAAATACAACCACTCAAATGGGTAGCCATGGATTACCACACGTTGGGCCCTATGACCATATATCGATTAGAATGCCACACTTTGTGTAGACTGACAAAAGATAGGTGTACGGCCTACCGGGTAAGATACTCCTCCTTCTCTACATCCAAACTTACCAGTTGTCCACTCCGGAAACACACAGTCCACATGACTGAAACTTGCTAGCTCGAACCGGCATGACCTACTGGACTGGCATCCTATCCGGGAAGGACTTACCCCTTGGAGGTGGCTACCTACTGAAAGACTTACCCTAACCCTTCAAAGACTAGTCCTAGTAGTCTACCCTTATTGAGTACTAAACGTTAATTGTCCCACTTGGGAGAAAACTGATAATACATTGCTTTATTTGGAAATAGCAATTAAGGGTTTCTAAAATTCTTGTCAAAGTTGGGTTTTAGAATGAGTTTAATTTTTGTGCAAAACTGTTTGTTTAAATTTTCAAATGATTTGCTTGACTGAAATAAAAATGAAATAGTCCTTAATTGCCTTTACAAAATAAGTGTCCATATACTTCGCATTTGGCTTGCCATAGTTACCTTTTATCTTCAAATAAGTTTATGCAGAAGCTTACATGATCCTTTGCTTGATCAAATTCAAAAATCTTCCAAAGCTGGCCTAACCCCGCCTGGGGTAAACACAAGTCATAAGATTATACTCAAGCTATATTCGCTTATATAAATAATCCTAATTTAACTTATTACAATCATGACCCCAATGTCCTAAGCTTTAAGGCTAGATGATAAAGGATTTTATAAAATAAGTCTAGCTTGATAAATTAAAATAACTAGTGATAAGTTGAAATAACTAGGAATTGTAAAATAATTAATAATAACTTATAGATTCAAATAATAAATCTTGAGTGTTGTTATTAATAAATAAACTAGGGTTTAATTATTGAAGAATCCTAAGTCCTAGATGATATTAATAAATGGTAATTCTTAAATAGTAAAATAAATAATAAATTATTACTACTCTCTTAATTAATAATTAATATGTAATAAAATTAATAATAAATAACTTTTATTAAATTTTGATTAATAAATACAAATAATATTTATGAATATATGGTCCACAAGGTCATTAATATTTTACTTATTTATATAAAAGGTTATATATATATATATATATATATATTATCTTTAATAAAAGATATCATTTTTTTTATTAGTAAAATATCACTATTTCATTGAATATTCCAATTCCAAAATTTCCTAAGAATTTCGAAATCTTTGGAGGAAAAACATAGTAATAATTTTAATTAGGGTAATAAAATTTGCTAATCAAAATAGCCTAGGATCAACAAAGTCATGATCATAATTTTCCTATTGCTAACAAGATTCATGAGCATATACTCCAACATCAATCAACAAACTATTCTATTCATGAACATAAGCTCAAATTCATCCTACTATTACATGGCTAAATCTCTACTAAGCATAATCATACTCACGGCTTCAATGAAAATAAGAACATAATATCCTATTCACCAAAAGTGACATAACATCTAGCATGCTTAAAAATTCATAATTTCTTAAGACATGGAGAGCATACATCGATTCTCAAGGAATTTCATAAAGCTTAATCATGATCAATCATTCTCATGCTCCAATCTCAACCCCTTCATACATATGCATATACTCAATCCCCCATTCATATTCTATCCTCTCTATCAACATCTAAGAGACATGAATTTAGAATTTAAAAGAAAGGTTAAGGAGAAATACTTGGTTGATGATTATTTTGATGGAAATTTAAGAAGGTCCACGCGCTTGAGAGTCTTAAATTGTCCAAGAGAGGAGAAAGAAAACAACCATGGTTGTAGCAACCATTTCAATCGAGAGAGAGAGAGAGAGAGAGAGAGAGAGAGAGAGAGAGCATTAGCATGATATGTTAAAGGTTGAAGGGAAGAAGATGAACAAAAGAGTTGCTCTTGGTTATCTTGAGGATGTTCTTAAGATTTCAAGGGAAAAATCTGGTTTTGATCCAAACGCCAATTTTTGTTTTCAAGATTTGATGTTGTAAATTCCAAAAATGGACTCTAGAGAGTATGTAGGCGTATTCTGGAGTTTTTGAGAGGGATTAGAGGTGTTTAGAGTGGTCTTTGGCTTGAAGAAATGTAGTGTATGTTCTTGGTGTTCTTGGTGAAAATGGAGAAAACTAGAGGAGGAATGTTGGACGAATTACTGAAGAGGACTGGCCGAATGATTGAGGAAGTTTAGGGATTTTGGTTTTCAGTTTAGGGAGGGAGAGAAAAATCTGGTTGTTTGAAATTCAAATGGAGAAATTTAAGGAGTGTTTTGAGGTAAAAAATATGGTAATGGTGTTTAATTGATGGAGGTTTCTTGGAGCTACAATGGAGCCGACTGGACTGCTATGTTTTGTTGAAATGAATGAGGGTTGATGGAGCTTTAAGGCTGGCTGAATTTCTGAGTTCAATAGCAGAAGAATTTTTTGTTATGAAGCCTAATCCAAAGGTGTTTTCATGGAGCAAATGTCGGAAGTTTTGAAATTCAAATGGAAGTTTGATTGGAGTGATTGTAGGAGGAATTTGAGGTGTGGTCATGGAGTCCAGTTGTGCAAGGTAAGTGGAGGGGGTAATGGAGTTCAGTTCATGGTTGAACAAGGGTTAACTTACAAAGGTTTTGAGGGTGGTTTTCGGCCAAGGCTTGAAAGGAACAAGGCTGGAAATTTTTTTGGTTATGGGTCGAATGATTGCTGAATTTTCTGTGCAATTTTTCTGCAATATTCCAGTCCGATTTGTAGAGGGTTTTGAAAGGTGTTTGAGGGTCCTTTAAGGCTGGTTTCTAGCCTTCTTTATGGAGGAAAAGTAGAGGTAATTTATTGGTTTGAAGGCAGAAGAAACAGCTTCGATTTCAGGCTGCTATGCAGTGAAATTGCCTAGATTTTTTTTTCTGGTTTGTACAGTTTTGTGCAATCCAGTTTTTGCACAAGAATTTCAGTCTTCAAGCTGAATAAATTGGCCATTTTTCTGGCAACAATTGAGTAAGAAAGATGGCTGAGATTTTTGAAGGTTAGGCTGCTCAAGAATCTGGAAAATTTTCAGGTTTCTTTCATGGAGGATATGAACACTATGGAGTGGAGTTTGAAGGCTCAACCATGGAGATTAATTTCTCTTGGGAACATTCCTTAACTCCTTCCCTATTTTCAGTTAAATCTCCAACCTCTAAGAATCATTTTTGAAATTCAAAGACTAAGAATCCTTGCTGAATTTTTTGGAATTAAAAACATGGATTTGGATAAATGTTGATCAAGCTTAATTGGTGAAGAGGTTAGGACAAGCTAGAGGTAATAGAAGGATAAGAATTCTTCTAGAATTCTTTTTAGGACATAAGGATAAGATTAGGACATTCCCTTCACGTCTCTCCTAGGACAACACTCCTATTTTTTTATGGAATGCAAGAAACGAAAATCCAACCTTAATTAAAATAATCATGATAAAACTTAAATGATGGGATTTGAACTCATGACCTTAGAGATTAATTCCAAAGCTCTAACCACTAAACCACAACAACTCTTGTTCTTATTTCCTCACCCAAATATTCTTCTTATTTAATTCTCAAGCTACCTTCCTATTTTGACCTCAAGTAAAATTACCATTTTACCTTTCCTATTTAATAATCATAACTAAGCCTTTTAGCCTATAAATCATAATTTTAAAGCACATAAAATCATTCAAATATATATAGTATATTCACACAAAATAATATGATATGCATCACAACCCCCTTACTCTAGGGTTGGTTTTAGGTGGGGTTTCACAGAAGAGGAAGATTGCAAAGAAAGTTTTGTGGCACTTTCCTTTGAAACCTCGACTACAATGTCTATTCATGTCAGCCAAGACTTCGGCTTCTATGAGATGGCATGCAGAAGGGTGCACAGATGATGGTCGAACGAAGCATCCTGCTGATTCACCGGCTTGGAAATCTTTTGACGCTATAAATACAGATTTTGCAAAAGATGCACGTAATGTGAGGTTAGGATTGGCATCTGATGGTTTTAATCCGTTTAAAAATATAAATGTTGCTCATAGTGTTAGTGTTGTACCCTAGAGGCAATTACTTGTACATTGTATATGACACATTTTATTTTAATAAAAGGCATTATTTATCTTATAGTTTTTTTTATTTACTTTTAAGTAATATAACTGTTCGATAAAATCCCTAGTACAACACTGTGTTAAGAAAATCATGATAGAGATCATAATATGATATTCCTACTACACAGTGTACTAACACTATAATACAATTGTTCGATAAAGTTCCTAGTACAACACTGTACAGTATTAGTACTTAAATAATCTCTAGTCATAGTATTAATGAGACAGGACATCATTAATGCATTAAGATTAGCATGTGTTAGACTTCCTGATTTAATCAAGCGGTGGTTCTTATATCTATAAGTATTGAGATACTCAAAGTTAACACATCGGTGCTTGTTAATAGAATAAGTTCATTGGATGACCTAACTTTGAGATAATTACATGGATAACTATTTAGTGCTAGTGATATAATCTCAATATAGCAAACGTGAAAATATCCTTAGACTTGAGATCTCCAAGGTACTTTGTTTGCTGAGCATTGTACATTGATTCCAATCGAGGGCCGTCTATAGGATGGATATTGGATACATTGTGAGATAAACGAAAGTAGTTGAGAGGGTCAATAAAGGATTCACCACTCCTAATAGTAGGGGCGAATATCTCACGGCCACTTGTAGGAATTACTACTCGAGAAGTCCTTGGCCAAGGCGATTGTGTATTAGAAATAGTTCCAATTGATACACATCTAGAGTAGTGGGTTCCTGGTACAAGTACTATTATATTCAAACCAGAATTAATTCTGAAGGGAGTTGGCACTAATTCTATACTCCAAACCGAATTAGATATTGTATGGTGAAAAGGAGCTAATTGCATTAAAGTTTGTTATTGAAGAGTTCATGTCAAGCCACTTGACTTACTGGACTCTTGGGTAGTCATGATGTGTTGCTAGATATCGCTCATGATCTGGAAAAATGGGTTTATTAATTGATGAATTAATAAACCAATCCTGATTAGAATTAATAGGATTAATTCTAATTAATTATGGATTTTTAATCTCAAAGACGTTTGGATTAATTCATATTCGCTACCAATTGACTGGGAAAGCAAATAGGTCACACACAATAGAGGATTATATACTCAAGATGTTATTTGATAACATAGTGGAGTTAATTGTGAGAAAGAGAAGTTGTTGTGGACAAATTATAATTAGTTATAATTATGGTCTAAATTGTAATTATGAAAACTTGATGTTTCCAATTACAATTAGGGAACTCTAATTGTTTTAGAATTCTATATTTTCAGTGAATTTTTCGATTTTATGATGACATAACCGAAAAACTCTAGAGTGAAATTCACATGAAAAATTACAGCCACCTAAACCTTCTCTTCTTCTTCTCTCTTTCTCAATTGTTCTTGTGAAGAACCCTAGATGCCATCTTTTTCTGCTAGCACAGGAAATTTTGGTGCTTGAGTAATCCTCTATATGGATTACTATTAGAGATAATCACACACTGTGATTATAGTGGTTAGACGTTCAACACTTGTGAAGTTGGATTAAGAAGATTACTGGATCATGCCTCGACTTAAAGAAGAAATTTTGGTTCTTTGGACAATCAAACAAAGGTAAAAAGCTGTTACCTTTATTATCTTTATGTCTTGTTTTCCACACATAGGCGGGTCCTGGGATGATATCTCGTTTTATTTCCCACTGCGCCATATAGGATACGAGCTTGAGATACCCAATCAGTGGTATTAGAGCCATGCTATATGTGGTCTACAGACATTGTTTTAGCATGAAAAACTATTTTCATGTATTCGTGTTTGTCTTTGTTCGTTGTGAAAATCGTTTTCACTCGAGTCGAAATCATTTTGAGCTTTGTGGGTTGGGTCCATAGCACAATATGATTGTGTAAAAGTTATAACATATTTCAAAAGGTGCTTTCTTAATGTGCTAAAAATTTTCTGTAGAAAAATATTTTCTTGAACATAGTTGTTGTCCTCCGTTTCATCTTGTGAATTTGATTTTCTATTTTGTTTTGTTTAAACTAACAAATTGGTTGTTGTTTTGAGATTCAAAATAGAAAATTATGCTGAGAATTGTTCTCACTGATCTGTTGCAGAAGATTAGAGCACCAGAAACTGTTTATGGAAAATTTTCTGAAAAGTCTCGCCACTTCCTGACTACAGCCGGCGCCGGCTCTGGCCTCCAAACCGATGCTGGTTCTATTCTATTCACGATGTCCAGAAATCACTTTTTGAAGAGAAAATTTTTTTAAAAACCAGAACAGAGTCGGCTCTAGCTCTAGCTTCCAAACCGGCGCCGGTTCTGCTCTATTTGCAACGTTCTAGCTATTTAAAAAAAAATTCCTAGAATAGAATTTTGAAAGAGAAAATCTCATTTGATGAGATGCGGTAAAATAAAAATTTTTACCGGACACTGACCGGCCAGCGGGACCGCCATTTTCATTACTGAAAACGGGATCCAAAAGCATTTTCTCAAAATTAGTTTTGAGACAAACAATTTTATTTTTCAAAATAGTGATTTGAAAATTTAAAATTAATTTTATTTTCTAAAATAATAATTTTAGAATTTATTTTATTTTTTCAAAATAGTGATTTTGAAATAACATAAGTATATGTTTATTTTGTTTAAGCATAGTTAATGGCATGGTGGATGGTTATGGACTAAAACCAATTATATCTGTTCATGCATTTTACAGTTTTAGTTTTTATGAAATAGAGCTTGTGTGTCCTGCCTTCTCTAGAATTCTTGTGTAATTCTCTTCTCATCTAACTCCCCTCGAATGTAACTCGCGGTTTTCTCTCTTTAGGAAATTATGTAATTAGTTTACATAGGTTAGATAGGAGTAGAATTATTTTTAATTTTGGAGATGGCAACCAAAACAAGGCGAGAAAGTAAGACCTTCTACTTAAATCATGCATGAACACATAGGGTTAACTATATTAATTTCTTTTATGGCTCAAGGAAATTAATTTAGGGTAAAGTCCATAACCATACCACGTAATTGTTTTATTACCATGATTATCAATTATGTGATTTATTAATTTTTATGCATGTCATTCAATGAAATCACTAAAAGGAACAAATCTCTCAATTAATATTAAACATAATTCCTTCCGTTAATATAGTAAGAACGAGAGTCCTTTTTCGAGATCAGGTTGTTGGGCAAACCCAAGCCTACTTGACATTAGGCATGTTCAAGCTATGGAATTAAATTTCTTTGAACTTAAATTCCTAATTAATTGGTCGGGTTTGACTAAATTCTTTATCCCAGTTGGGCAAACTCAAGCATAAAGAAATTTAGAGAAAATTTGGGGTAGCCCAAAAGGCTTTAAGATTAAAAGCTATTAATCACCCAATGATTCGGTAGTTACATACGATGTAATTAGTATTAGATATCTACCAATGAACTTAAGAGTGGCTTATTTGGAAAACCCAATGTTATTCTTAAGGAATTTGGATTCTGGTCCACTAGGAAAGCTTCCAACGGGCTTTCCTGAATCAGTAGTGGGGCTATTGGTTTGAGTAAAATAGTGGAGTAAAAATGTGTTTAATTAAAGTCCTAATCATTTGCATATCATGTGCATATACAAGTAACTAATGCTCTCTATCTTTACATTTAGGTCAGTTACATCATGTCAACAAACTTGAACTTACGTAGCATCTTGAAAACCAATAAGTTAACCGAATCAAACTATCTCGACTGGTATAGAAATATGAGAATCGTTCTCAAATCGGAAAAGTTACTCTACGTGCTAGATGCTCTTATTCCACTACCACCAGCTTAAGATGCTCATGCTGATGAGCATGTTGTCCACAAGCGGCACAAGGAGGATAGTGATACAACATCATGTATTATGTTGGCATCCATGACTCCCGAGTTTCAAAAATAGCACGAGCATATGGATGCTCAATCGATTATACTACATCTTTGAGAGCTATTTGATATCCAAGCCAGAACTGAGAGACATGAGATCTCTAAGCAACTATTTCATTGTAAAATAACAGAGGGTTCTTCTGTGGCCACTCATGGGTTGAAGATGCTAGGCTTGATAGAGAAGCTTAGATCTCTCGGGTTTGCAATGGATCATGACTTAAGTGTTGACTTAATTCTACAATCTTTGCCTAATAGTTTCTCACAATTTGTGATTAACTATCAGATGAATAAGATTGAGTCCACCATTCCTGAGTTGATCAATCTTCTCAAAATTGTGGAGTCCTCCATGAAGAAGGATTCCAATGCAGTTTTAATGGTAGAATCTTCATCTTCTAAGAAGAAAGTTCAAAAGAAGAAGAAGAAGGCTCCCATGAAGCCCAAAGGTGGTGTGAACAAGAAGGACTCAGCTACCAAGGGTCCATGTCATCATTATGGGAAGATGGGCTACTGGAGGCGCAACTGCAAAGCCTACTTAGAGACCATTAAGGACAAGAAGCAGAAGAAGAGGCCTACAAGTACTTCTACTTCTTCTCCAGGTATGTTTATAATTGAGATAAATACCGCATTTAGAAATGAGATATAGGTATTAGATACTGGATGTAGATCTCATTTGTGCAATAACTTGCAGGGACTAAAGAGAAGTAGAAGGCTAGAACAAGGCGATGTGGACCTACGTACTGCAAATGGGGCAAAAGTTGCTGCACTTGCTGTAGGGACATACGAGCTGAACCTGCCTTCAGGATTAATTCTAGAACTGTAAAACTGTTATTATGTACCAGTTTTAATGAAAAACATTATCTCAGTTGTGTGTTTAGACTTATGTGGATTTCATTTAATATTTAAGAATAAATGTTGTTCTTTTTCTTTGAATGATATTCACTATGGTTCAGCAACTTTGGTTAATGGTTATATGTTCTAGACTTGGATAATCCAGTTCTCAATATAAATAATAAGAAACCTAAAATTGATAACTCTAACACCTCTTACTTATGGCATTGTCGTTTGGGCCATGTAAATGAAAATCGTGTTTCTAAGTTACACAAGCTTAGTGACTTAGGGTCATTTAATTATGAATCATATGGCACAAGCGAGTCTTGTTTACTAGGCAAAATGACTAAAACTCCTTTTCCAGTAAAAGGAGAACGGGCCAAGGAGTTACTAGAACTCATACATTCTTATGTATGTTGCCCAATATTGATACAAGCAAGAAGAGGCTATAACTATTTCATAACCTTTATCGATGATTTCTTACGATACGGGTATTTGTATTTAATGAAATACAAATTTGAGGCATTTGAAAGGTTCAAAGACTTCAAGAATGAAATAGAGAAACAACTTGACAAAAGTATTAAGACTCTAAGATCTGATCGAGGAAGAGAACACTTTGGCCAAGAGTTTCTGAGTTATCTTAGAGATAATGGGATATTATCTCAATGGACTCCACCACATACACCTCAATATAACGGTGTATCTGAGAGAAGGAATCGAACCCCTTTAGACATGGTACGGACCATGATGGCTTCTGCTGACCTACCAAAATCATTTTCGGGGTATGCACTAGACATTTCTGTTTATATACTAAATAGAGTTCCGGTAAAATCGGTTGATACTACCCCATTTGAGATGTTCTTTTGTAAGAAACCAAAGTTATCTCACTTGCGAGTATGGGGTTATCCTGCCTTTGTTAAAAGGCCACAGTCAGACAAACTTGAGAGTAAGTCTGACAAGTGTTTGTTTGTGGGATATCCAAAAGAATCTTTCAGATATTACTTCTACCTACCCTCTGAAAATAAATTGTTTATTTCGAAGCATGCCCTCTTCTTGGAGAAGGAGCACATGCTCAAAGGGGACAGTGGGAGTAAGATTGAACTTACTGAAGTTCATGAAGATCAAACAAATGAGGATCAACCGTCTAACTCCACATCTATTAAGAGAATAGATGAACCTTCTCATACACAAGAATCTCGTAGATCTAGTAGGATACGTGTGGCACCTAAGAGATATGAATTTCTCATTAGCGACCACAATGACATATTGCTCATAGATGAAGATAAGCCTACTACCTACAAGGATGTTCTAAACAATTCAAAATCTGACAAATGGCTTGAGGCTATGAAGTTAGAGATGGATTCCATGTACAACAACCAAGTATGGACATTGGTTGATCCACCCAAAGGAATTAAACCTATTGAGTACAAATGGATTTTCAAGAAGAAAACAGACATGGATGGTAACTTTGTTACCTATAAAGCACGTCTAGTGGCGAATGGTTGTCGTCAACAACATAGTATTGACTACGATGAAACCTTCTCACCAGTAGCCATGTTAAAATCCATCAGTATGCTCCTAGCCATTGCTGCTCATCATGATTATGAGATTTGGCAAATAGATGTGAAAACAACTTTCCTAAACGGAAATCTGACTGAGGAAGTGTATATGACACAACCTGAGGGTTTCCCATCCAATGATAGCACAAAGGTGTGCAAGCTGCAAAGGTCCATTTATGGATTTAAGCAAGCTTCTAGGAGTTGAAACATCTGTTTTGATGAAACAATTAAAGAGTTTGGTTTTATTCAAAACATGGATGAGCCTTGTGTATACAAGAAGGTTAGTGGCAGTGCAATCGTTTTCTTATTACTTTATGTAGATAACATATTGCTAATGGGAAACGATATACCTGTCTTGCAAACGGTTAAAGTTTGGTTATCTAAAAAATTCTCCATGAAAGAACTTGGTGAAACAACCTATATTCTCAGAATAAGAAGCTATAGAAATAGATCCAAAAGGTTGCTAGTTCTTTCTCAATCTATATACATAGATAAAATGCTAAAGAGGTTTAGCATGGATCAATCCAAAAAGGGATTCTTACCCATGTCACATGATGTAAACCTTTCAAAGTCGATATCTCCCAAGACACAAGTTGAAAGGGATTACATGAGTCAGATTCCATATGCCTCGACAGTTGGATCTATCATGTACGCTATGATATGTACTAGGCTCGATGTATCTTGTGCTTTCAGTTTATCGAGCAGATACCAATCTGACCCTAGTGAGGGTTATTGGGCGGCTGTAAAGAACATTCTTAAGCACTTACGAATGACTAAGGATATATTCTTAGTGTATGAAGAAGGTGATTTGAAAATAAATAGGTATACTGATACCAATTTATAATCTGACAAAGATGATTTCAAATTACTAAGTTGTGCGGAGGGGCAAGAAATTGAAAAGGTTCCAAACAAGAGACTATTGCACGTACTTCGACAGTATCATTTGATCCAGGAGATCATAGATAGGAATGATGTAAAAATGAAGAGAATTCTCATGGATGAGAACATAGATGACCCGCTTACAAAAGCACTATCCCAAAAGAAACATGATTGTCGTGTTGAGTCATTCGGTATTAGATACATGAATGATTGGCTCTAGTGTAAGTGAGAGTTTGTTAGTGTTGTGCCCTAAAGGCAATCACTTGTACATTGTATATGCCACATTTTATTTTAATAAAAGGCATTATTTATCTTACAGTTTTTTTTGTTTACTTCTAAGTAATATAAATGTTCGATAAAGTCCCTAGTACAACACTATGTTAAGAAAATCATGATAGAGATCATGATATGAGATTCCTACTATACTGTATAGTGTTAGTACTTAAATAATCCCTACTCGTAGTATTAATGAGACAAGATATCATTAATGCGTTAAGACTAACATGTGTTAGACTTCCTGATTTAATCAGGCGGTGGTTCTCATATCCGTGAGTATTGAGATACTCAAAGTTAACACATGGATGCTTGTTAATGGAACAAGTTCATTGGATGACCTAACTTTGAGATAATCATATGGATAACTATTTAGTGCCAGTGATATAATCTCAATATAACAAACGTGCAAGTATCCTTAGACTTGAGATCTCTAAGGTACTTTATTTGATGAGCATTGTACTTTGATTCCAATCGAGGGCCACCTATGGGATGGATATTGGGTACATTCTGAGGTAAACGAAAATAGTTGAGAGGGTCAATAAAGGATTCACCACTCCTAATAGTAGGGGCGTGAGGGATAGAAAACAGAGGGCAGCATGCTTGAACGGGAAAAAAACCGAGAGAAAAAAATTGCAAGCCTTAAAGGCCACACAAAAGCGTAAAGATCATACCTTTGCGCGCTTTAAACCTACTAGGTTGAGTAGGAGTGGATTGAACGACAAGAATCGCTTCGCCTTACCCACTTGAAGAGGCTTCCGGTTGAAAACCCTCTAGCCTCCTACTTCGCCTTATTTGCATGAACGCCAAGCCTTTCAGCTCTCAGAATATACCTCCGTCCATCCTCTAGTCGGTGAACACAATGGTGAAGAAGAACGGTCTCAAATCTCCTTGGTTCTCTTGCTATTAATTAGCAAAGAAACAAGAACATGAGGCTGCACAAAAACACTCACGAGAGGGAGAGAGAGCTTTGTGACTTTTGTGAGGCTAGAGAGAAAAGTTAGGGAAAAATTAGGGTTTTCTATCTACCAGAGTCTTGTTTATTGTTAGCCAAAACTAGGACTCAAATATCTGATAAACATATTCCCGGGATATCAAATTTCAAACATCCGGATGTTATCCTGAGAATAAGTTTGGCTTAAACCCTAAACTCATCTTAACCGTATTTAGAAAAAATCCTACGGTCCAAGCTATTAGGCCGAAATAATTTTATTATTTATCTTGGACCCAAAAGGCCCAAAATAATAAACATTAATTATTTATTTCCTGGGCTTATATAAATAACCCAATAAATAATTAATGAGCCCAAATGAACCAAAATAATTAATCTTTAATTATTTATTTCTTGGGCTTATATAAATAACCCAATAAATAATTAAGTAATAATTATTTCCCCTAGTTTAAGCCCAGATTAATTTTCTAATTATTCATACTGGACCTAGGCCCTAAATAATTAATTAACCAATTAAACTAGATAATTAATTTCTCTCAACTCCTATTTTTATTTTATTTATTTATTTATTTTATTCCAATCTAATAATAAATTAGACATTCTGAATAAAATAAAATAAAATAAAATCCTCTTGAACTGAGACCAATTCCCCAACCCAAAATTAGTTAGGACTTATGGGCTATTTCGAGGACCAAAAAGACACATCGCCTTGGCTGCTAAAATGACCAAAATACCCCTACTATATAAATAGCTGTATTTTACATTTTAAATATTTCCTAATATCACCATAAGGAAATATTGACCCCAAGGACAATGCTGCATTAGCAAAGTCTCTGACCTACAGGTGAAATGACTAAAATACCCCTCTACATATCGCCATACATTTAGAGAGGAAGAAGTGTACTAACACCCCTCTAAATGACATCTACCATCCTTAGGCTTCTAGTCCAATGATCCACGACTTCCTGGAGTGTTTCTGCTTTCCAAGGGAGCTACCCTAAAGCAAACATCCGAGTCATGTTTCCCAGAGCCCTGGACATTTCAGACCATTCGGACAACCACAAGAGGCGATATAGTGCAGAAACTATCTTGTATAAGTCTGTCTTAACTAACTAGTTACATATACCCAATACACAAGTATATTGGTTCTACTATAGAACCTCAACTATAGCATATCAAAGCATATGCTTCCAGCTTCGTCAGACCACCAACTCATACTCAAGTCGTAGAGTACTAGTCCACGCTGTAGTGGTAGTAGTCTAGGTTTCTATCATATAGTACTTTTAGAAACCACTACTATAGGTCATGTCCTACGTATTCGAAACACACTTATGTTATGAAGTAAGTGGACTACTCACTGGCTAAAGGTAAGCCATTCCCCATTTAGAATTCATAACATAATAACCTAAACATGATGAGATTCACAGTCTCATCAACAGGTTAAGAACAAATGTTTATATAATAAATAACCCGTGATCCATACCTTACTGTAAAAGACCACCATTCACATGGATCACTTATTTAAACACAATGGATCTGTTCTAAATGAAAATTGTGCACAAACAAAAAGTAAAATCACAAACACTTTCTGAAAATAAATTCTTTTATTAAAATATTCAATTTTACATCAGAAACCTAGTCTAAGAGAGTATACAATCCAACAGGGCGAATATCTCACGGCCACTTGTAGGAATAAGTCCTTGGCTAAGGCGATTGTGTATTGAAAATAGTTTCAATTGATACACATCTAGAGTAGTGGATTCCTGGTACAAGTACTATTATATTTGGGTCAGAATTAATTTTGGAGGGAGTTGGCACTAATTCTATACTCCAAACCAAATGAGATATTATATGATGAAAGGAGTTAATTGCATTGAAGTTTGTTATTGAATGGTTTATGTCAAACCACTTGACTTCCTGGACTCTTGGGTAGTCATGATGTGTTGCTAGATACCGCTCATGATCTGGGAAAATGGATTTATTAATTGATGAATTAATAAACCAATCCTGATTAGAATTAATAAGATTAATTCTAATTAATTATAGATTATTAATCTCAAAGACGTTTTGATTAATTCATATTCGTTACCGATTGACTAGGAAAGCTAATAGGTCACACACAATAGAGGATTATATACTCAAGATGTTATTTGATAACATAGTGGGGTTAATTGCGAGAAAGAGAAGTTGTTGTAGACAAATTATAATTAGTTATAATTGTTGTCCAAATTGTAATTATGAAAACTTGATGTTTCCAATTATAATTAAAGAATTCTAATTATTTTAGAATTCTAGATTTTCAGTGAATTTTTCTGTTTTATGATGACATAACCGAAAAACCCTAGAGTGGAATTCACATGAAAAATTGCAGCCACCTAAACCTTCTCTTCTTCTTCTCTCTCTCTCAATTGTTCTTGTGAAGAACCCTAGCCACCATCTTTTTCTGCTAGCACAGGAAATTTTGGTGCTTGAGTAATCCTCTGTGTGAATTACCATTAGAGATAATCACACATTGTGATTATAGTGGTTAGACATTCAACTCTCGTGAAGTTGGATCAAGAGGATTGCTGGATCGTGCCTCGACTTGAAGAAGAAATTTTTGTTCTTCGGACAATCAAATAAAGGTAAAAGGCTGTTACCTTTATTATCTTTATGTCTTGTTTTCCACACATAGGCGAGTCCTGGGATGGTATCTCGTTTTATTTTCCACTATGCCGTATAGGATACGAGCATGAGATACCCAACACATAGTACTCGGCCTGTGATACTTATGCCTTACAACTTACCCCCTTGGATGTGTATGAAGCAACCATATTTCATATTGTCATTGTTGATACCTGGTCCATCTTCTCCTGGTAATAATATTGATGTTTATTTACAACCTCTAATTGCTGAATTGAAAGAGTTGTGGGACATAGGCGTGCAAACATTTAATGCATCTTCGAAGCTAAATTTTCTGCTACGTGCTGCATTATTTCGGACAATTAGTGATTTTCCTAGTTATGCAAATTTGTCGGGGTGGAGTACTAAAGGGTAGCTAGCCTGTCCTATTTGTCATATGGAAACAAAATCACAATGGTTGAAGAATGGTGCCAAACATTGCTACATGGGGCATCGTAGGTTTTTGTCTTCTAATCATCGTTTTTGAAATGATGCACTGTCATTTGATGGTCAGCAAGAACATGGAAGGCCACCCCTTAAATTGAATGGGGATACGATATTACGTGAGTTGGATGGAAAACAAATCAAATTTGGAAGGACAGTCAATGATAACCAACAATTGCCCTATAATTGAAAGAAACAAAGTATATTCTTTGAGTTGCCTATTGGAAAGACAATTTGATGCTCTATAATCTTGATGTAATGCATATTGAAAAGAACGTTTCTAAAACCATATACGCAATATTATTGGAGGTGGATAAGAAAAGGGACCTTAAGTCACGTCTCGACTTAAAAGATATGGGTATTCGATCCGACCTTCATCCCGTTGAGAGGGATAATGGTAAAGTTTATTTGCCACCGACTTCTTTTGTACTACGTAAGAAGGAGAAAGTGACATTTTGCAAGACTTTGAAAGGTGTTAAGGTGCCGGACGGATACGCTGCCAACTTGTCTAAGTACGTACACCTTAATCCACCTAAGCTTTCTGGAGTTAAAAGCCATAACCATCATATTTTGATGCAACAATTGCTGCCAATTGCTTTAAGAAAAGTTTTACCTAAGATTTTCTGCTATCCTTTGATAAAGCTCAGTAGATACTTTAGAAAGTTGTGTTGTACTAAGATTCATCCAAATGAAGTGTTTCAATTAGAGCAAGAGATTGTTTTTATCCTTAGTGAATTGGAGCGAGTCTTCCCTCCTTCATCGTTCAGTATCATGATGCATCTAACTGTCCATTTAGCATCCGAAGCTAGGATAGCTAGGCCAGTTCATTATCGATAGATGTATCCTATAGAGAGGGACACGTTTCATTCATTTCATATTTAGGTTATTCTTTCTTGCGATTTCAAACATGTACAGCAATGGCATTGAAACTAATGTATGAAAGTTGAATTTAAATAGGTATTTGAGCACGTTAAAGTCGGAGTCGCTCAGAGGGTTCTATTGTTGAAGGATACTTGGCTGAGGAATGTTTGACATTTTGCTCGTTATATCTTGCTGACTATGTGGAGACAAAGTTCAACCGACCAAGTAGGAATGACGATTATAAAACCAATTCCTATGCTGGGTTAGATATTTTCAAACTAACTAGACGTCCACTTGGAAAAGGAGTTCCTACAAAATTCGATGAAGACACATTGAAGATAGCACATCAATATGTGTTGTTTAATTCTCACATTGTAAAACGTTACATAGAGTATGTATAAGATAGAGGATTTATATTCTTCATTAGATTAGTGGCCATAAAGCCACGCCTAACTAATGCATAGTATGTATATGCAGCCAACATCATGGACTAGTAGAGAAAAAGTATCCTCGTGCAAATTTGCATGAAATTGAGCGCATCCATAGTAAAGAATTTGCAAATTAGTTTTACAATTATTTAAGATTCATCTCAAATAGCATGCTTAAGTTATACTTTGATGATGCTTAAGCTTACACTGACTCTTGTCGATTTCCTAGGTGAAGGCATTGCAATTCAATAATGATGATATAATTTCTAAGGATTTGAAGCATTTGGCCAGAGGACCAAATGGCATTGGTCTTAAATATGATAGATTCTTGGTGAACGGCTTTCGATATCATACTGCAGAAGTTGAACGTAAAAGGAAAACTCAAAATAGTGGCATTTCTGTAAATGCAACAACAACTAGTTTCTCAAGTGTTAGAGGCAAAAATCCAATTTCAAGTGATGTGTCTTATTTAGGGAAATTAATAGATGTGATTAAGTTAGATTATAGAGACGGGTGTAGAGTTGTGTTGTTCAAATGTGATTGGGTATCAATAGGGAAAATGTTGAAACAAGATGCTAAGGGCTTTACTCTGGCCAATTTCACTGATGTTAGGCCCTATGAAGAGCCTTTCATTCTAGCTTCTCAAGCAACGCAAGTCTTTTACGTTGGAGACCTGACTAAAAGTAATTAGCAAATTGTTATAACCACAAATCCGAGAGCTGTGTATAACATGGGGTCCGTAGTTGATGTTGAGAATTATTTGCAGAGTGAAAGTTGCAACATCCAAGCAGATTTGGGAAGTGAGGAAGTCAGCTGGATTGCTGAAGGGGTCGATAGAGTTGAAGTTGAAATTACATCTACTTCATAAATCTTTACTTTATTAGTTGCTTTTGCTGTCCAAACTTGTTTTGAGAACCTTTCTATTCAAGCCAAGTTGTGTAAAATTAATGGCTGTAATTTGAGATACAACGTTTTATGGCTCCATTATTTATGCCATGTTGCAAGTAATATAATATGTTTCTTTGCATTTTGTTTGTTTGTTTGCTATTTCTTTTTTTTTAATATAGTTGATAAATGTCTTGTGTTATTTCTGGGGATTTTTTTGGATATGAAATTATTGATCTATGATGCGAACATTTGAATCCCAGATTTGAATCTCAGTATGGCAAGAACTAGAGGAAGAAGAAGAAGTACCAGTCAACCTAACCAATGTGTTGATGGTCGTACCGATGCGCATGTTGTACAAGAGATTGATGAAATTACTTATGCGCATGTTATACAAGAAGTTGAGGGTCAAGTCATGCAACAAAGTGAAAGTCGAGGTATATTTATATTTGTTGGCTTCTCATATGCTTTCTATATTTTTGTACTTCCTAATGAGTCCTCACTCAAATTTTTGTAGGACAAGTAAGTACAAGAAGAAGTAAGGCAACTCACAAGAGAGGACCAACCTATATGACCTCTATTTGGGGCCACCCTTGAAATGCAAAGCCTTTGGAGATTGAATTCAACAAGTTTGGACAGCCGGTGGGAACGAACCGTAGCAAATTGACCGAATATTTGGGAACCATATCAAGGATTGGAATATACACTCCAATAGATATCAAAACATGGTCTCAGATTCCTCAAGACAACAAGAATGAGATGTTTAATGTTGTGAAGGTATTTTACGTTTTTATTTCATATTGAAGTACAATATATAGTAATATGTGTTTAAGTTTTGATATTTTCTTGTCCATGTGCAAGAGAAGTTTAATGTACCACCTGGTCTTAAACCTGCTATCCTAAGATCAATTGGCATAAAATGGAGGACCTAGAAAGCATCACTAAAAAACAAATGGTATGATGCAGAAAAAGACATCCATCACCAAACTCCATGCACCGATGATCGTGTGATTCACGCTCAGTGGACTAATTTCCTTCAATGGTGGGATTCAGCTGAAGGGAAGGTAAGAACTTGTCCTTACACTCTTTCTTTATTGATAGACTAATCTCATGAAAATTTGTTGATGACTGAATTTTTTAAATTCAGGCAATGTCAAGGAAGAATAAAAAGAATAGAAATATGAAGAACATGAATCATAGGACAGGGAAGAAGCCATACTGTCAAATTTATGATGATATGGTAACTTCTTCATGAGATTGAATGATATGTTGACCTCTATTAACTACTTACAGAAATTGAATGATGTAGACAAAGAAGCAAGGTCATTCTCCAACTCGTGTACAAATGTTCAAGAAATGTTACATGGATGCTAATGGAACTTCTTCCAGCTCTCAGGTTGCAAGTGTAGTGGTAATTATACATATGACTCAATAGTTTTTGTTTTATTGGAATATGCCTTTGTTTATAGTTACATGGGATTATGCGTAAGGATTTGGGTATAAAAATCATACAACAACTAAGCACATTCCCAATCAAATTTAAATTAAAACGTTTAACCCAAATCACACATATGAACAAGCGTACTCATCATTAACCGAGCATAGGGTTCAAACGAGTGTCGATCCTCAAGGAACAAGTACACATTAATCACCTTTCTTTCATTGTTTAACCGACTCAATAAAGTGAAAACGAAATAAAAAGGAAAATAAAATAAAATAAAATAAAAATATATACATGTCAAGGATGGAGAAGTATGCAATTCAAACCATTGTTTAGACAACCATGATCTTAAAGTACCCAACCTTTATCATAACCAATTATTCTCTTGGCATCATGAAGGATTAAGATAAATTAGCATCACTTGGTCTGTCTCAACTAATTACTACCTTATAGATAAATTAGCATCACTTAGTCTGTCTCAACTAATTCATCCACAAGATGCATTAAACACAATCCTTGATTAAATTTCCTTGGTCTGGCAAATTTAAAACATGAAATTAATCAATGAATCCCTAGTCTGGCAAACATCAATTAACCTTTAATTACTCAATCCTCAACAATTAACCTCTTTGGTCTAGCAAGTTAACAAGCAACAAATATGAAATTAATCAATTGCAACCACCATCAACCTCTTTGGTCTAGCAAGTTAATGAAAAGAAACAACCAATTAATCTCGTAATATGCACAAGTAATTAAATACCAAGAAGAACAATCAACAAATCACAAGATCAAATAACTCTAAAAATCATGAATATCTAAAACAATGTTGAATTATAATAAAACAATTAACATCTCATTGTTCAAGAAAAATAAAAGAAAGTAAAAGAAAGCACTCATAGATAAGCCTCCTTCTTCTTCCTTTGAAGACCTTCTTACACAACCCTCCTTGAATTGAAGAATTCCTCCTTTGATTTGAGTGATTTTTTATGATGATCAATGAATTCTCTTCTTTTCCCTTGTGTTTTTCATCTATTTATAGGCTTAGGAAGTGCCTAAACTCGTAGGTATAATGTTCTTGGCCGAGTAGAAGTTGGAAGATACTAAAACTCCACAGATTATCAAAAACCGCATAGAAAAATCAAGCACCGCCTTAACTTCAGGGCACAGCCGGTGCCGTCTAGGCTCTCAGAGCCGGCGCCAGTTGTGTTCTGGTTCTCTACTTGTTCGTCGATTTTTCTCCGAATTTCACATAATAAAGACCATAATGCAGTCGGCGCCGCCTTGACTCTTGGAGCAGGCACCAATTCCACTTTGTTTTGCTCTGTTTCAACAATTTTTCCGTCACTTCGAAGTTCATGTCAACAGTGCATGGTCGGCACCGGTTCTAAGGCCCTAGCCGGCGCCGCCTCTCCTCTATTTTGTGATGTTTCTATTTCGTTTTACCCCAAAAATCTACAATAATGAACAAAATACCTTTTCAAGGGTAAAATCCCAAATATGACGAAATATGACTAGTTATTGAACAAAATGTATCACAAAAGAGCCTTAAATAACTAGAAAAAATATGACTAATTTAGCCCCTATCATGGGACAACTATGTTTTATTGGAATATGCCTTTCTTTATAGTTGGACGTGTTGAATGTGTTGAATGTGTGGAGTTTGGATAGGACTGCATAGGAGATGTTGGATTGAACTGTAAATGTGTGGAGTTTGGGACTGCATAGGAGATGCTGGTTTGGATTTTGAGAGAACTGCAGCTATGCTAAGTTGTATAGGACTGCATAGGAGATGTTAGATTTGTGGAACAGAACTTGTTTTAGATTATGTGAACTATTGATATATGATGCTCTTTGTTCTCATGATTTTGTGTTGGCTACTTTGTCTCATGTGTGTGTGTGGTTGTTTGCATGTGATGTTTTAGTTTTGAATGTTCAAGATGGGGTGTTTTAGTTAAAATGTTCAAGATGTTTTAGTTTTGATGTTTCAATTAAAATGCTTGAATTAACTTAGTTGTAGAAAGCAATTCAGTGGTGGGATTCATCTGTTCTGTACTAGTTAGCTGTGTTGTTAACTTAGTCGATCATAGAATTAGTTGTATGTTACAGCAAAAATCTATATTCATCTATTCTAAAACAGTATTAGGGCTCTTCCATGTGATAATAGGCTACTCTGTGAGGTTAATAGGTAGCTGGATTGCTTTGACTTTTTTGCAGGCACTTAATTTTGTTTTAGAGATAGTAAAAAAAATGTAGTTTGGTTAGATTTTGTTAAAAAATGCAGTTTGGTTAGGTTTTTTTTTGCAAGCACTATGGTTTGGTTAGGTTTTTTTTTTTTTTTTTTTTTTGCAGGCACTATGAAATGTATTCATGACTATATATTGAACTAAATACTCCTAATCATGTTTGAATGTGTCATGAATGTTGGGATTTAGATTTCTGGGTTTGGGATGCAAATGAATGCAACAAACTAAGCATACTAATATTGCCTATACAAAATACTGGTTTGGCATTCTAATATGTGTGCCCTATTTCAAAATGTCTAGAGAAGCTAGACTAAAAAAGAACTTAAATAGCACTTATATAAGTGTTAAACAAGAGGTAGGTTATGCACAGTTTTGCAGATTTTCAACTTCTCTTAGACATTAATGTAGAAAGCATGACTTGGCCTTCCAACACATAAAGCTGCTACAGTGCACATCAATAGCAGATTTATCATTTATATAGAAAAGCTGAATGTCTAAGAGATGTGCACTTTGAAACCCCGGTCAAAACCAACCTTAGAGTAAGGGGGTTGGGATGCATATCATATTTTATTTCATGGTTAAATATATTTTCATATGATTTTTATGTGTTTTGGATTCGGGTGTTATTGTCTTGAAGTCTTGTTGGTGAGTATTGTGTGAGAGGGGCAAGATGGTAATTTTTGCCCGAGGTGAAAATAGGGAGATAGCTTGTGGATTGAATAGAAAATAATTTTCTAGTGAAAATATCAACAAGAGTTGTTGTGGTGTAGTGGTTAGAGCTTTGGAATTAATTCTTGAGGCCTTAGGTTCGAATTCCATTATAGAAGCTTTAGCTAGATTAAATTTTATTTTTGCTTAGTGGAGGAAATTTCGGTCTTATGAGCTTAGAGTAAGGTAGGGATGATGGTCCTAAGAAAGACATGTTAGGAGTATTCTCATTCCACCCCTTTACTCTACTCGAATTTCTTAAAGGGAATTCATTTTCCCTTGATCCTTAATTTTCCTCAATTTTCAACTCCTTGGTTTGATCAAGATGTTCTATCCATTTTCTTTCCAGAAATTTCAGTAAAATGCTGTGATCTTGTGAGATCAAAATGTCCTAGTAAAAAGCTTCTCATGGTCTGAAAAATGTGGAAGAATGGTAGGAAATTCCAAGGGGAAAAATCCCTCTAGTAAGCTTGCTGAAATTTCACTCTAGACTAGTTCATCTTACTTCTTAGAATGAGCTGAAATTTTTCAGCTTGTTGTACCTTCAAATTGTCGAGCTTCTTAGCTGACTTTCCCTCCCAAATGCTGCCAGAAAAATGGCCTTAAGATCAGTTTGAAACATGAATTATTTCTGCCATTTTCGGGCTACACAAAGGCTGTGCAAGACCAGTGAAAATTCTGGGCAAAATCGCTACTTTGGAGGTCCAAAACCAAGCTGATTTCTTCCAGACTTTGTTTAGTACCTTAACCATGTTTTTCCTCCATAAAGAAGGCTGGAAACCAGCCTTGAATACCCCAGAAATCCCCCTTCAAGCTCTCTGCAAATTGGCTGGAAGTGGCAACCGAAAATCTACCTAGAAATTTCTATTCAGCGAAATTCTGGGCAGTCCAAACTTCCAGCTTTGTTTCCTATTTTTCTTCCAGCCGAAACACCAGCCCTAATCTGTCAAAACCTTCCTTAAAAATCCATTAACAGAGCTCCATTGTTTCCCTCAAGCTTCTGGACGAAAGGCAGCAATGGCTGTCCGAAAATCTCTCCAACAAATCCCTGCAATTTAGCTTGATTAGTTTCCAAAATTCCAGCCATCCTTGTTTAGCAACCTTCCATAAAATCTTACTCAATTGACCAGACATCTTCTTCACCATTAAGCACCCTACTTTCAGCCACCATAAGCTTCCATAAACCAGCATTAATCCCACCGAAATTCTACTCAAACAGTCAGCTATGGCAGACTTCCAATGCTGTCCAACAATCAAGATATTCTTGGAATATTTCGTTTTCAAATTCACTTCCTAAAAATATTCTTCAAAGATTGTAACAACTAACCTTTCATTTTCCCTTCCAAATCAGAGAAACAACTCCCTAAACCCTACAGAAATTCGGCCAGCCCTATCTCTCACAGAAATTCGGCAGCTACACACTACAATCTCTCGAAATCTCTCAAGCTCCAAGAACACACACACTACACCAAGAACACCTACCTCTTCCCTACACTTAGTACCCCTTCAAACCATCTCAAATCCTCTCAAAAACTTCCAGATTTGATCTACTCACTGCTGTGAGTCCATCAACACCATTATTAACATCAAACTCCTCAAAACATCTTGCTACTTCGGATCAAAAGCAGAAATTTCTGTGAAGGACAAGAACATCTTCAAGGTAAATTTACTCTATCAACTTCATCCTCTCCAAACTTGATCTCTAGTGGGAACCTATGTGAGTAAACATGCTAATGATCTCTTCTTCTTCTTCTCTCTCTCTCTCTCTCTCTCTCTCTCTCTCTCTCTCTCTCTCTCTCTCTCTCTCTCTCTCTCTCACGACCGAAACTCCTCTCCCTTGGCCGGATGACTTCTTCTCCATAAATCATGCTCTCGCCATCTCCCATGGACAAAGTTAGACATCTAGGAGTTGAGATCTACTCTAAACTCCTTCAAGGCATTCATCAACCAAGTAAGTACCATCAATCCTTCTTTTAAACTCTAGAAGCATATCTCTAGGGTGATAATGATAATAGGTGGATGGTGATAGGATTTGAGTATATATATATATATATATATATATATATATATTGTTGAGATTGAAGTATGAATATATGTATGATTGTGAAGGAGATGGGATTTATGCATGGAAGGATTGTCTTGGATGATTATATGATGATTTGAGGTTGATGCATGTCATAAGTAGTATATGTGATGAAGTATGCTAGAGATTATGTCACATTTGGTGAATAGGGTTTATATTCATGATGGATTAATATTGAAGCCATGATCATATTTATGCTAGTAAGGGTTAGATCATGTGTTGATAAATTGAGATCTATGCTTGTATGCATGATTTGGATGATTTGATGAATTAAAGGATTGTGTATGTATTGATTGTGGGTAGCCATAGGAATTTGATCATGAGCTAGTTGTCCCCAAACAAATTTTTACTTCATGAATAAAATATTCAATAAAATAATTTCTCTTGGTATTTTCGAAAAAAAAACCCTAGGAAGGGTAGATTTGGATTATCATATATATAAAGGATATTTTAGTCAAACAAATAATGATTTTTGCTAGAAAAATAATATATATATATATATATGTATGTATATATTACTTAATATAATGAGATCAATTGAAGCCTTTACGAAAATAATTACAATTGGTAGAATATTTATTACTAAAAATTTAATTATCATCTTTTAATCAAAACTCTTTAAGAATTTATTTAATATTGTTCAAGTAAGACTCATTAAGTTATTTTCAACTAATTTTAGCTACCAATTATTTTCTAACAATTAAATTATTAGTAAATCAATATTTTATGTAATACTACCTAGAACTCTTGATCGAATAAACTCTAAATTTTCCCTAACAAGATTTAAGCTTTCAACTTATTAAATTTATTTCCCAAACCACTAATTATTTTAAATAATTGTGCTAGGCTCAACTCTTAAACCTATTTACTTATTGTTTAACCTTAAAGCTTGGGACACTAGGATCATGGTAGTAGTAAGTTGAGTCGATTTAAAATTAAGGAAGTAGTTTGTGGCTTGAAATTGATTGTGATTTGTATTTGCCCATGTGGGGTTAGGTCTGCCGTTGGAGGCCTTGTTATTGTGAGCAAGAATCAGGTAAGCTCTTGCATAAAACATGTTTGATGCAAAATGTTTATTATGGCAAGCCAAGTGTAGAGTGCATGGACACTCATTTATGTAAAGACAATTGAGGGTTAAATCCTTTCTTATTTCAAACATTTGAATTATTTAAAAGCCAATGAGCAGATTTACTCAAACTCAAACTCTTCCTAAAACTGATTTTGTTAAAGACTTTGGAAAACCCATAAATTGCCATTTTCATGTGGAACAGTGTTTTGTTCATTTTATCCCAAGTGGGAAACGTCGTTGAGTACTCAATAAGGGTGGACTACTAGGACTAGTCTTTGAAGGGTTAGGGTAAGTCTCTCAGTAGATGGCCACCTCTGAGGGGTGAGTCCTTCCCGGATAAGATGTCAATCCAGTGAGTCGTGCCGGTCCGAGCTAGTAGTTTGTTTTCAGTCAAGTGATTGTGGTTTGCTGGAATGGACACCCGGTTGTTGTTTAGGTATAGAGAATGAGGAGTATCTTGCCCAATAGGCCGATCACCTACTTTTGTCAGTCTGCACAAAGTGTCGGCATTCTGACCGGTTATGGGGCCCAACGTGTGGTAACCCATATCCCTTTCTTTTGAGTGGTTGATTTTATTACTTATGTATGGCTGGAAAAGCCAAAACACCACTCTTGCTTTTGACTAATGTTATTGCTTGCCAGTATTTCTCTTATAAAGGTTTCATACTTTGCATCCACGAACTGTTTTCACTAAACACCCAAAGCACACACGGACTTACTGAGATTTCTATCTCACCACCATTTTATCATGATTTCATGTCCATCCTGTTGTGGGCATGAGTAGCTATATATTGTCTGCTTTGGAAGAATTTTTTGAGGATTTATTTTGTGTAATGTTGGGAGAACTGAGAGCGGATGAATTTTTATTATGGATTTGTTTTGAGTATTCTTGGATTTATTATTATTTCTTTTGGGTTGTAATAAATTTTAAGTTGAAGTATCATTTTATTTCCGCTATTATATTTGTGTGTCCTAGTTATAAAGATCCCTTGTCCTTTGGACGGAGCGACATCCCTGGCCCTAGCGGGCCTAGGTAGAGGGTGTTACATGCACTATAGCAGATTTACCAGATTTTCACATCTCTGGACAACTCAATAGCATATTTTCACAACAATAGTAGATTTACCACTGTTTGCAGTTTTGTAATGAGTTGTCCAGAGATGTAAAAATATGTCTCGTGTGTGTGTGTGGCTTGGACTGGCAGTTTAGCAGATTTTCACATGTGTATGTTTGGTTTGGACTAGCAAATTTTCACAAAGGACAGGTCATGGAACTTTAAAGTTCACGGCCATTTCCAGTTTTCACACAGGTTATGGACCATACTACCTATGCAGATCTCCAGTTTTCATCAATCTTTTTTAGCACCATTTTACTTAGCTAGTTTCTATGGTCTTTCCTACATAACATGCCACTTTTAAACCTTCTTTTCAAATAGCAATGGCTTGTTCTTTCTTCATTTAAAGGTGCAACTTTCAAATTTTATTTAAGGCCTTTTTTCTACATTTTAACCACTTCACATTCCTAGAACATGCTTAAGCTAACTAGTTATCACCCTTACTCCAAACAGCACCAAAAATAAAATTTTCAATTTAACAACATAACAGAATTCTTCATCTTCAACCATGAAAACTTATATCTAATTGATCCTTATCATGCCTAGGACATATTTTAGGTGCTAGGGGATGAAGTCTTACCTATTTTATGATGTTATCCCAACCTTGGAGAATAGCTGAAAATGGAGTTCTTCAATACAAGAGGTTGAGTTTCAGTTTTGAATATTCAAGGGGGATAGAATTTCAGATTTTAAATGCTCAATGAGGTTAATCTTTGGAATATATATTGCTTAATGAAGGTTTTTGGTTCATTTTCATAAAAAACTGCAAATACCACAACTTTTCATTGGTGGGAACATGTCTATTTTGCATAGCAACCTTACAACTTTACTAGTGGGAACTACAAATACCATTATTCTACGTCTTTTTCCAAATCACAACAACTTGCTTTCGCTTCCAAATCGCAAGAACCTGCTTTAACTTAAACAAAAATATTCATTCTACTTTAACTTACAGTAAACTACCATCTATTCTAACTATCAAACACTACAAGAAAATAGAGGATTAGCGAGGGACTATTCCGTCGCAAAATCAAATTAGCGATGGATTAACGAGGGAATATTCCCCCGCAAATTTCTTCCTCGCAAAGGCAAAATTTTGCAATGGATTAAAAATTCCGTCGCAAATAGCGACAGATTTGCGAGGAATTTTTCAGTGCAGTCAACGACTTCAACAATGAATTTTGAAACGGATCTACGAGGGATTTTTTTATTCCGTCGTTGATCCCTTTCTATTTAGAAAGGGATCGGTAATGGATTATTTTAAATATATTAATAAAACTAAAATGTTGGGAATTTTCCGTCGCTAATCCCTCACTAATTTGCGAGGGATTAGCTACGGAATTTTTCTTTTTAGTTTTATGATTTAAATGATCCGTTGCTAATCCCAAGCGAATTTTCGAGGGATTAGCTACGGAATTTCATTTTAAATAAATGGTATAAATATTTCCATCACTAATCCCACGCAAATTAGCTTGGGATTAGCGACGGATAGTTTAATCCATTTCTAATCCCTGGCTAATAGCATGCGATTAGTGACGGAAAACGTGGCTTTTAGCGAGAGATTAGTGGTTGAAGTTAATTTCCTTCTATTCACTGTATAATTTTAAAATATTTATTAATAATATTTTAAAAAATGCCATGTATTTGAAGAAAATTCATCTATCAAAATAATGCAAAATTTAATTAAATTAAAAAAACCACCAAATAGTATAATTAATAGATATAATAATGACAAATGTGAATAATACATAAAAATATTATCTAAATGTCCTAAATAAATATAATAATAAAAACATATAAATAATACATAAAAATGTAGTGTATATATCCTAACTACGAAGCAGGAATCAGTGTGGATGCTGGAGCCGACGGAGGGGGTGGGGGTAGATCGGAAGGGCCTGGCTGATGATCTAGATGTGAATCTGGAGAATTGATGACAAAGTCCTCCTCATCCTCAACATCGTCCTCCTGAACAGCTGGCATCGGCGGTGGCGGAGGTAGATTCAAATTCTGAGACATAAGTGTCAGGTATTCAGTCAAACTCTAGCTGTGGCTCTGATATGCCTGTACCTAATGCTCAACCCTCTCCCGCCTCTTCCTCTCGGTGTATAACTCTCTCTGTAGCTGGCTCACATCCAATGAGGTAGAAGAATGCGATGACTCTAGATGAAGCTGGCTGCTCGTAACTTCCGTCTTACCCTCGAAGACTCGGAGCCCAATCCGTATACTCATCCCTTCTTGCACGCTCTGTCATCCACCTCGACAAACAGCATCTTCTTATCGGGCACCCTACTTGGTGCGACCGTGCTCATAGAATCAGTCTGGGAACCCGACTGCGCATGACGCTCAATAATAGCAGAGACAGTATCCTGTCGAATTTAGGGTAATTAAACACGCATAAAATATTTAAAATTAACGATCAAAATATAAATAATATTAAACTTAAAAACGTATAAGATTGTGTATTCTTTCAGCGTATGGCACGATCGATCACTGACATATTAGCCATTCCTCGGCCCGTCCTGGAACATGTGGGTGCGTCTAAAGAGGTCGATGTAGTTGAAGTCAGGACCTAATTGTCTCCGCTATCATTATAACAAGAAACGACTAGATGTTAGTTTTTATGATGGATTAAGTGTGAAATAGCGGATATATCGAACGGTAAAAAATTTTATACTTACCATCCGCTCCTCATGCTCAGTAAAAGAAATGGATCCTCCTGTGTAGGACGCCTCACCAGTGGATCTATTCCACTTAGCAACGGAAGAGATACACTACCACCTATCGGACTCCCAATGCTCCGATAAAGTAGCCCAATGATCTGAGAAAATCCACTTGGGGTAGCTACCCACAGGCTTCTTCCGAGCCTTGGACAATATGTCTGAAAGTCTAGCCTTACACTTCTTCTCCCAATTAACCCAGATCTGTGCGGCATGCTCAGGGCGCCAACAGAAGAAAGACTGCAAAATCAAAGTAACCGTTACAAGTAATTACAAATAAGAAAACATACTAAAAATACTACAAGTAATAATTACAAATCGAACTCACACTCCAAAGATCGAATCATATGTTCTAAACATCAATCAGAACCTGTAAGAAGGTAGTATAGGCTCCAGTGTAGTGTCGCCTAAAAATCTCAACAATCTCCTTCACATATCGAACCGAATGTGTGAATCTATTCTGAGAAAATAGATTTTGTAATATTATACAAATTTATAATTTAGAAAATTTATAAAAGCGTATAATAAGTAATTATGTAGTCGACTTACGAGTTACCAACTGGCTCAATCAGCAGCTGGGAATCGTCAGTAGGTGGAGCGCCAACTGTGGATCCCAAAGAACCTGGGATCAGGGTAGGGACCTGCTCAGATCGGGCCTCGTCTGGAGGCAATGGCTGTGGAGCAGGTATACGTGGCGCGATACTCGGGGACGGTGTCTCATCTGCCCTCGACGACTCACGAGTCGCTGACCGATCGTTGGGTGAGGCATCAGAAACCATATGTATTTGGAATTATTTAAATACATAAAAATTGTCATATTTTGGGAGAATAAAAAAATAATAAATTTAAAAGTATAAAGCACAGTAAAACGCTTGTAATGTATTGATAGCAGAACTAATATAATTATATCTATACATTAGTTAAACTTCGACCTAGTCTATGGACTTCTGTCATCATCGGATGAGTAGCCTTCCATATCGTCATCTGTAGAGGATCCTGTCTCCCATTCTTCTTCCTCGTCATCGTTTTCAATGTTCGGTTATGCTTCCTCTATCATTAAACCCGAATCCATAAAATCGATTGTGTCTCCAATACCGGACTCATCTGCTAATCTTCCAAAGTTGTCATCCTCAACACATACATTGATTGCCTGCGTATCATCTACTTCCTCCTGATATGGTACCTCGACAACGGGTACATCAATGACATGTTGAGCTTTCATTTTTCAAACAGCTACCCAATCAAATTTTGGTCTTTTGCTCCCCGGGTAGGATTGGAAATACACTTGAGTTGCTTGTTGAGCTAACACAAAGAAGTCATATTTTGGGTAATTCCTCTTGCAGTTAATGTCAACAAGTTTGTAGTAAGGATAAATTTTAACCCCCTAATTTAGCGTTAGATCAAACCAATCACACTTGAATAGGACAACTTTTAAACAAGGAGTCCCAGGGAACTGAAGTTCGACAATCTCCTTCAACACTCCATAATAATCGTTGGCACTATCTCTGTCGCCTTTAACACAAACTCCGCTGTTAATTATTTTTTTTTTCTGAATGACCGATCATGTGTATAGAACCCAAAACCATTTATGAAATAACCATGGAAGTATTTCACTTATCTCAAAGGTCCCCAGGCCAAGCTTTTTAAGTGTTGTTCAATAACTTAATTTTATGGATCATGAACCTAGCAAAAAATAAAGTGTTATGCTCTTTCATTAACAATGTAATTTATTTTAAAGTCTCATTTTGGATGTGTTCAACTCACATAAGTCCTAAACCATCCTGCAAACTCTGACTCTATTCTCCTATCAACTTTAGAGTCTGTTATACTCAACTCATACAACTACAAGTCATTTTTAAATTTCCTAAAATGTCCAAAACGAACACATAAGGATACTTGTTCAAAGTATTGCCGTATAAAATCTAGAAATGTGCAAAATAGCAGTATACTTCTTCACAATTTAGGTATATGTAATTTGTGGCAGCTTTAAATTCATCCGGGGTAAGATATCTATTCTGAATACTTCCCAAAACCCTCCCTGGATTGGTGCATATAGACAACACAGTGTCACTTGAGTTTGTATCATGAACACCTCACCATTTCGAGCCATAGTTGTATGTCGAGTCTGCACATGTGGCTCAAAATAATAGGAGAAGAATGTAGATGCCTCTTCAACTAAGTAAGCATTGCAAATTGATCCCTCCATTCTCACCTTATTTTTAACTTTGGTCTTCAAACGATATAAGAACCTAATGCATTTTTTACAGTTAGAACTGATTCACATAGTAGATGTATATATAGATATAATAATACACAATATTTTACCGCTCAAATGGAAACATCCTTCTATATTGAATAGGGCCACCAACCCTGGCCTCGTATGGCATGTGGACCATAAGGTGCTCTATCACGTCAAAGAAGCCAGGTGGAAAGATCTTCTCCAATTTACAGATAAGTAAAGCAATATTATCTTCCAACTGCTTCATATGAGTTGTGAAAAGTTTAGGAGAACATAAGTCGTGGTAAAAGAGACTGACTTCAATTAAAACTTTCCAAATTGACACCGGAAGTAATTCTTTAAATGCAGTTGGAAGCAACCTTTCCATAAACACATGGCAGTTATGGCTTTTCATACTTGACATTTTAAGCTCATTCAAATCAACACACCTGCTTAAATTCAAAGCATATCCATCCAAAAGTCGTAAATCTCTAACCCACTCAAGTATAAGTCTCTTTTTTTCGGGTGTAGTAGAGTATTTAGCCTTTGGCATTAATGTCCTCCCGTTACCCAAGCCAATCACATATAATTCAGGTCTATCACAATATGCCAACAGATTACGTCGCACCTTCACATTGTCCTTTATTTTTCTCTTTACATTCATGACTGTGTTAAAGACATTATCGAACACATTTTTTTCATTGTGCATCACATCTATGTTATGACGAATTAAGTGCGTTCTCCAATATGGCAAATCCCAAAAGATACTCCTTTTGGCCCAATTATGGTAGATGCCTCTGCCATCTTCCCTACCAAGCTCCACAGCTGTCTCGGTTATTTTTGGTAAATGGCACACTATATCCCACATACCATCTCCAGAAGCGCGTTGTATAAGGTGTGCAGTCTCACGACATTTATCCTTCTTGAAAGATCTAGCATCTTTTCTGTATGGATGATCTAAAAGCAAGAAGCGCCGGTGACAGTCAAACCAAGAATGTTTAAATCCATTTTGCAATTGAAATGATTTTGTCTGCTCCATGTAATACGGACATGCTAATCTGCCAGCTGTGCTCCAACCACTTAGCATCCCATATGCTGGAAAGTCATTTATTGTCCAAAGAAGTACTGCTCGTAGACAGAAGTTCTATTTCTTTGAAATATCATATGTAGAGACTCCACTAAATCACATCATCCGTAATTCATCTACCAAAGGTTGTAGATAGACATCAATTTTATGCTTCGGATTCCTAAATCCCAGGACAATGACGGTCAAAAACATAAATGGATCCCTCATGCACATCGATGGAGATAAATTATATGGAGTAACAATAATAGGCCAACAAGAGTATTGTTTCCCCAATATTCCAAATAGTGAAAATCCATCTATGCATAACCCAAGACGCACATTACGAACTTCAGCTGCAAATTCAAGATAACTACGGTCTAAGTGTTTCCAAACTTCACCATCGCGTGAATGGCTCATAACGTCCTCTTCCGGTTGACTCTCTGCATACCATCTCATGTGCTCCACTGTTGTGAAAAATGCAAACAGTCTCTGCAGTTTGGGTATTAATGAGAAGTAATACATTTTCTTGAAAGGAACGTCTTTCTATTGTTTGTCCTTTGCAACTTTCTTTTTCGCCATATATCTACCATGTCCACAGAATTTGCAATCCCTACTAACACTGTCATCCTTCTAGTAGAGCATGCATCAATTTGGACAGACATCTATCTTCTGAACAGGTAGCCCTAGACCAGATACCAACTTCTTTGTTTGATAGAAGTCATCCAGAAGCTTATTACTACTTGGTAATACATCCTTCATCAATTGCATCACCTGATTAAAGCATTTCTCCGACACGTTGTTTTCAAATTTAATATTCAAAAGCCGAGAAATAACTGATAACGTACTATAATTCTTGCATCCATCCCATATAAGAGTTTCTGAAACTCCCAACATGTCATAAAATTTCTGCGCATCCGGGTTAAGTGGTTCCTCAACATTCTCCGATGATGAAAGTTCAGTTAGAAATTGATGTCTAACTGCATCAATCACCATATCTCGATACGGATTATTAGAGCTTGACTCGACGGCAGTCGTACAAGTGCCGGTTATTGCACTTGGTGACGGATTAATACCCTCACCAAGACTAGTCCATCTTCGGTAATTAGCAACAAACCCAAATCTGTACAAATGCAGCTCCACTTCATCTGGAGAAATGTACACTTTGTTTTTACACTTTCCACATGAACACCTTATAACTGATGCTGGACCAGTTGACAAACAATATGCAATGAATCGCTTGACCCCTTGTTCAAGCTCAGATATAATTCCTTTAATCCCCTGTACGTGTCTTCTGTACATCCAACTACAATCATCCATCTACATTTAGGTCATAACCATGTATCTTATTAGCACTTGTATAATTCGAATGAAGAATGATGGTGATTGTGAAGGTTGAGGCCCCTAATATACTTGCTATGAATTATGGAAGAAAGATTGAATAATGATACCGAAGAAATACTATCAACTATCGAGTTGTGTATTCTAAATCCTTTAAAAAAATTTTGACAGAGTTTCCCCTATAACTTGAACATTTTCCAGGCACAAAGCCACCTCAATTCACCCAACATTCATTGTAAATGGTACACAAAACATAATTAACCTCAAAACAATTAATCAGTAATGGAGAATTGACTAGTTATTAAACCAAAAGTAAAATAACCTCCAAATCTTCCAATTTCTATACAAAAGTACCAATACCAGTTTTCACAAGTAAAATATCAAATAGAAAGGTGAAATGACTAGTTATTAAACCAAAAGTATCACAAAACAATCTCAAATAACTAGAAAAATATAAACAAAATTAGATCCTATCACATTCTCCAACACTGAAGCTTTTCCTGTCCTCAAGTAAACAAGAATTAAACACCAAGTAAATAGCTTATGAACAAGACAAAAAAATTCATCAAACTTATCCATAGCAAATTCATCTACAATAAAGCATAACCTTCTTTCTAACTTAAATATAAATTTGTTATTCATTCAACCCTTTCAAAACTTCACAAACTCGTGTATTAAACCAAATAATCCTAAGGCCATCAAAGTTAAGTTAGACAAGCTCATATTCAATACAAAAATATTATTCTACCCCTTAAGCAAAAACATAGACAACATAAATCAAATAAGTCAAGCTATTTAACCAATTCAAGCATTATGAACTCAATGAAGTGAACTCAATGAACTCAATGATGTTTTGGTGTTATAAAGTGTACTAAAGCAAACAATAGGATGATCTCTAGTTGATTTGAAGGTTTTAGAGTGGTTTGAGATGTTTAGAAGTGACTAAATAGTTGAAGGTGGGTAGTGTGTGTTCTTGGTGTTCTTGAGAGAATAGAAGAGAAAGCTAGATGAAGTAGGAGAGTGTTCTTGGATAGTGTGGCCAAAATTCATTGTTGTTTGAGTGCAGAATTTCTAGTTTAGTTTTATAGGATTGGTTGCCAGATAGGTGAGTGTTTGATGGAGCAAAAAGTAGGATTTAATTTTCAAATTCAAAGTATTTTGAATGGAGAGAAACTAGGAGAGGTTTGAGGTGCTTTAAGGGAGTTTTGTTGGCCAAGGATGGTGAATAAGAAAGGATGTTCAGCTAGGTCCCTAGTATGGCCGAAAATATGATGAAGAAATGAGGAAGAATTGAAGAAAAAAAATGCAAAGAAATGCTAGCTAATTGAAGATTGAAAAAGCTGGAAAAAAATTCTGGTTAACTAGCTAAAAGAAATAACAAGATTTAGGTTGTTTGTTAGCTAGAATTCAAAATGTTTTGAATGGGTTTTCAGCTATTAACTAGGAGTATCTCAAGGTCCTTTAATGGTGATTTTTCCAGCCATTACCTTGAAGAAGAACAAGAACCATGAAAGAACTAATTCATGGTATTGAATACCCAAAGTTTCTTGGCTATGGCATTTACTTGTTTTGCTGAAAATTTTCTGGTTTAAACAAGCTATGAAGGGACCAAAATCTTCATGCTTGTTTCCAGATTTTGCATACAAAAAGGAGTGCTTGATTTGCAAAGGAATAAATGATGTTCAAGCTGCCCATTTTTCAAGCATCAAACATAATTTTTCTCAAAGTCTCCATCATGAATTCATTCAGTTTCAACCATCAAAACTTAATTCAAAATGTTCCTCACCATGCATAGATCAACTTCGCAATGAAAAGAACATATGAAAATACACTAGGTAAGAAACAATAAGAATTTCTTGGCATTAAGCCACCTCAATTTTTTAAAAAAAATTAACAAGTTTCCCTTATAACTTGAACATTTTCTAGGTACAAAACCACCTCAATTCATCCAACATTCATTATAAAAAATTTAAAAGATACAAATAACCTCAAAATATTTAATCAACAACACTAAATTTGAGGGTAATCACCCATTACCCATAGGGAGTGATCACCCATCACTCATGGGGAATGATCACCGATCACTTACGGGATTCTAAAGATGCCTATCGAGTGTTTTCTTACCTAAGAAGAGCTCGTCTGTCTAGGCAAATCAATGAAGAACTGTATGTCTAACATGTGCGTAACAATAACATAAGGTTATTGTAGAACAAATTATAAGTGTAACATAGTCTTGGCATCAGATGGAACGAAATCTTAATCAATTAAGTAAACAAAATGAGATTAAGAGGCATTATCCATCAATTGAACATTTCTCAAATAACCATTCCTAAAACCCAAAATACATAAATGGACATAAACCTTTCAATCATCACAATCATGCTTCGGAATGTAATTGAGGGAAAATGCGATCATGCATTACTATAAGATTGCTGTCCAAATGCTGATTTCATACCGTGAAATGTTTGTCCAGAATCATAGTGTAGATGGATAAAAAGTCCTTCCCGAGTGATAAATTCATCCATTTAGGGTATTTTTATAAATTATGTATACCCGAGTCCAAAAGGAATTTTATTCAGCCAAATCCAAAATTCTAAATCCGAAAAAAGAAGTAAATTCAAGGATTTCATATTTCATCGCGCCTGATTGCTTTATAAGTAATCTGTCGTTCCATAAAGGCAAAGAAATCATCGCTTGCATATGTTATCATTAAACATGGAACGGCACAGATTCGTGCAAGTAAAATACTCATTTGTCACATAGCATATGAGAAAGATGCTTTTAATAAATACTTGCACTTAGAAAATATTCAAAACAAAAAGAGTTCATAATCCTTTGTAGAAATATTCATTTTCCTAATATTTAATCATTTTCTTATTAAGAGAAACCAAAACCTTGTTAAAAAAAACCAAAAAAGGTTGTTAAAAATTTCCTTAGTTCTCATTTTCCATTAAAATGGAAATACATCACCTGGGGAATCAAAAGGAAATATTATCGTCTCCATACATTCATTTCTTTATCCCTCATCCAATACATTTCCAAGTCATTTATGTGAATTCATAACTTCTCATTCATCCATTAAATCCAATGGAACAATGCATTAACTTATTACTTGAACAAAATTCTACATTTTTTGTTCCAAGACATGCCCTATTATGTTTCGCATAACTTTGATCCACAAGTCCAAATGACCTCAAATTTGTACCAAAATACTCTTAAGGTCATTAGCTACAAAACCATAAGTTTATTATAGGCAGATCTGCCATTGTTATAAATTTGCTGCAAACAAAAGCTTGCTATTTTACCAACATATATGTATTTTCCTTGCAAAACATTATTTTTCTTGTTTCATTCTTTTCTTGGTACTTAATTATCAATCCATTTAATCAATTCTCCATCATAACATCATCAAAGCAGCATGCTTTTAGCCATGAAAGGAACAAAACTAGCATGGTTTATACGCAACAAAAATTACAGCCTTGAACAAAGCATATTAATGCTATAATTCTCCACAATCACAACCTGTTTTTTCCATTTCTTCTCTAGTTCATTTTTCTCCCACAATTACAGCCATGATCAATGCATTACAACCCCTTCAAAGCACCTCCAAATATCACAAAAATCACATCAAAACAACCCCCAAAGTAACCGGCACAATGCTTGAACAAAATATCATCACAACTCCATATCATCATAAATCACTATAGCTAGTCTATACTTGTTTCTATGAAAAAATTCATGTCATAATGATCACCAAAAGCTATAGAATAACTTTAACTTTTGAAGGCCAGTAGTAGTAGAAATGAACTTGAGTTGATGAGATCGTGAAGTTCAACAGTAAGGGTAATGAAATTAAAAGGCACCAATCAATGAAAATTGATGATACGTTAAAGAAGCAGTGACAATATCAGCTCCGATGGGTGATTGTGGAGGTCGAGCTACTGCCGGTGGAATTCTGGATGGAAGCTTGCTCAAGGTCACATCGCGGTGGCGGTAGATGTCCCTCACTACTGTGTTCAAATAATGTCACCGGTAGGTCAGTGGATGGAAGGGATTGGAAGGGATTAGCTGGAGAAAAGGGAAGAAGACAGGTGGAGAAGACAGCAAAGAGAAAGAAGAATCCAGGTCTGGGGAAGACAGAACACAGATGTATTAGTCGTGTGGATTTGCGAGGGACATTTCCATCGCTAATCTCTCGCTAATAGCGAGGGATTAGAAATGGATACTAAAAATAAAATTAACATACCCCTCGCTAATCCCTCACAAAATAGTGTGCGATTAGCGAGGAATTATTCAGCGATGGATTAGCGATGGTTACCCTACGTATTTTTAAGTGCCTTTCTGATCCCTCGCTAATTACGTTGTATTAGAAATGGATTAGCGATGGATTTTTTGAATTTCAAATTCCACTCTAAATTTTCTATCCCTCGCTATATTCCGTCATTAATCTGTCGCTAGTTAGAGACATATTAGTGACGGATATAACATTTTCCTTACTTTTTCCAATTCTCTACTGGGAAAACATATTTATTTCTATCAACACTTAGCTACTTCCTACTTAGCTACGGATTAAGAGAATGAATATTTTGCTAGTGAACAATTCTAAATATTCATCATGGTGTTTGTTTAGATTTAATTAACATCTATCCTGTTATACTTACTAATATATAAAAATTTTAATTAGTAGTAGCATGATTTCATTTCCCAAATTTGTATTTATTACCCTAATCAAATGTAATAAAACGTAATATATAGAATTTCGATTGTGCACATAAACTCTCGTTTTCATTTCCCAAAATTGTATTTATTACCCTAATCAAATGTAATAAAACGTAATATATAGAACTTCGATTGTGCGCGTAAACTCTCGTAGTAATTAAATGTGTGTTCATATTGCATAATTATACATCGACCATATGATCAATACATCAAATATAAATATATATGTATGTGTGTGTGTGTGTGTGTGTGTGTGTGTGTGTGTGTGCATATAAAGTTATCAATGTATTATATATATATACTATACATAACGAATTTGTACATAGTTATAATGTATGCATGTCATTTAATTATAATCTATACTTCGTAACTTATCGATGGTAATTAATTCTCCAATGAATGCAAATACATTGGTTATAATTCAACAAATAATGAAGAATTATGTATTTGTAAGGATGTTACATTAAAAAAAATGTATCACACACAAAAGTATCGTGAGGAAAAAATTTTGAGGATCCACAAAATGGGGAATCCCTCGCAAATCCCTTGAAAATTAGTGAGAAATTTGTGACGGAAACATTCAGCGACGGATTAGCGAGGGATGTTAATATCCCTCGCCAATAAAACTCCAATCCGTCACAAATCAGGCATTGAATTGCAATGGAAATATCAGCCGCTAATCCCTCGCAAATTAGCAAGGGATTAGCTTAGGTCTCGTCGCAAATCAGAAGCTAAAAATTTACAACGAATATTAAGTAAAAATAAAAAATCCGTCGCAAATCCCTATCAAATTTGCGATGGATTAGACGGGAAATTTAAATCACTCACTAATTTGAAAGGAATTCTAGTTAACGCTGATCCGTCGCTAATCAGCTAGGGATTAGCGATGGAAAGTCAATCCGTGTGCCTAACTCATTTATCCCTCACGATTTAGCGAGGGATTTTTCCCCCGCTAATTTCCCTTGCTAATTCCTGCCTTTCTTGTAGTGAAAGTTTGATTATATTGTGGTTTCAACAATCTTGGTTAAAGTAGTTTCATTTTTTGAAGATAGTCACTTGAATTCTTTTGATAACCTTTTTTACAGTTTTCTATGTGTATATGTTATAAATGTTCGGATTCGTGGACTCCTAAACACGGAAAACATCCACGAATCCCTCCCGATGATCCAAGTAAATGATTAAGAAGATCTAAGGTTTAAGAATTACCTCTGGTTGCTGTAATCGAAATCCTTTGATTCTGATTGCGTTGTTGTACGTTCAACCCGAACAATCACCAGACGCTGCAGTATGCGAACGTCCTCTATCGGATACACACCGCGAACTCACTCGATACCCGGGGAGTGCTAGCACCTAGGGTTTGAGAGGTTTTTTTTTCTCTTCTGGTAGAGAATGGCACAAATGTTCTCAACCGAAAAATTAGACTCTTGAAAAGACGGCTAGGGTTTTCTTAAAAACCCCCCGAACCTCTTAAAGTCCAACCCTAATAATATCTTATCATATTCTAATTTAAATTCAAATTAAATTCAAACTGATATGATAAGATTCTGCCATTATCTCGGTAATTTGACTAATTAATTTACCGAGTCAGATTCTTATAATCTGGACATCATCCAGATACATCGAATGTGGACATATTTCCGGATTCATTGTATCTCAGTAAATTTTCTAAGTACGATTAACTTAGACATATTTCCGGATTCATCGAATCTGGTCACCGTAAAAATAACCTAACAAGTTCGCTTATTGTGTGACCCTATAGGTTCATTTAACACTAGCAGTGTGCCTAAATCATATTTAAATGGCCCACAAGTTATAAGCGGTTTCTAGCAAAACATTATAACTATCCAGGTTAAATGAAGATCGGTGATCTCTTTGAACCAAACCATAATTTTATACTTAGTCCTTTTGTCACACGATATCCAGATTAAGCATAAGGCACGGAGCATGTCATCCTTATTAAGCTTAATCAATTATTTCTTGATTTCATAGTAGACTGTTCAAACAAATGATATCAATATCTTATATTGATATATTTGAGCACGGCCATGCATTTTTAACAGTCTAACTTATCAAGGGGCCTATGGATATCTCTCCCATAATTGAGAGGGATAAATTCCTTCACAATCAATCACATTCCTCTCCTTGATTTATTCTATATCCAACAGTAGTCTAATTTATTATCTGGTTAAAGACAACTTTAGACAATGTCAAAATATAGAATTTATCAAGTAGGAAACTATGATGAATTTAGGTCGAAGGACTTTCAATATTATTATGGCTAGAAAGTACTTATAACATATTCCATGAAGTACTCTCACAGTGGGTCATGTCCAATACAATGTTCTCTAACATTTATTTATGTCTTGACTCGATATCACAAATATCCATGGCCAGTAAAACATAGCCATCAAGTCACAAATATACTAATCTTAATTTATTATTATTCCAATAATAATAATCGATCAGGGACAGTTTTAGAATAGTTATTGTATTCATTGTAGGGTTTTACTATCAAGTCACGTACTTGATGACCACAAAACAAAGCTCACTATTCATGGAAAGGAAAGCCTCATATTATTATATAAAACATAATAACAATAGTATAAGTACAAATTGACTCTAAGGCATATCCCCAACAATAAGATGGTAGCATTTGGCTTTACCCTTTTTAGTTGTCTACAGCTTGGTTATAGTATCAGATTATATGCGGTTTGGTTGAATCACACACAATAAATTACTTGTTGTCAATTGCTTTGATGTTGGAGGAGAAAATGGGAGTATGCTACTTTCTAGTAAAAATTTGGACAGTTTTGCTAATATAACTGTCAGTGCAGAAATTTTGCAAATAAAATGTTAATTAATTTTGCAGTTTTGCTGGGGGGAAGGGCATATGTTCAATTTGAGGCTAGGACATTTGCATATGTGTTGCTTTTTTCAGCCATTATTTAGTTTTCTTGTCTTGTATGTCTCTGATATGTATGACAACTTGGAGCGAGGTGTCACAGTAGCTGAAATCTTGAGGAATTTGAAAACTTGAGTCACATCCTTGCTTCATTATGCCTTAATATGTAGATTTGAGATTCTATGACTTTTCCCCAATATTATGCATTCTTTAAGTATATGTACAGCATTTTGTTGCTTACACTAAATATTACTATAAATTGTCACAATAGAGACTAACTTTTGTGATTGCTTGTCCGTCTTAAAGAATAAAATGGATGAAAGAAGTACACAACTCCCTCCTGGCTCAAAAGATAGACTTGGTCCAAATGATATCTTCTCCCAAATTGTTGGACTAGATAGATATGGCAGGGTCCGCACATTTGGCAGTGATGTTCGCCCTTCGGATGTGTGGGGTGAAATTCCAAGTCGTACCACTTTTTTTCGTATTATTCAAGAACAAAGAGATGAAATTACAAGTATGAAAGCACAGTTGAGTGAACAAGCAAAAGAGCTTGTCGAGATACGTGCTATGTTAGTGTCTCAAAGAGATTGTTCATCCCTACCTGTTTCAAGAGTTCACTCAATAAGTTCTAACAATAACACCACCACATTGAGGGTATACAAAATATTACAATATCATGGTTGTGTTACTTGTTTGTATTTATAGCAAAGTATGCATATATATAGGTTGATGTCTTATTTCATTGTTCTACCATATTATTCATGACATGTCTAATATTTCTATTGTGCAATCTTTTGGCTTTGGCATAAATGCAGCATATGATGTCTATTATGCAATCTTTTGGCTTTTTGAGTATTATATAGCATTTTTTAGCATCTAAATCTAGTTTCCTTTATCTGGTAAGCATGAGCTATTTGGCTTGTTTAACTAATTCACTTTTAACTGAATAAAATATATCTTGTAGGTTCATAGCTATATTTCACTTTTAAGCATGTTGGATACATCTAAAATAGTTGCAAAAGGTTTATTCAAAGTGTGGACCCATCCCATGATGTTGGGGGTGTACTACTGGGTGAGGAATGGTGTGAAGTAATGGTTCTAGTTCCATTTCATCGTGATGAGAAATTGTTGAGACCAATAGATTTTATTCAGACTATTGGAGATTCCATTGGAATAGGTATCGCTTGGCCATGACACTTGGTAATTCGCTAATCACTTACATTCATAATTAATTTAATATTTTTTTCTTCTAAGAAGATTTTATAATATTTTTATTAAATTCATTCTATATTATTGTAGGTGAAGATTCGCAAAGCAGATTAAATACGTATTCCAATGTCGAAGCTATTTGGGATTGGGACAAGATAAATTAATGCTACTATGTTTTTTTTAAGGCCACATGCTTAGCTTTATGCATGTATCTAAATACTTAATACTTATGTTTGAACAATTTTTGAATGTTATGAAATTTATAGGATTACTCTTTAATATGGGTTACTTTTGATTGCTTTGACTTTTAATGATGTCTATTTAACAATTGTGTGTTATATATATAATATATATACGACAGGGACAAAAAACATATTTTTTGGATTTTTTGTGAAATGTTTGATTCATTTATTCAAATGGCGAATCTATTGTGACGCTTATTTTTGTCATACTTCAAAGGTTTCATGACACTAAAAACCCGTCATGAAAGAAGTCTATGGCGACGCTTTATTTTGTCATTTTTCGGAATTTCCTGACACAAAAAATCATCTTCCAAAAGGTCTATTGTGATGGTATAAGTGTGACATATTTTCCATTGTTTCATGACGACCAATTCCGTCATTCAAACAACATATTGTGACCAATAACTGTGTCATATTGACGATCGTTTACTCACGTATAAATGCGTAATAGAAACCTACCTATTGTAACCAAAAGTGTTGTCATAATAACATGAATTTATTGACAAAATTTTTCGTCACTTAAAAGACCTATTATGACATTTTTTCGTCACAATAGCCGATCTGTGATGACGCTAAATAGCGTCACTGCACCTATTGTGACGGCCATATGCACGACGCCCTTTGAAAGCGTCAACAGCACAAAAGCGTCACTATAACTCTCTTTAATGATGCTTTTTAGCGTCATTATAATCCTTTTTCTAGTAGTGAAGGTTTCCTGGATCATCCGGCCGTCATCCTTGAAAATACCCTTATTTCACTCATTTTTTACCAAAGTGGCCTAGAAACACATAAGAACACAAAATTGAGTAGAAACCATCCATAATCACATAAAAAAAGTACACAAAAGTTAAGTAAAAAGGATATAAAAATACAACATTTTCAAGCTTAGCATCCCACCTGGACTCTGTCCTTAATCTTAGATAAAACTCCTTCTCCCTCTTGTACTCTATCTCTTCTTTATACGTCAAGGTCATGAACCAATCCCTCTTTATTGGCCAAGCCCATCAATCATGAACTAGCCTGCAAGTCCGTATCACAGCCTCAGACTCATACATGCCTCATGTCTATCTAGCTTGCATGCATAGCTAAGTTAACCCAGCAAACCTAAATCCATCTCTTTGCTTAGTCCAAAAATCTTATCTAAGCCTTGGTCTTGGTTCCGCCTCATAGCGTATTTTGCATTCAAGTCACCTCCTCGATTCATCCATCAAATTCTAGCACCAATATCCGGCTAAGCTTGCTAGTTCTTTGGGTCCGCTTGTCTACTAATAGAGTCTTAGCTCACGAGTGGTATAGTTATCGTTTCACATGTTTTTGGGTCAATCTCTAGAATTTGACACATATCCACTTGTTTTGAAAGATTTGCATCAAAAGTTATTTTGAACACTTCACATCACCTTTGAGTACTATTAATTTTATTTTAAAATTAATTTGTTATGTGAACCAAAGTGATATTCAAGAACAACTAAATTTTAAATTTTATTTTTTCAAAAAAAAAATCACAGTAATTGTTATATTCTAGTAAGAGTTGATTGTTACAGCCTTTGGCAGATGAATTGAATTGGACAGTATGTGAAAGGATTACTAAACCACCCCCGTGGTCTTTTGTCCTTCTCCTCAAACTCTAGCATAAGTTTAACCAATTGGATCCATGTTTAATATTTAAGGTAAAAAATGAGTCTTAAGACGTGTTATGTTCATTTCATTTGCTATGATTACACGTGCTATTCGATACGGATGAAGAAATAAATACATGTGTTACCCAATTTAATACTCTCTTTCCAAAACTTTTTAGTCGAGACTCAATTCTCAACCCCATTGTTGAATAGGTTTCCCCTTCCATTCAACTTCCTCAAAAAGTAGAATATTACTTCATTTGCCGTAAGACTTTGAGCCAAGGAAATAGATGGCTATATAAGATAAAGCACAATTGGAAAGTGGACTCCATAAACAGTCACACAAACTAAAATTAACTTTTTTTTTTTGGGGGGAGGAGATTCACAAGAATTGAGTTACATGAGTCAAAACAATGTAAACTTACACATCAAAAGACATACATATCACTGAAACATATTCTCCAAAATCAAGAACCACTTGTCAAACTTGGTTGATACAAATTAAAGGCCATTTATTTCATATACACACTAGACAAGCACAGCTCCATAGAATTAGTCCTCCCTCTCCCCATAACCCTTTTCAGAACCAGGTGACATGAATCCACCTGGGTGAATTCTATTGCTCTTACCCTTACGATCATCAACTATTTTTTCCCCCATGCCTCCTCCACCCTCTTTTTGAGCTCGTTCCGCTTCCATTCTCTTCAATTTTTCTTTCTGACGCTGTTTCTGGACATTAATGTGAGCATAACTTGCGCCAATGGATGACATGTTGCAGAGTCAAGAACTGGATATGAAAATGTTTAGCTATTTCTTGAATTGAATATGCTATAATGGGAATGAAGAGAGCCTCTCAAGGGGAATTTATAGGGCTAACTTGTTGCCTTTTTGAGGAGGAAATAACTAGTACATATTGCTTCTACCGTAATGGCTGATGACTTTGCTTATATCTATTAATTACAAGGCAGTTTAGACTTTAGAACACAGATAAGAACTAAAAAGTGGGGCTTGCATATAGAAAGTGGTCCTCTTTTTAAAGATGGTTTTAATTTCTGGTTGTGGCTTAACCATTACTACCCCCAAAAAAAAGTGTACACTGTTTGTCATGATAATGCAAAGAATGGAAGTTGCATAGCTGGACAATATTGGAGTTAGCTGTCAACTAATCTTGAGGCTTAAACAATTTGATTAAGGCAACGAGTGGTAATAAACCTACTATATAACTACTTCACTTTGCCTGTTAATTAATTATATAAGCCAAGATCCATCGATAAACAGTTTAAGTTTTACCATTGGATGTTCGTAGTTGAAGTAAAATATTAAAAGAATCAACAAAACCTAACAATAATTTTGCTGTAAACAGTTTCAGCTTTGTCAGAAAGAGTCTTCTAGGCTTAAGTTAAAAGGGAAGGATAACACCCAAAGAGTGGCTTAACTGGTAAAGTAAAGAAATGATTGACCATAAGTCAAGGGTTCCAACTTTAACTTGGATATTAGGTACCTGCATAATTTTTTTTGAGTCTGATCATACTCAAATTTACATAATTATGTGTATAAAAAAAAGATGGGGAAGGAGAGGGGAGGAAGGACAAGAGGAAAGGTACATGTTTTATGCTTGATATTAGGTACCGTTTTATTTTGTTTGAGTATGATCAGACTCAAATTTATGTGATTCTGTGTATAAAAAAACGATGGGAAAGGAGAGGAGAGGGAGGACAAGAGGAAAGGTAACAAATATGAGGATAAATGTAAATCAAAGTGGGATCATCACTTTGCTCCATGTTAAGTACTATTTTGTCCCCTTCGAAATTAGGGATTTGAAGGGGTTGGAGTATTTGAAGTGCACTGCAGAATAAAATAACACTTCTTTTGTTAAAAAGTCAAACAAGAAAGAGTCTCCCCTTCCCTCGTACCAAATAATAAAATAGAAATAAAAGAAATATGTATTATTCTTAGATAATTTGTCGTGGTCTCTCCCCTTCCTTTCCTTCCCCTGTCCTTCATTCTTTGCAATACCGTGTACAAGTTAGCAACTTGTTTGATAATGGCTAATATGAATCTAATTGCAAAGGAAAAGGAAATTTAATGACCAAACCTCAGATGAAGTCTTTTGTGTATTTCTTTTTTTTATTGAAATAGGTCTTCTTTTTTTTTTTTCAATAACAACAAGAATCTCAACAGTGTCATGCAAATTGAAAAACCAGCCTATTTAGAGCAATATTGGAAGGACATTGTATGTTCAAGATTTAGAATGTTACGGTGATAATAAGGCAGTAGCTTCATTAATTATGAACATTTTTTGTCAAATGAAAAAGTTTTGAACACAATTTACTTTCTCGTTCCTTTGATTATGTTTCAAAAATATTTATAACGTTATCCTTGAATGAATAATCCTTAGCTGGCTCCGGACAAGTACACTTGGATTGAGATTTTTCTAAAATTTTTTATTTTAAATTTTATAAAAATTTTATTAGTTCAAATATTAACCGTGAGATATACTTGAAGTGAATTACTAAACCGTCACTACTTCACAAATTAATCTTCATTTGTATTAGGTCACTTTTTTGTCAAAAAAAAACTAAAAACAATTGTTTTTCAAGAAAAAAAAGTCAAAACAAGTGCATTTGTCTAGGTCACGTTATCAAAGCTGATTTTAAAAAGTTTATAAATCTAATATTAACATTGTAATTTATTTAAAATGAATAATAAAATTATTAATATTTAATAAATAAATTTTATTTACTTTAAATCATTTTTTCCATCAAAACAAGCAATAAAACCCTTTCTTTTTTTTCCTAAAAAAAACAAATATCAAGATTACTGCATCTGTCTGGGTCACGTCAATCTGCCTTATTTTATAAGGTCCGTCGATTTTGGACGGTGTACGTAGTCATTATAGTAGTAGTTTAAAATGAGGAATTTTTATATGGACCGTGGATCTGTAGATCAAATGCATTGATAAGTTGTACCGTATAATTTATGTTGTACGAAATATAACTCATCAATGCAGTTGATTTATGAACCATTAATTCATGCTAGAATTTTCCGTTTAAAATAGCCACCATCACTATATTCACCTTAGTTCTATAGTGTCGATTTCCATGAAAAGCACGTAAACGGGTTTATGAAGCTATCAAGCATTAAAAGTCGAACTTACGTTTGGTTTTAGCTTCATTGAGAGTCAAAAATAATACTATTTTTACCTTGCACTTTGCAAGAAATAGAGACCTTTGAGTTTCTTCCTCATAGTTGAAACTCAAAAATTTTGGTGTCCAATCACGTTATGATTTTCTTGATAGGACACCTATTTGCATATATTTCGATGATGATGATGTTTCGATGTTAAATGGCTATTTATCGGAATAATAACTTGTGTAAATTTAATTATAATTAATTTTATAAAAGTGATAAATTTAAACAGAAGAAAAAAGGTCACTTTCAAATAGTGACTTTGAAACTTGATGTTTTTTAAATTGAAATTTGCCAATTTATTTACTTATTTAACATCAAATATAAACTAAAAAATATTACTTTTAAACATTTTCTTATTGAAATTTACTAGTTACGACAAAAATAATTATCATCAAGTTAACAAATACGAGAGGAACTTAACTTGAGCACCCTTTTATTCATGTTTTGATATCATACTCAAAAACTGCCTATAAAAATAAAAAAACATTTTTTATTTTACGAGATTAAAATATAATAAAAAATAAAAATTACGATAACCGACTCTTTGATTAGAAAGAACCCTTCAAGATTAGAACAAATGGAAACCTCCCCGACGGATTCCTTTGGAGTCTTGTTGTTTCGTTTTCTCAATAATGTATTAAGTAACACAATCTCATTTCCCGATGTACATAGTTTTCTTGTGTAGGTAAACAAGTATTTTGCTTATCATGCACGGCTAGTGATTTGATATTTGAAGCCCCTTGACATAATTCGTTTGGAGATGGTTTAAAATATCTCACGTCAAAAGATAGACAACTCGTTCTTGGAGCAGGCATCTTACAGAAATTGTGTGTTTTACTTGGACCAAGTTGAATTGTCTATTATATATCTTATTATTTATATGGATTCTAATTGACTTAGTGGATTGTAATTTTTTTGAAGAAAAAAAAGAGAGAGAGTTTATTTTAACAGATATAATGCAGATAAATTTTATTTGTGAACTATTAATAATTTATTATTCATTTTCAGTAGATTAAAATATTAATCTTTTAAGTCTATATAATTTTTATAAAATTTAAAACTATAGTTATTTTTTAATTAAAAATGTTTTATTATACTAATCCAAGTGCACTCCATCATCGGAGTACAATTAGATCCCCAAGTAGTTCAGCTGACTATGCAAGTTGAGGATTCAATGAATTGTTCTTGCATTCAGGCTTCTTTTAACCTTTGCACTCGAGGGTCAAATCCTTAGAATGACCTTTTTTCATTTTGTTCCCTTAAAATTAGAATGACTAATCTAATTGGAATACTTTTTTTCTTTTTTTTTTGAGTTGTGTCCCCCAAATAGTCGACCAAATTAGTGGCTCCTCTCATTCTTATCCACATGTTCATTCCTAAAATGAATTAAACTATAAGAACACAAAAATTTTATAGACAATCACCAACGTTAAAAGCAGCAACAACAACAACAATAATAATAATAATAATAATAATAATAATAATAATAATAATATAATAAATAAGTAAAGAAATTTCATTTCAAATTTGATAAGCAGTATGACTAATAAGTGCTTAATTATGAAGGGGTGGCTTCTTAGTGGCTTTTAAAAGTAGAAGAATTATAGATTATGAGTTATAATTACCTATTAGTTGGCCATGAGTAGGATCCGCCGTCAGCCTTCAATGAAGATTGAAAGAATAAACAATCTACGGTTAGGTTAGGTATAAGGGGCTGGCTGGCTTTGTCATTTCTTTATGGGGTTTTATCAAAAGTTTGAAAATATTTGATTGAGTAATATTATATATTATTGTATAATATATTACTATATAATATTAATATACGCGCTTATAGATACGAGTGATAAGAACGGGAAAAGGATTTGCTTCAGAGAAAAATGAAAAAGACGAGTCTTTCACCAATCGAATAATTGTTTTTGTTAGGAGGGACAACGGAAGCAACATATAAATATATAAAAAAGAGGTAAGAAAATAAATAAATATAATATAATATAAAATTTTAATATGATTCGATCTCTCAATTAGACATACATCCACGATTTCGAAGGAAAACACTCCACTATATAATTTTTAAACGGATAAAAATTATAAATCTTTACAAAATAATTCAAGACTCAAAAATCTCCTAATTTACTAGGTTCAATGAGTTGATGTACTCCCCTCAAAATAATATTAACATATTTATAAAGAAAGCCTTCCTTACTCTTCTTTAAATTATCCTATGTGGAATTGAGAAAAATTCAACAGTTTTCCATACGTATAGTAACTTTTTTATTTGGCTGTGTTGGTTAAATTAATTTTCCATGAATTCAAAATACTTCACTAAAGCTAAAATGAACAATAATTCTAGTTGGTCGTTGATGGGTCGGAAGTGGCAGCTTCCCCCACAAGTTTTTAATATCTTATATTTATCTTTTAAAAATTAATATAAAATTTATTTTTCATCTTGTAATATTTAAAAAAAATATTTTTATTATAGTCTTTATTATAATTTACCTCCTCAAGATCCTAACTTAAGTTCTTGGTCACTGCTGTAGCCGGGCAAGTATGATTGACTTCAATAACAATTATTATAAATTGAAGTCAAACCAACAATTTCACTATTAGTTATTTATTGTATAATTTAAAATAATACATAGAAATTCAATTCTTAATGTAAAAGAAACTTTCAAAAATTTAAGAACGATTTGGTAATAGACAAGAGATGGTTCAAAGAATTATGGATCCAATTCATTTCATCTAGACCAGATTTTGAGATTAAGTTGTAGAGGCATGTTTCTCAATCAAAGGAGTTCAAGGCTCATAAGGCAAAGCAAGTTAAGGTAGCTTCTTCAACAGTTCTCAAGGAATCTCGTAAGAACATTCCAGGTTTGAAGCCGTATGTCGATTTGGTAGAAAAATATTGAAAGTGAATACGATGATGTCGATTTTACTATGGTTCGACCTCGTAAAGGAAAGAAAAATAAGGGATTTGTTTCCAAATATGACATGATAACTAGATAAGTAGCACGAGATTTTTGCTCCAACCTTTATTAGGCCATATCCCTCGATGTTTTTTTTTTTTAAATAAACAGATAGGAGCCTATGTCTAACTCCCCACCTCTAAATCATTTGTATTAAAAAAATAATAACTTGACAATAGAATAAAATAAACATCTCTTAAATTGATCGAATCAACACCCGTAACCTATGCAATTCTGTGGTCGGCATTTTTTATTAAGGCTTCAATTCTTTGGAGGGGTCACCAACTGTCGGCACCAAATCTCATGGACATGTAGAAGCATAAATCCTATTATTTAAGATAAGCCACTTTTAGCTTCCATTATGCCACCAATATTATCAACAAATAATCACTTTGCACATTCATTCTAGTGCATTTTCTTCCTTTGATATTAACTAATTGAACTAATCAGAAGAGGAATATTATTTTTTTAGGCGAGATAATCAATTAAATTAAAAATTATTATTTTTATCAATTTTTTATTATTTTTTACTTTTAATTTTAGCTTTAAAAACGAAAGATATTGCTTTGGAAAAGCTATCCTCAAGGTGACTTCGAAACTACTTTAACTAATCGCCATGTTGTTGAAAGTAAGAATGTTAGACTAATTTTTAAAACATTCTTACTTTGGAAGATTTTTGGGTTTTTAGTTATTTTGTAAGGGTTGGTAATTTTGTCCGTCCAAAAATTACATATTGGAATGTTTCTCTTCGGGGTCATGGATATAAGTCTAATTGAAAGACCAAACCACGTTAAATTTTTTTAATCTATTTTATTTTATTTATTTTTCTTTCCTTTTTTATATATATTTGTATGTTGCTTCTGTTACCCATCCCAACAAATGGTATCAGAGCCATGTTTCGGCTTGGGAGAAGAACAAGGTTCGGGCCTAGGGAGAAGAGAAAGGTTCAGGCCTATGGAGGAGAGAAAAAAAGCAGGAGGTGCTTCATCAATAGTTTTGAGTAAGAGGTTTTTTTTTTTTTTTTTTGTCACGTGGAAGTAAGGTCTTTAATTACGGATCCTTTAAATATCACATATATAAAGAATGGAATTTTACATCCACTCTTTGATGGAAAGATTGACTTCACCCTGTGGCAATTAATGCACAACTCAAGACTACTTAGTGCAGCAGGGTCTTGATTTTGCATTAGAAGATGAGAAGCCAAATGGGATGAAGGATTTAAGTTGGAGTACTATTCAGAAAAGGGTTAGTACTATTCGGTCAACATTGGCTCCACATATTAAAATTACAGTATTGAAAGAAACATCACCTAAGAAGATATGGGAGACTTTAAATAAAAATCATATATCGAAGACACTAACTAACCGCTTGAAGATGAAGATCGATCTATATTCGCTTAAGATGGAATAAGGAGGTAACATTATTGACCATATAAATAAATTTAATAAGTTAGTATCTCGACTTGAAATTTTAGGAGAAAAGATTGAAGATGAGGAACAAGCATTGCTCTTATTGACTTCTCTACCCAAATTTCACACGCCACTGGTGCAATCACTACTAGTAGGAAAGAGTATACTGTAACTGAATAAGGTGTCGAAATCTTTAAAAAAAAAATCACCAAATGATAAAAGAAAAATCAATTTGAAGATAGTCGAGTACTAATTACAGAAAGTTAGAGAAGAGGGAGGAGTCGAAGCAGAAGAAGAGGTGACCAAGAAAGAGAAAAATCCCACCAGAGTGATAAGAGAGACCTTGAGTGCTATAACTGTAGAGAGAATGGTCACATCCAAAGTTGTTGTCCAAAAATAAAAGAGGATTTAAGAGCTATAAGAGAACAAATGAATGGTACGGCCAAAGTAAGCGATTCCTTTACAAATATGGTCATGAGCGATGATCTATTATTGATGAGATGTTCGGATGATACTATTGATGAGAAGCATTCAAATTGAATAATGGATTCTGTATCAAACTTGCATATCTGCAAGGATCAAGACATGTTCGATGATTTGTAATTGGGAAACTTTGGCCACATCAGCGTGGGAAACAACTCTAGGATGAAGGTTGAAGGCGTTAGACGAATCCGCCTTAAGCTCCACAATAATGAAGTCAAAATATTTCCTGATGTAAGGTATGTTATTGATTCTAGTGTTAATATTATTTCATTAGGTATAGTAGCATCAAAAGGATATAAGTATGTTGGAGTTGGGAAGTCTTGCAAAGCATATAAAGGGAACTGTTTAGTTATGCAATGAAGAAAGAAGAGCAAAAACATCTATCATCTTTATGGTCATTCCTTGAAGAAGCGACTTGGAGGAAGTAAAACGGAAAAAGTAACAGAGAAGAAGACTACAAAGATTGGGAATAGAGTTAGGTTTTCAGATTATGTTGTAATTTGAAAATTTGAGAAAATGGAGGATTTGTTGAGTTTTCTCAATCCCACATAGGATAGCTTAAAAAAAGAGTAATGAATGATTTCCCTATAAATAGGTTAGTGTTTTTTTAGGGATAGTGTACCAACTCATTAAGCTTAGTAAAATAGAAGACTTTTGGGCTTTGAATTATTTTGTAAGAGTTTGTAATTTTGGCCGTTCAAAATTACATAGTGGAGTGTTTCCCTTTGAAGTCGTGGATGTAAGTCTAATTGAGAGACCGAACCACATTAAATTTTCGTATTCTATTTTATTTATTTATTTTTCTTTCCTTTTTTTATATTTGTGTGTTGCTTCCGTTGCCCATCCCAACAGGAGGTGTCGTCTCTCTTCTTTTTCTCTCCTCCAACTCCTCTCTATTGAAGGTTTAATATGGCAAAAATCATCAAAACGAAAGCATGTTAGGAAAACAAAAAATTTACCTCTGTGATTCAATAGCCCTCTTCACACTAGTGTAAATGTCTGTACAAGGATACTTAAGGCTATTGGATCACGTCCTTGTTAATATCTACTGCGTCTCATTCACGCAAAATCTTTGATTTTCCGAAATGGTGCTCGCAACACAACTAGTGAAAGTTTAAAGATTGAGTTTTGATAAGCCTTGAAGGCTTCTCCGTCGAATTCCTTCTCCTGGGTTTCTGTCTCTATGATAGCCAAATTGAAAAGCCAATTCACAGAATGCATGAATGGCCTTTTCAATTCTTTTCCACATTCCTTGAGAGAGTCATTCCATCTGCGTGAAAACAGAAAGCATCCATACTTTCTGTTATCCTTCACGCAAAACAACACGGAATTCATCTCGTGTTGTCTTTTATTTTTTATTATTTAATTAATTTATTTTATTTTATTTTATTTTACCCTTGGTCTTATTCATTGGGCCGGATAAAATTATTTACTCTTGGGCTTGAACACCCATGAATAATAAATCTCAATTATTTATTTTTCGGGCTTTATTAAACAATCCAATAAATCATTAACAAGCCAAAATAGACCAAAATAAAATTTTATACATTTTATCTAGTTTATATCCAGATTAATTTTCTCATTATTCAATCTGGGTCTTGGGCCCTAAATAATTAATTAACTAATTAAATTAGATAAAATAAATACTCTTTCTCGAACCTTTTATGTTATTCTAATTCAATAATAAATTAGACTAATAAAATAAAACCCATAATTATCAAGATCAATTCCTTAACCTAAATCTTTTAGGACTTAAGGGCCATTTCGGGGATCAAAAGACATATCGCCTTAAGTACTAAAATGACCAAAATACCCATGCTATATAAATAGTTATATTTTGCATTTTAAATATTTTCTAATATCGCCATAAAGAAATATTGACCCTAAGGATAATGCTGTGTCAGCAAAGTCTTCGACCTACATGTGTAATGACTAAAATACCCCTCTAAGCATCGCCATGCAATTAGAGAGGAAGAGTATACTAACACATTTCTAATAGACATCTACCATTCTTAGACCTTTAGTCCAATGATCCACGACTCTTGGAATGTTTCCACTTTCCAAGGGAACTACCCTAAAGTAAACATTCAAATCATATTCCCTAAGACCCTAGATAATTAGATCATTTGAACAGTCACAAGGAACAATGTAGCATAGAAGCTATCTTGTACAAGTCTGTCTTAACTAACTAGTCACATATACTCAACATACAAGTATATCGGCTCTACGAAAAAATCTCAACTACAATATATCAAAGTATATGCTTCTAGCTTTGTCAAACCACCAACTCATACTCAAGCGGTAGAGTATTAGTCCACGCTGTAGCAGTAATAGTCTGAATTTCTTTTAAATAATACTTTTAGAAACCACTATTACAGGTCATGTTCTACGTATTCGAAATACGCTCATGCTATGAAATGAGTGGACTACTCACTAGCTAAAGATAAGCCATTCCACATTTGAAATTCATAACACAATAACCTAAACATGATGAGATTCTCATTCTTATCAATCGGTTAAAAACAAACATTTATATGTTAAGTAACTTGTGATCCATACATTATTGTGAAAGACCACCATTCACATGGATCACTTATTTAAACACAATGGGTCCTTTCTAAACAAAAATCGTGCACAAATAAAGTGTAAATTCAAAAATAAATTTTGAGAATAAATTTTTTTATTAATAAATTCGATAATTACATCAGATAAACTAGTCTAGAAGGCATATATTTCAACAATCTCTCACTTGCACTCTAAGACTAAGAAAGTCCGTAGGTGCCCACCCCTATGGTGTCTAAGTATCTCTTGAAGACTCTTTCAACCAAAGGCTTTGTGAAGGGATCTGCTAGGTTATTCTCCGAGGCTCTCTGTTCCACCAAGATTTCCCGTCTCTAAATGAAATCCCGGATTATGTGGTACTTCCTCTGGATGTACTTCCTCTTCTTGTGGTTCCTAGGTTCTTTGGATTGCGAGACTACTCTAAAGTTGTCGCAATACACCACAATCAGTCTGTTCATGTATGGCACTACTCCAAGTTCTAAAAGGAACTTCTAGAGCCAGACTGCTTCCTTGGATACTTCTGAAACTGTCATATACTAAACTTCCGTGTTTGAGTTAGCAATACAAGATTGCTTGATACTCCTCCATGAAACAGCTCATCTAGACAAGGTGAAGGCATATCCACTAGTAGATTTTTCTTCATCCTTATCTACCTAAAAATTTGAGTCTGTGTATCTAATAGGAATCAAGTCATTAGTCCTGTAAATCAGCATATAATCTTTCATACCATTGAGGTACTTAAGAATATATTTTACAGCTTGCCAATGAACCTCCCCAGAGTTTGACTGATATCTACTAACTAAGCCTACGGCAAAGCAAATATCTGACCTAGTGCACAGTATGACGTACGTGAGATTTTCCACAACCGAAGTGTAGGGAATCCTACTCATCCTGTCTTTTTCCTCTTAAGACTTAGGACAGTCCTTAGAACAAAAAGACAACCCATGTCTGCAAGGGTTTAGAGCTCCCTTGCATAAGTCCCTGCTAAACATAGCCAGCATCTTGTCAATGTATGTCATTTGGGATAATTCTAACATTCTCTACTTCCTATTTCTAAGAAGTTTAATCCCGAGAATAAAACTGACTTCTCCCAAATCCTTTATACTAAATTGACTAGACAGTCAAACCTTGATAGATGACAATATCCCTACATCATTCCCAATGAATAGAATGTCATCCACATATAGGATAAGAAAAATCACATTTATACCTTCCAATTTCCTGTACATGCATAGTTCATCCTCGTTTTGAATGAAACTGTAAGACTTTACAATCTCGTCAAAATGAATGTTCCATGTTTTAGATGCCTTCTTAAGTCCATAAATGGACTTTTTAAACTTGCAAACCATATGTTCCTGACCTTTAATAATAAAAACTTCTAGTTGGAATATATAGATATCTTCGTTAAGATGACCATTAAGAAGTGTTAGTGTTGTGCCCTAAAGGCCATCACTTGTACATTGTATATGATACATTTTATTTTAATAAAAGGCATTATTTATCTTACAATTTCTTTTATTTACTTTTAAGTAATATAAATGTTTGATAAAGCCCCTAGTATAACAGTGTGTTAAAGAAATCATGATAGAGATCATGATATGAGATTTTTACAACACTGGATAGTGTTAGTACTTAAATAGTCCCTAATCATAGTATTAATGAGACAAGACATCATTAATACGTCAGCATGTGTTAGACTTTTTGATTTGATCAGGCGGTGATTCTCATAATCGTGAGTATTGAGATACTCAAAGTTAACACATGAATACTTGTTAATGAAACAAGTTCATTAGATGACCTAGCTTTAAGATAATCACATGGATAACTATTTAGTACCAGTGATATAATCTCAATATAGCAAACGTACAAGTATCCTTAGACTTGAGATCTCCAAGGTACTTTATTTGCTGAGCATTGTACTTTGATTCCAATCTTCAGAGCTCGATCGAAAGCCGCCTATGGGATGGATATTGGGTACATTGTGAGATAAACAAAAGTAGTTGAGAGTGTCAATAAAGGATTCACCACTCCTAATAGTAGGGGCGAATATCTCACGACCACTTGTAGGAATTACTACTCAAGAAGTCCTTGGCCAAGGCAATTGTGTATTAGAAATTGTTCCAATTGATACACATCTAGAGTAGTAGATTCTTGGTACAAGTACTATTGTATTCGGGCCAGAATTATTTCTGGAGGGAGTTGGCACTAATTCCGTACTCCAAACCGAATGAGATATTATATGGTGAAAGAAGTTAATTGCACTGAAATTTGTTATTGAAGCGTTCATGTCAAGCCACTTGACTTCCTGGACTCTTGGGTGGTCATGATGTATTGCTAAATACCGCTCATGATCTGGGAATATGGGTTTATTAATTGATGAATTAATAAACCAATCCTGATTAGAATTAATAGGATTAATTCTAATTAATTATGGATTATTAATCTCAAAGACGTTTGGATTAATTCATGTTCACTACCAATTGATTAGGAAACCTAATAGGTCACACACAATAGAGGATTATATACCCAAGATATTATTTGATAACATAGTAGGGTTGATTGAGAGAAAGAGAAGTTGTTGTGGACAAATTATAATTAGTTATAATTTGTGGTTCAAGTTGTAATTGTGAGAACTTGATGTTTCCAATACAATTAGGGAATTCTAATAGGATTAGAATTCTCAGTTTTGGGAGAAACATTTCGTGTAATATATAGTACATGCAACACACGAAAAACCCTAGCTAAATAACACACAAAAAAATAGCCACGAACATTCTCTCTTCTCTCTATCTCTCTCTATTTGATTTTGATCAAAGAACCCTAGCCGCCATCTTTTTCTGCTAGCACAGAAAATTTTAGTGCTTAAGTGTACCCTCTGTGTGGATTACTATTAGAGATAATCACACACTGTGATTATAGTGGTTAGACGTTCAACTCACGTGGAGGTTGATCACGAGGATTGCTGGATCGCGCCTCAACTTGAAGAAGAAATTTTTGTTCTTCGGACGATCACCCAAAAGTAAAAGCTATTACCTTTACTCTCTTTATGTCTTGTTTTTCACACATAGACGGGTCCTGGGAGGGTATCTCGTTTTATTTTTTACTGCACCGTATACAATACGAGCCTGAGATACCCAACAAGAAATGTTGTCTTAACATTCATTTGCCATATCCCATAATCGTAATGACATGCAATAGCAAGGAGGATACGGATGGATTTAAGCATAGCTATCAGGAAAAAGGTTTCATCATAATCGATCCCTCTTTTTAAGTATATCCTTTCACCATAAGCCTAACTTTGAAGATTTTCACCTTCTCATCCACTCCTCTCTTCCTCATGTATAGCCACTTACACCCAATGGATTTTATCCCTTCAGATGAACCTATAAGATCTCAAACCTGATTAAAGTACATAGACTCAATCTCGACTTTCATTGCTTTATGTAATAGATATGCATCGGCATCAACAATAGCCTCCTCGTATCTAGTAGGATCTTGTTCCTGATGGTTAGAGACCAGTTTGAAAGCCTCTCCTGTCCATCTTTCTGGAACTCTAGATACCCTCCCATTACGATGAAGCTTCGTTTGTATAAATTCTTGAGAATGTGCCTTTTCTGGTTCCATAATCGAGTCTGAAGAAGTTAATTCCAAAGATAACTTCTCCTTGAGTTCCAACCTTATTAAACCTTTAGTGGAAGTACTTTGATCATCCTCCAAATATCTAGCATCTGTTAGGATTCATGGACTCCTAAACGCGAAAAACATTCACGAATCCCTTCTGAGGACCCAAATAAACGATTAAAAAGATCTAAAGTTTACAGAATTTCATTTATTCGGCGTAATCGAGATCCTTGAATTCTGATTGTGCTGTCGTACGTGCAACTCGAACAATCACCAGACACTGCAGTGTGCGAACATCCTTTATCGGATACACACGACGAACTAACTCGTTACCCCCAAGAGTGCTAGCGTCTAAGGTTTGAGAGGCTTATTTTTCTAGTTAATGGAGGCACAAATATTTTAACAGAACGGCTCTTATGAGAATACGGCTAGGGTTTTCTTAAAAACCCCTCCGAACCTCTTAGAGTCCAACTCTGATAATATCTTATCATATTTTATTTTAAATTTAAATTAAATTAAAATTGATATGATAAGATTTTGTCATTATCTCGATACTTTAACTAATTAATTTACCGAATCAGATTCTTACAATCTGAACATCATTCAGATACATCGAATATGGACATATTTCAAATTCATTGTATTTGGTCAACCTTCTAGGTTGAATTAACTTAGACATATTTCCAAATTCATTAAACTTGGTTACCAGAAAAATAACCTAACGAGTTCGCTTGTTGTATGACCCTATAGGTTCATTTAATACTGGCAGTGTACCCAAATCATATTTAAATAGCCCACAAATTATAAGCGGTTTCTAACAAAATATTATAACTATCCAGGTTAAATGAAGATCAGTGATCTCTTTGAACCAAACCATAATTTAATATTTAGTCATTTTGTCACACAATATCCAGATTAAGCATAAGGCACGGAGCATGTCATCCTTATTAAACTTAATCAATTATTTCTTGATCTCATAATAGACTGTTCAAACAAATGATATCAATATCTTAGATTGATATATTTGAGTACGGCCATGCATTTTAACAATCTAACTTATCAAGGGGCCCATGAATATCTCTCCCATAATTGAGAGGGACAAATTCCTTCACTATCAATCATATTCCTCTTCTTGGTTTATTCTATATCCAACAGTAGTCTAATTTATCATCTGGTTAAAGATAACTTTAGACAATGTTAAAATATAGAATTTATCAAGTAAGAAACTATGATGAATTCAGGTCAAAGAACTTTTAATATCGTTATGGCTAGAGAGTACTTATGACATGTTCCATGAAGTACTTTCACATTGAGTTATGTCCAATACAATGTTCTCTAACATTTATTTATGTTTTGACTTGATATCACAAATATCCATGGCCAGTAAAACATAGCTATCAAGTCACAAGCATACTAATCTTAATTTATTATTGTTCCAATAATAATAATCGATCAGAGACGGTTTTAGAATAGTCATTATATTCATTGTAGGGTTTAGTATCAAGTCACATACTTAATGACCACAAAATAAAATGCACTATTCATGGAAAGGAAAATCTCATATTATTATATAAAATATAACGACAATAGTATAAGTACAAATTGACTCTAGGGCATATCCCTAACAAGTACTTACCAGTACTTTCTGCTCCTTAGGACGATAAAAGTAACCTCCTTTTTGTCCCTTTTGGATACCCAATAAAGTAGCATAATTCTGATCTTGGTTCTCACTTGTCTCCCTTGATCAGTACATAAATTGAACAGCCCTATATCCTAAGATGATGTAGACTGAGAGTAGGGTGTCCTAAGTATTGACTTAGAATGCACCAAGTTCAGAATATATGCCGCTATTTCCAAGGCATATCCCTAAAAAGAGATCGAAAGAGTAGCATGAAACATCATGTTCCGGACCATTTCCATCAATGTCCTATTCCTTCTCTCAGCTACTCCATTTTGTTGGGGTGTACCTGGCTTAGAGAGTTGCGATACTATCCCATGATGTACCATGTAATCCTTGAACTCACCGAGGAGATACTTTCTACCATGATCCGATCGTAAGGTTTTGATCAGTTTACCTGTCTGACGCTTCACTTCAATCATAAACTCTTTAAACTTATCAAAAGAGTCAGACTTGCACCTCATCAAGTAGATATAATCAAACCTTGTACAATCATACATGAAAGTAATGAAGTACTCAAAACCCTCTCTAGCTTGAGTAAACAAAGGACCACACACATTAGTATAAACAAGGCCTAATATCTCCTTTGCTCTATCAGCCTTTTGGCTGAACGACCTTTTGGTCATTTTTCCCATAAGACAGGATTCACACTGAGACCAACTTTCCAATCTTAATGAGCCCAATGACCCATCATTGATTAATCTCTAAATCCTAATTGAGTTAATATGGCCCAACCTTAGATGCCAAAGATATGAGTCATTAACATTGGTCTTTCTCTTCTTACTTAAAGATTCAGATTGAGCGTTATTTATTTGATTGTTTGTAGGATTTAAAAAGAATAAATTTTCATACATGTGCCATGTACATAAAATTTCTCTATTTCTATTGATAGTAATACCAGAATGGAAAGAAATAGAATATCCATGTTTTATTAGCTTTTCAACTAAAATCAAATTCTGTCTAAAATCGGGTACATATAAAATATCCTTTAATGCAATTACTTTATTACAATCAGAAACAAAATCCAGCTCTCCCACTGTAAGGGCCCGTACTCGTGCTCCATTTCCGACTTATAGTCCATGCTCGCCCTTCTGGAATCCTCTTATCTTCCTAAACCCCTACAAGGAATTACAGATATAATCAGTATACACCAGAATCAACAATCTAAATAGAAGTTGATCCAACCATTGAAATAAACTCTAGATAGAGAACAATACCTGTAAGTTTTTTTTTCCCTGAAGTTCTGGACACTCCTTTTTTCCAGTGTCTCTTCTACTCGCATTTGAAGCATTTGCCTTTAGAGTTCATAACATAATAATCTATACATGATGAGATTCTCATTCTCATCAATCGGTTAAGAACAAACATTTATGTGTTAGTAACCCGTAAATTCGATAATTGTATCAGATAAAATTAGTCTAGAGGACATATATTCCAACAACATCGAGCTATCTCGTTAGCTTTCTTCCATACTTTCTCAGTCTCTCGCTCCTCAGCGGTGGAACCCTCCCTGATAACAGGGCAGGTGTCGTAGAGAATATACTTATACTCCTCAACAGTGAGTATTATGTCCAAATTTATTTTCCAATCTACATAATTTAGACCCGTTAGCTTATTCTCACGAAAAATAATGGCCAAATGACTAAAAGAACCTCCACCAACTATTTTTAAAAAATCAAAAATAAAAGAAATTTCAGTTTGTGAAAAATAAAATAATTTGTGATTTTATCCTCATATTAAATCCAATAATAGTTAACTCTATCACTATTATCTTTAATATGATTAATTTGGCCTCTTAAAAAAACTGACATAGCTTCTTAGGAAGATTAACAGTTTTCTAAGTGTATTAACCACCTCAAATTAATTTCTCTTCTAGGTAATAATCTAAAAGATAACTCCATCATGGGATGACCATTTCTTCTCATTTTCTATGGATATTTCTCGTACTATAACCTCCAACGTGGGTTGGCCGATTATAACACGTGTCCCGGGTTATCAATTACATCCATCCATTAGTTCTAGATCCTTATAATATCTCCATCCTATACGGGTTCACTCCCAAGGTGACACGAGGGGACCCACGATCTCTAATAAGGATCGTGATGGAAGCCGTGGGGTCGTTGGAATCCCTCTCCCACTTATTATTTTAAAATAAGGGTTTATCTTGAAAAATATATTTTGAAAATTTCAATTAAGTTTTCTTTTAACTCAAAATAAAATATCTAAACTCATAAAAATTTCTATATCAAGATTTATACCTTTAATTTGAGAAATTTTTCAATAGATTAATTTTATTTAAGTTAATAAACTTAATAATTGAAAAAATTTCCAACAAAACTTTCAAGAGATTTTGATCTCAAGTTTAATTTGACAAAAACAATTTTTCTTGTTAAAATTCAATCAATATGGTTTTCTATTTTAATTCATAAAAATATCTAAATCCAATATATTTTCTATGTCAATGATAAAATCCTTTGAGAAAAAATATCCAAGAATTAATTTTTATTCGAATTAAAATTAACCATTTGATTTAAGAAAAATATTTTTCTTTGTCAAAATTTTCAAAGACTTTGATCTTTGAGAAAACGCTCACGTAGGGTACAAAAAGAAATAAGCATGCTAGAAAACTGTAAGCGTTTTCATACTTTTAACCTATGTGTCCAAATAATATGATTAAACACATTAATTAATTAATTAATTAATTATCTTTTTTAATCCTAAATTTCATTTACTATTATTTTTCATGCAAAATATTCAAAGAATATTAATTATTATAATAAAAATAACTTCGTCTGGTATGGGACCAAAAATTATATAAAAAAAAATTCAGGTCGAGTCCAATTCACCCGCCACATTAGATCATGGCCCATGGGAAAACCCATGGGCCGGATCCGGGCGAGTGCTCGCGAACCGCCCGCCCCAGCCGCAGTCAAAATTACTGACTGCGGCTTCAATTTCCAGAAAGCAAATTAAATTTGCTTCCTCATGGAAGGATGGCTTGGCTTCCGCGAGGAAGCTATCCTCGCCAATGGTCAATGACTGGCGGCTCGCGGCTCAACGGCTTAGCTCGCACGCGGCTCTTCTCATAGAAATGGCTCGACTCAACTGGCTTGCACAGTACCTTCTTCTCCATAATTTCTTCTGCGTACTGGTTTCGATTTTTTCTTCCATTTTCAATCAAAACTCTTTCAAACAACCGCTTATGCCCTTAAAAACACTGGATTTACACGATATCTATAAAAGCAATCAAAATACATTGTTCCTATGCTTCCACTTGCAAAGCTTACAGTGAAACTATCCATATCAGTAAATACGAAAAATCACAGATTTCAACCAAAACAAATATTTTCTTATTTTAGTTAAGTCTAGCATGCTTCCTACATTTACCAAGCCATAGCTCTGATACCAATTAAAAGTTTAAAATGGCAAAAATCATCAAAACGAAAGCATGCTAGAAAAATAAAAAATTTACCTCTGTGATTGAATGGCCCTCTTCGCACTGGTGTAGATGTCTGTACAATGATACTTGAGGTTATTGGATCACGTCCTTGTAAATGTCTATTGCGTCTCATTCATACGAAGTCTTTGATCTTCCGAAATGGTACCCGTAGCACAGCCGGTGAAAAGTTTAAAGATTGGGTTTTGATAAGCCTTGAAGGCATCTCCGTCGAATTCCTTCTCCTGGGTTTTTGTCTCTGTGATTGCCAAATTGAAAAGCCAATTCATAGAATGCATGAATGGCCTTTTCAATTCTTTTCCACATTCCTTGAGAGAGTCATTCCATCTACGTGAAAATAGAAAGTATCCATACTTTCTGTTATCCTTCATGCAGAACAACACGGGATCCATCTCGTGTTGTCTTTTATTTTTTATTATTTAATTAATTAATTTAATAATTATTTAATTTTTTAAAATTTTTTAATTATATTTTACCCTTGGTCTTATTTATTGAGCCAGATAAAATTATTTACTCTTAGGCTTGAACACCTATAAATAATAAATCTCAATTATTTATTTTCTAAACTTTATTAAACAGCCCAATAAATAATTAACAAACCCAAATAGACCAATATAAAATTTCATACCTTTTATCTAACTTATATCCAGATTAATTTTTTAATTATTCAATCTGGCCCTTGGGTCCTGAATAATTAATTAACCAATTAAATTAGATAAAATAAATACTCTCTCTCAGACCTTTTATTTTATCATAATCCAATAATAAATTAGACTAATAAAATAAAACTTATAATTATCAAGACTAATTCCTTAACTCAAATCTTTTAGAACTTAAGGGTCATTCCGGGGACCAAAAGACACATCGCCTTAGCTACTAAAATGACCAAAATACCTCTACTCTATAAATAGTTATATTTTGTATTTTAAATATTTTCTAATATCACCATAAGGAAATATTGATCCCCAGGACAATGTTGCGTTAGCAAAATCTTCGACCTACAGGTATAATGACTAAAATACCCCTCTATGCATCACCGTACAATTAGAGAAGAAGAGTGTACTAACACCTCTCTAATAGACATCTACCATACTTAGACTTCAAGTCCAATGATTCACGATTCCTGAAATGTTTTTACTTTCCAATGGAGTTACCTTAAAGTAAACATCCAAGTCATATTCTCCAAGGCCCTGGATAATTAGATCATTTGAACAGTCACAAGGGGTAATATAGCGCAAAAGCTATCTTGTACAAGTCTTTCTTAACTAATTAGTCACATATACCTAACAGATAAGTATACCAACTCTATGAAAGAACCTCAATTACAATATAGCAAAGTATATGCTTCTAGTTTCGTCAGACCACCAACTCATACTCAAGCGGTAGAGTATTAGTCTACGCTGTAACAATAATAGTTTGGGTTTCTTTTAAATAGTACTTTTAGAAACTACTATTACAGGTCATGTTCTATGTATTCAAAATACGCTCATACTATGAAGTGAATGGACTATTCACTAGCTAAAAGTAAGCCATTCCGCATTTGAAATTCATAACGCAATAATCTAAACATGATGAGATTCATATTTTCATCAATCAGTTAAGAACAAACATTTATGTGTTAAGTAACCCGTGATCTATACCTTACTATGAAAGACCACCATTCACATGGATTACTTACTTAAACACAATGAGTCCTTTCCAAACGAAAATCATGCACAAATAAAATGTAAATTCAAAAATAAATTTTGAGAATAAATTTTTTATTAATAAATTCGATAATTATATCATATAAACTAGTCTTAAGGGCATATATTCCAACATCTGCCAGCGTCGTCTTCTTTCTCACTTCTGAGTGTGGAGGTTGGCTAGATCAGAGATCCAATCGCCACCTGAGCTCAGATCTTGGCTAAGGATTTCCCTTTTTTCTGTGTTTCCACACCCCATTTCGGGCCACAAACCACACAATCTACCTTTTTAGTCCTATTTATCAAAATCGGAAGCTCTTTCACTTGCATCCTTCCTCGATCTACTTGGATCAGAGTTTTCGACTTCATTTACTCGGAGTTTCTTTGAAACCCATTCAGTTGGGGCCTCCCTCTAGGTCTCATCTTTTCCTTCAAGGTTTCTGATACACTCGAGCCTTTTCAATTACTGTTTACGAATCTAGGTAAACCTGAATTTCTGCAATCATTGATGTTTGAGGATGGAGATGAAGAGGATTAGAAGCTGATTTTTGTGTGTTTGTTTTTCATTTTCTATCTCTAGTATTATACCCACTCAGGGTTTTTTTGGTGTGGTAATTTCGCTATTACTCTGAATCTTCTTATACTTATGTAATTTGTTTTCTTTGAATGGATGTCTTTACTTGCCAAAAAAAAAAGAGAGAAAATGGGGGGGGGGAAGAACTTCGTTTTGAGAAAGGGATCATTGGTTAAATTTCAAGAGTAAAATTAACCCCTTTTTTGGGAGAAAAATTTTAGGTATCTTACGACTAAATTCTCCAAGAACTAGAAAAAAGCATTTCTCAATTAGGAAATGATCTGTAGCTATGAATTTAAATTGGAATGAAGACTTAGAATTTTTGCCGTCGATTTTGATGCTATGAGTTTAATTGAGTTACTTAAAATAAATAAGTTTGTTTCCCCTTTTTTTAAACCTGCTTTACATTTTCACTTCTAAGTTTAAAAAAAAAAAAGTTTGAAAAACCATGGGAACGTGGTTCTCAAATCTACTTTAATTTATCAATCCATACTTCAAAAAATAAAAAAGATCGAATAGCAAAACACTTTTCTTAAACACTTTTATTTTTCACACTCAATGGTTCTCAAAGCTACTTTTAATTTATCAATCCACATAAATATAAAAAAAATTTGAATCCATACCCAAAGTATTTCGTTTTCAAAAACAATTTTTTTTTTTTAAGTTGATGGAATAACAAATCTTTTTTTTTTTTTTAATCCAAAGAAGAAAAAAGGTAAAGACCGCAATCCATCGTTTTACGTTTTTTGGGAGAACGGGACATTATGTTTGAGGGTGGATCGAGTTAAGTGATCTCTTTCGGTGGGCTAAACAAGGGCCGTGGCCCGTGGACTCCGAGTCTACCCGAATGACTGCAATAAGACCTCCAAGTTTTGTATGTGGTGTTATTATTTTAATTAATATTATAAATTTGATTTTAATAGAATCGTAAAATAAAATTTGATAAATTTAAAAAAATATAAAGTAGAGAATTTTTTAAAATATTTTAAAAATTAAAGAAAGATCCGAATTTGCTATTCATTAATATGATTGAACTGATTTATTGTTCATTCACATAGTGTCCTTATTAACAGAAGAAAAAATAATTATCTTAAAAGATAAGTGACAAATTTTATAAATACGATTTTATTCTTATCGAATGAATTAATAAGTTTTTAAAAAAAGAACAATTACATTTATCTTATGGGTAACTTATAAATAAATGAATAGCTTAAAACTTGAATCTTAATGTTTATTTGTGGATAAATAAATAATCTTAAAAAATAAACGTTTACTTGGAATAATCATTTATCATTTATTAATGAGCTTTCGAGGGAGATGACTTGGAAATTCAACTGGGGGCTAGTGGTTAGGCTTTGGTTAAGTTTAAGTTAAGTTCCACTACGTCTTAAATTTGGATTATATTTATTTTTAAAAAATATAAGTATAATTTTAAATTTTATAAAAATATATAAATTCAATCTTAAAATTTGTAATTATTATAAAATTAACTATTGGGTCAGTACAGGCTAATAATTAAGACTAAATATAACTAGTGTTTGCCTCTTTATAATTAAACAATGAAGATATTCAATCAATAAATTCAACTAATTTTATTAATGAGTCAATTCAGTCAAAACTCGTATATTAATAAGACGCAAATAGACAATCCAAATTTAGTTTAAAAAGTTTAATTTTGGATTAGTTACATGTTCCTCTCAAAGGCAATCAAACCAAATTTCATGACTTGCATTTAATTTTAGATTAATCACATGTCCTAATTCATCTAAAAATAATTAACAAATCTTGATCTTGACTTATATTCTTTCTTCAACCTTCACCAACCTCTGATACAGCAACCATTAAACGCGGCTTAAATCCAAGTCGCATTCGATCTCCGCTTGAGGAATTCAAGTCAAACCCATCTCGCTTAATTCACCCAACTACACATCCAAATCAAGACCGGCCGGTCTCCTCCTAATTTAATTTGGTCAATGGACACACGCAATTGCTCCTAAGTCCAACCCCATTAATGCACTCAACTACATATCCAAATAAATAGAGGCCCGTCGCCTCTTAAATCAACCTCTTCAATGGACATATATAGTTGCACTTGAGGCCAACCCAATTTGTTGACTCGAATGAGAAGGCCTCTCTCGTCTTTTTAAAATATTTTCTTCTCACGTCACCTCAACTCTAAAACCTTATTTAATTGTCAAAGAGAAAATAAGGTGAAAAATAATTATATTTTTTATTTTTAAAAACTTAATATTCGATTCATATAATTTATATTTTGAAAAAAACTTAATTCCTCAAATATAAAAAATAAATTCTCTACGTTCATCCTTACTTATTTTTTCTTTCTTCACATCTCCTCTAATCTAGTAGCGTATTAAAATTTTTTATATAACCCAACTATCAGTTTTTTTTTTTTTTAAAAAAAACTTCAAAGGCTCAACGCTTTAATTAACAAATTATAAATTTTTAATTTAAAAGGTGTATCATAATTATATAACTTATATGAGAAGAAATTTTATTAAATTTTCTATAAATAATTTAGATAATAATCAAATGTCACTTTCTACTAATATTAGAATTTGAATCAAATATCAAGAATAATTAGAATATCGAATAAAATAAAATACAGATTGTATTTAAAATGAGAGAGTACTATTTATGTGATTTTCATTTACTACATTAATTTGAAAGAGAAAAAAGTTATAATTAAGTTGTATAATAATGTAAAAATATTTAAAATAAAATTTAAAACTTTTTTGTATGTGTAATGATTTATATTTAAATATTAAACATACTTTGTATTACTTTCTTTTAATTTTTTTAGACTTTCTAAATAAAGAAATGTAATTCATTTAGAATCATATTTTACATATTTATTTTTCTAAAATTTATATTTCACAATATTACTTTTCATTGTGTCAATCAAATAATGTCTACAAGTAATGTGCACTTTCTTTCTAAGTCATCAATATACTTTCTTTATTACAGATATAAAATTATAAATAAATAAATAGATAGATAGATACCACACACTTTTCTCATTGCATTAGGACTTAATAGCTATATATAATTTCAGGACTCCATCTCAAGGGAAAAGCCTACAACTCTTGGAATCGTGCTTGACTCAAAAAAAAAAATTTTTGATTCTCGTGTCTCATCAATACATGCCATGCCAACAAAGTGTATACAACTCTTAAGATTTTTTTTTTTTTTTCCCCACCACTTCGACACTTAAAATATAAAATATTTACTTCTTAAGTTGAAGTCAATTTATTACTTAGAGTTAACATTCAAAATTTAAAATCCACCCAATAATAAGTATATGCATATGAAGATTGGGAAAAACATCTTCACATATATCAATATCATGGTACTGCATCAAGCTAACCTCATCTTTCTTTCTTTCTTTTGAGTCTCGACATTACTACTCCCTAGGATTTTTTAGTCAATAGTCACCACTCATACCACCATTCCTCTAGATACTTGAAAAGAAGAACTAAGGATAGGAAAGAAATAATTTTAGCACATGATATGAAGTTAATTTGTGCTATTTAGTTTATTAACAAAGCATCTGATGTGTTTAACTTTATTTAATTTGTATTATCCATATTAGAAATGGTTTGATATCGTATGGAACTATATATTTAATTTTAATTATTTGTATTATTAAGAAATGATTATTTTTTTGTAATATTTAATTAATACTAATGAATAGTTTATTTATATAGTAAATTACGTAAAAATCGATTGACTCAAACCAAACCAAACACAATCCAAACCGACAATTTAAAATTTTAAATAGTTTGATTTGGGTTCAAAATTTCTAAACTAAAATATTTAAGTTAGATTAAAAAATAGATAAAATAGAACCAACCTAACCCATAAACAACCCTACTTAATTCTACCACCAGATATATTTTAGTCCATAACTAATCCAAACCATGTAAACTATACAGGTACGTCAATAATCCCAATGGTGTTCTACTGCCTTTTCCTTGAAATTACTAAAATATCCTTTCCTAGAGAGATTTAGTTTTCTCTATATTCCAAATTGTTATGAATTATTGGAATCTCCATTAATTAGTGGAGGCTCCACTAATTATGAATTTATGTGAATAATTAGAGAAGATTTTTATGGATGTCCACCATTTAGTAGAGACACTACTAATTGAGATTAGTGGAAGATGATGTATGCTATTATGTAATCCACTAATTAGAGCTCTATAAATAGAGCTATTCTCTAAACTTGTAATACACCATTATTTTGTGAAAGAAAGATTAGTGAAAGAAAGATTAGAGAAAATTGTGAGAGAAGAGAAAGAAAGAAATTCTTGTGCAAAATAGTTAGAGTTTTATTAGTGTGTAGTGTGAAGATTTTATTCTAACACTATCCTAATTTTATAACACGTTATCAGCACGAGTCTCTGCCGTTATTAAAGCCAGAAGACAGGTACGCATTTATTAATCTCGCTAAATTCGAATTTGTAGCCCTTGATATTTCTGGAAAAAAAATGTATATGTCATACAGAAATGCATCTAAATGCTAAAAAAAAAGGAGATCCATATGTCATGTGGATAAAAAGAAAGATTTGACCACCTGAAGATGGTCGTACTACCCACTGTACGGTATGAATGGTTGCACCTGAAGTTGCAAGATTGTAAAACTGTGAACTCCGTGATGTATAAAACTACATCTTAGTTAAAAATTTTATGGAGAAAAAGTTACTGATGAAGTTATATTGGAGAAGACATTCTCCACTTTTCATGTCCTACAAGAATAATATCGAGAAAAAGGGTATCCAAAATTGACAGACTTTAACATGAGTTATTATTGAGAAATCATGAAGCCGGATGAATCGCTCAACAAAGACTCTGAAGTGAATGCTATTGGCTCCAGCAGAAGCCATCGTTATAGTCGTAGTTGTGGTAGTGGCCGTGGTTATGGTCATGGACACACTCGATATTTTCCTTATCACAGAGAAATACTGGCCACCTGAAGTGGAACAGAAAAGATAATAAGGGAAAAAGATATTTCCATTAATAATAAGCATCACATCTTTTATTCATATCACTAGTGTTCATATGAACTTGAGGATACATGCTTATAGTTGCTCTTTTGTAATTGAGCTGACAAATGTAAGATGAAGGTTTGTAATTGTTCTTTTTCAATATTTACATTAGAGGAAGACAAACAATTAGTAATTATAGACTTTAGCTCCTCTTTTTCGACATCCTCCTCCTTTTCTTTCCCCTTTGAGCCAGCATCAAGACTAGCAGCAGAATTAGCCGTAAAATTACTGCGAAATGAGTCTTGAGATTTTATGATCTCCTTAAGTTTATTATAATTAAATCTCTTATTATATTTGGCCTTGAAGCATGCTTTTCTCAATTTCTGTGTTTGGTCCTCTAACTGCGTATTAGGACTTTCTTCCACCAACTGTTTTTCATATTCCAGTATCGCAATGGCTTCTTTCAACTTCTTCTCAGCCATATGTCCTCCTTCTTCTTTATTTTGCATCTCCTGTAAATCGAAGTGATATCATCGGTTATTTACTTATAAATCTTTCATAGTTTCATACTTGCAAATTATAAGTATGTATGAGAGAGAACCTGAACATTCTTGATTATGGTCTCCAAGCTCACCAATTTCCTGTGAGGCCATCGACGGATTCCTAACTCCCTACATCTTTTCTTGAGACAGGTTATGCCAATATTCAGTTCTTTGGCTGCGCTCTTGATTGGTAGGTAAAAGTACTGCGAAATTATTTCTCTTGATAGTGTCTGGGAGTTATTGCTCTTCTTCTCTCTCTGCCTCTTAATCATCTTCTTCTCCCCAGGAATTTTTTCTACAATAATATCTTGAACTTCGATATTATGCATTTCATGATTACTTACTCCGACTTCGTTGCCAAGACCACTCATTATTTCTCCTAGAAAAAGAAAATAATATCAGTAAAGGTAATACCATTCAAAATCCATGTTTAAATGTATAATAACCTGGAAATATATTCTGGCTTTGTTCAAAATCCATTAGAGAGTAGAAAGGATCATGCACAAGCATATCCTCATTCAAAGGAATAGCATCAAGAGGAACAAGTATCAAAAGTAGTCTCTTGTAGGGCGGATCAACTTGGTCCAAAGCAAGTATGTTCAAAACATCCACTCGATTTACATAAAAAACAAACCAAAAGAGAGTTTAATTTCATTATCAAGCATACTAAAAACAAATGGAAGCCCTCAAAGGTATCTCACCCGAAATTAGGAGGAAGCGGTTGGTTTGGAAAGGAAAACATATCAAAATCTTCTCGCGTTCGAATTAGGAGGAAGCGGTTGGTTTGGAAAGGAAAACATATCAAAATCTTCTCGTGTTCGAATTAGGCGTAAGCGGTTGGTTTGGAAAGGAAAATACATCAACATCTCGCTGCGAAACCGAGTCAAAATTTGACCATGTCTCAAATGAATTACGAGTCTCCATATCTCGCTTTGTGATTTTTGTTTTTTATGTTTACTAATGACTCGATAATCGAGATATATATCGATACATATATATATATATATATATATATATATCTCGTATGAGGAAGAAGAAGAGGTAGATGGTAGGTAGAGGGTCGGAGGAGAAGAAAAGACAAGAGAGGAAGATGAAAAGTCGGCATCGGGAAGAGTGAAAAAAAGGAGATATTTTTCTTGGCATTTCTCGCTTGTCATCATTTTCTTATATTTCTTTTCTTATTCTCTTGTGAAATCATTATTCCCTAAATTAGGGGAGAACAGAAACAAGACAAGAAAGATCGTGATTGGACAACATCATTAAATTATCTTGATCCGCATACAAGCGCGTGTGAACTTGAAGTTCAAAAGATAATTCATTTGTAAAGTATTGCAAATCAAATGCCAGACGCTTTTGTTGACTCTAGAAGAGTAACAAAATCGCATATGCCAGCTATAAATGCTCCTATTCTAATTGAAGTTCCAACAGAACAAAAGATTTTACATATAGCTGCTGAGCCAAAAGAATGCCAGAAGCATGGCCGACCTCTTGGTTCTAAAGATAAAAATCCTCGAAAGAAGAGAGGATTAATGGTCCAGATGATCATATTAAAGCAAAGAATGATAAAGACCAAGAGAAAACTTATGACAAAAAACCAGACATAAATGAAAGTAACACTGAAATTTTTATCCATTATACCACTTTCGGTAAAAGTTAGAATCGGATAGAAATAATTATTGATCATATGTTTGCATATAATATCTCTTTATGTTATACAGGATAGTGATGATCCTGAACCAATATCAGTTGATGAATGTCGGCATAGAAAAGATTGGCTGTAATGGAAAGATGCGATTCAATCGGAGTTAAATGCACTGACACAACGTGAAGTCTTCGAACCTACAGTCCGAATACCAGAAGGTGTAAAACTTGTTGGCTACAAATGGATATTTGTGCGAAAGCGCAATGAAAAGAGTGAAATCATTCGATATAAAGCGCGATTAGTGGCCCAAGATTTTTCACAAAAACCAGGTATTGATTATGATGAAACTTATTCTCCTGTTGTTGATGCTATTACACTCCGATATCTTATCAGTTTGGCAGTATATGAAAAGATAGATATGCGCCTATTAGATGTTGTCACTGCTTACTTGTATGGAAATTTAGAAAATGATGTTTACATGAAAATCCCCAAAGGATTTCATATGCCTGAAGCATATAAACATTATCTTCGTGAAAATTACTCCATCAAGTTGCAGAAATCATTGTATGGCCTGAAGCAATCTGGGCGCATGTGGTTCACACGTTTTAGTGAAATTTATTGAAAGCGGGATTTAAAAATGACCAGGTATGTCTATGTGTTTTTATTAAGAAATCTGGTTCTAAATTTGTGATATTAGCTATATATGTTGATGATATTAATCTTATTGGAACTCCTGAAGAGCTCCAAGAAACAATTGATTATTTAAAAAGAGAATTCGAAATCAAGGATTTTGGTAAAACCAAATTTTGCCTTGGTTTACAAATTGAACATTTGGAGAGTGGAACATTTATTCATCAATCAACATATACAACAAAAGTGCTAAAAAGATTTTACATGGACAAAACACATCCATTGAGTATTACAATGATGAAGATCCTTTCCGACTTCAAGAAAATGATGAAGAACTCCTTGGTCCTGAAGTACCATATCTCAGTGCAATTGGTGTATTGATGTATCTTGCTAATAATACACGACCTGATATTGCTTTTGCCGTCAATTTATTAGAAAGATTTAGTTCTTCACCAACACGACGACATTTGAATGGAATTAAACAAGTCCTTCGATATCTCCAAGGTACAATTGATCTCGGATTATTTTATTCAAATAAAACCAGTCCAACATTGATAGGTTATGCAGATGCTGGTTATTTATCTGATCCACATAAAGCACGTTCTCAAACGGGCTATCTATTTACATGTGGAAATACTGCTATATCATGGCGTTCTACGAAACAATCTATAGCAGCTACTTTTTCAAATCATGCTGAAATTATAGCCATTCATGAAGCAAGTCGAGAATGTGTATGGCTAAGATCCATGATTCATTATATCCGAGAAAGTTGTGGATTATCATCAATCAAAGATATTCCAACTCCTCTTTATGAAGACAATGCAGCTTGCATAGCTCAATTACGAGGAGGATATATTAAAGGAGATCGGACAAAACATATTTCACCAAAATTATTCTTTACTCATGAACTCCAGAAGAAATGTGAAATTGATGTGCTACAAATTCGGTCATGTGATAACCTCGCAGATATTTTCACGAAGACTTTACCGACTGCAACATTTGAGAAGTTGATATATAAAATCGGTATGCGTCGGTTTAAAGATTTAAAGGAATCATCTCATCAGGGGGAGTAATAAACAGACATATAGAATAGTATACTCTTTTTCCTTCACTAGATTTTTTTTTCCACTGGATTTTTATCTAGTAAGGTTTTAACGAGGCATATTCTTTATGTAATGGATGGACATCCAAGGGGAGTGTTATGAATTATTGGAATCTCCATTAATTAGTGGAGGCTCCACTAATTATGGATTTATGTGAATAATTAGAGAAGATTTTTATGGATGTCCACCATTTAGTGGAGACACCACTAATTGAGATTAGTGGAAGATGATGTATGCTATTATGTAATCCACTAATTAGAGCTCTATAAATAGAGCTATTCTCTAAGCTTGTAATACACCATCATTTTGTGAAAGAAAGATTAGTGAAAGAAAGATTAGAGAAAGAATTGTGAGAGAAAGAAAGAGAGAAGTTTGAAGAGAAATTCTTGTGCAAAGAATAGTTAGAATTTTCTTAGTGTGTAGTGTGTAGATTTTATTCTAACACTACCCTAATTTTATAACAATAACCATATTCATACAATGATCAAGAAATATTTTTTCAATAGTCACAATGGTATTTATATAAAAAATATTTAGTATTCTATCCAACCTCACAAATATCCTATTTTATATATCTTATTTTATATTATTTATATACTCACTTAGCTTATATTTGCACGTTTTATATACTGAATATATTAAGATAAATATAGATACTTTTAAAATATTTTAACTTTATCAATACATAGATACCAAGACATAACAGCGTTTGACTTTTAATCAACTTGAGATATAGTAACTTATTAATTTTAACTTATATAAAAAAATAGTAATTTCTTAATTTCAATATAATAATAATTTTTTAATCTAATTAGATTGCAGTACTCTAACTAAAAATGTAAGATAGCCAATATTTCGATTTGTGGTGTTCATGGCTTTGGAACTTGGTGATAGCGATGGAGATTCTGATCATTCAGTACGAGGGGAAGGGCCAATGAGTTGGTTTGACAGGGGAGACATGAGAATCACTGTGGTTCACAAAGTAATCGATGTGAGATACCTGTGGGCATTTTGACAATATAATAAAATTTAAGATAATTTTAAAAAACCACAACAATAATGTATCCTAAAGGTTTGCAATGCACAATATGAAATTCAGAACTAAAATTATTTAGAAATAAGCATGAAACCGATTACATTCTCGTTTAATAAAATTGAATTTTGAATATTAAAATTTAAATATTTAAGTATTGAATTTTAAATTTAAATTAGTTATAATTTATTTTATACTATATTTAGATTAAATATAAAATAATATTAATAATTAAATAAATATTTAACATATTCAAATTTTAAATTTAAATAACTTTCATTTCACTTAAAAATTACAATGTGATTTTAATATATTTTCATCAATTAAGTAATAACAAAAATATATTATCAAATATATTTAAATAATTAATTATTTAATATTATATGTGATCAAACGATAAAATAAGTATTTAATTAATTAATTTTAGGTATTTAATTGAGTTATCAAAAATGCCTCAACTGAATGTGGATATAATTACAAATTTAACAACATGAGAGATATATTTGTAATTTGATACAAAATACATGACCTAATTATAGTTTATCCAAACATAGGATAGAGATAGGGGCGGAAGTGGTGCGCCTCCTCCATTTTCTTTCAAATATTTTTTAAAAAGCCGTTTTAAATTTTATCTTTTTTTTATTAAAAAATTTTAAAAATTATAATATTATCTTTTAATATATTTTTTTATATAATGTGTCCTTCTAACCCTAAGATTCTAATTTTGTTCCTAGGCCAAATCTAAAGAAAGTAAATGTTATTAAACCTTAAATTTTCTATACTTCAAAGAAGTGAATGTTGATCAACTTTAGCTTAATAATACAGGAGTATTTTATAACCAAAGTTAGTAACCACCATAAACACCTGTTAGGTAGCGGATGATTGGAAAACATGGAATCTTTCAAGGGGTTAACAAAGGGGCCCACTTAAGTGGAATGATCCAAAAATAACATGGACATCAAAGTTGTAATATGAATATTTTTTTTATTAATAAAAAAATTTGTAATCATTACTTAAAAGTACGCATCAATTTCATATCTTAAAAAATATTTTAATAAAAAACATTAATATAAAAATTTCAACACTAACTATTTTGACTAATTCAAAAAATCTTGTAATATAAATATTTTAATAGCAACATAGACATCAATTTATAATAAGAATATTTAAATAATAAGCATAAAAAATGTCATGTTGAGATTACAATTCTGTTTAAAAAACAAAAACAGAAGAAACAAAATAGTAAGGCAACTCTGGCCCTTCAAATTCATTTACCACCTATCAATAGACAAAATAAGTGAATGCAAGATGGTCCCTCGTATGCCTAATTTGAAAAGGCCAATTTTCTTCGTGCGTACGTCCCCCCAAAACCAACCCTAACCCAATAAAAATTAAAACATGTCCAAACCCTTTTAAAGAATATTCCCCATCATGATATCAATTTGACTGCTATTCAAGAAGAAGCTGATAATCAAATTATTCCTTCCATTTAAATTTAAATGTCTCGTTTAAATTAGTCACTATTTTGTCAAGTTAATTGGAGAAATAAAAGAAATTAGTTATATTGAGAATTGTAATACTATTTAAAGACATTTCTAAAATCGTATGTCTAAATGTCATCTATGTCTTGTCAATTACAAAAATAATATTTTTAGCAAAAATTTTTTTAACACATCGATGGAAAAAATATTAATTAAACTTAAAATTTATTACAAAATAAAAAAATTAACTAATTGAATTATTACATTTTCACCTTTTTTATAAACATATGACAAAAGTAATTTTTAATAATTTGATGACCATTTCCCTTTCACGATCCCTTCCATAGGCTATAACCTCTTCGTGCACAGAGAGAGAGAGAGAGAGAGAGTAATGGTTATTGAACCTTGCTCTTGAGGTCATAATTTTCAATCACCATTAGTCATTGAAAATTTACCATAAAAACATCAGGGTTGAAAAGTTAATATGAGATTAAATTCATGACATTTACCATAATGATGGTTCAATTCACCAACTTGGTATTTTAGTCAAATAAGTACTCAATTTTTCATTTTTCCTAATTCAATCATCAAAAGCAAACACATTAGCCTTTGTCCAAGGACAAGTCTTTATCATTTGCAGCTGAGGGGATGTTTCCACTACATTTTGTATTATTATTTCATATAATTATTAAGTGACCTAAGACAGGTCTTAACCAAATGATGCTGGTACAGTTAATTTTGATAAACTACTAATATAGTAATCGAAATGTTAAGTCACTTTGCACTGTGTCGGGGGCCTTCGAACTTCAGATATTTAATATATAATTTAGAATATCTCGTCTTCACTCCAATTACAAAAAAAAAAAAAAAAAAGAATACACTCATTTTTATAATTGTAAAGCCTTTTATTGAATGATATTTTATTTTAAGCATTTAATCCCATATCAAAAAAAATACTTAAATATAAAAGAGAATTATTTTTAACACGATATGTGTGCGAGTATAATTATGCATGGCAAAATTCTCAAGTATACCCTATTGCCACATAAAAGTTTTTTTCATTATGCTAGAAAATTCTTCTATTATGTACAACAACATGCTCGAATAAATATACAATATATATATATATATATATATATATATATATATATTTATACTACTTCATTAACTATTTATTGAGGCAATCACTTCACTACAACAATCAATAATGATGCAAATGACAGATTGGGCATAACATTTTCTTGCCTCAATGCCTCTATTTCAAAACATGGAATTTTTCATGGGTGACTAACAGTCAAGGGTCAACCCAACCTATCCTCCAACTCACATACTGTGATATAATAAAAAAAATCCAACCTCTATTGCTCACTCCATTTTATAACCTCATCACTCAGTTGCACTTGTCTATGCAGACTTTTCACAAACACATGGCGACTCTCTCCCAATTCTTGGCCCATATCTACACCATAACCATCGTCTTCTTCAGCATCCTCATCCTCGAACTGGTAATTCTCCTCCGCTCCATTACCGGAAATCTTCAGGACTCCAAACACCGACTGATCACCACCAAGCAATACCTCAAACTAATCGAAGAAAAGAATCCGGCGAGCAAGTATAAATCCGGATTAAGAATGGAATCAACGGAATGTTCGGTTTGCTTATCCCTCCTCGAAGATGGAGATGTGATTCGGAGGCTCAAATGTAGACACATCTTCCACAAGGATTGCCTTGATCGGTGGCTGCAGCAAGATTGGGCGACTTGTCCGCTTTGCCGGAGCAAAGTTTTGCCGGAGGAAATCATGGTCAAGTACCGGCAATTCCTGAATCAACAGGAGTACGAAGGCAGCGATGAAGAATTGATTTTCCTGTTATCCGCATTACATGGTAATTATTTACGAAGATTTTTATAGCATCAAAGTAGACCTCCTCCTCAGCTTGATTCCTTCCTTGTATATACTAATCTAAATGTATATTTCCAAGCACTATATCTATAATCGCTTCGATTTCAGCTTTTCTGTAGCAGAGATTTTGGAATTGCTTGGACTTTTATTGATAACATATATGTAAAGATCTCAGCGTTTTCCCCCCTCTCCCAATATCTCATAATGAGCTCCAATTAATTAAAATTTGTCTTTTTTTTTTATTGTTATTTATATTTCAATGCAAGTTGTTGAATAAACTTGAAATGGTTCTATAGCCGACGGTCGACCATAGTGTGAAAATCGCGTATAGTTACCGAAAATATTTCTGTAAATTCGACTTTCATATACTGATATATTAAAATTTTATATCATATAAAATACTCCCTGCACTTAATGTAGTTGGGAAAGGGTAAAAAAATGAGTTTGGTGGACCAACACACGTTTTAATATTATATATATATATATATATATATAGAGTAGGATGGAATGTAAATTTAATTTTAAAATAATAGATTTTTTAATTAATTGAGATGTATTATAAAACTTTTAATTAATTGAGATTATATTATGAAAAATTACTAGGCAAACAGTTTACGTATCGCGTTAGGCATGAAAAAGTATTTATATAAATTTGATCTTTATATATTATTCTTGATAATCTACAAAAATTATGTATATTTAAGTGTTTTTCGGTATTTATATCATATTTATGAGATAATTTATATTGTACTTCTCGTTTAATGTTTGTCCCTCTCAGCCTTAAAAAAAGATTAAATGAGTTTGATAGATCAACACTGTTTTAATACATACAATAAATGGCCGTGATATAAATTGAATTGGGAATTTATAAATATTTTTTATCAATTAATTTATTATTTTCATAAATTAATGCAACTTCAAATATGTCTCGATTTCCATGATTCCCTGTTTCCTTTAGACTGCAATTAGTTTTGCAGTGTTGTATAGTGAATTTTGAATTTCCCCAATCAAAGAATTTGTCATGGTTTTAATTTGTATTAACATTTTAAGTTAAAATGTTACTCTTTCCATTCTCAAAATACCAGTCATTTTTAAAAAATGTACACATATAAAAAAATTTTAACATTTATAAAATTTAAAGAAACAAAAAATTGATACGAGTGGATAAGAATTTGTTTGAGATTAATTTTGTAAAAAATTATTAACTATGTGATGTCATATGGATCTAAATAGAAAATATGATGCATCGTGGATAGATAACATATTTTCGAGAAACGAAAATTATATAAAATAATAATATATTTGAATTAAAGTGAAATTTTAATTTGAGATGATGAGAATGAAAAATCTCTATCCACATATAACCTACTCTCATTGAAAATTATAAAATTAGTTTGAAAATTGAAAATTATTATGATTTAATTGAGTTGCAAAATTGGAAAAAAGCAACAAATAATTTTTATTTTATAAAATAACAGAATTATAAATACAAGAAGTGTTAATTATCTGATAATAGAAAAAGTATACAAATATCTTTCTGGAGTTTGAAATGCTATAGGAAAAGGTGCGTCCTACCAAAAAAAAAGATGGAGAGACATCAGCTTAATTCTTAGGACTCCGATGCATTGATGCTACTTTCCACTGTTCTGTCGGCGCCTAACCTTGACTTTTCCATCACATTTCTTACCATTTACACACACAAGACAAGACATACGAGAGTTTATATGTGTAAGTTTATTTATAAATTAAATTTACATGACACATAAAGTTCCAAAAATTCAATTTGATTTGAACCTTACTAAATAAATAAATGAAGTGAATGCCAAGGTCAGGTGCATATATATGTGTGAAAAATATTAACAATATATGTATATAGCCAAAAGAAATTATATTGTGTATATTATGTTAGCAAATTCTTCTTATTTACTAGAATAAACAACTCGAACTATACAATTATTTATTATATAAATATATTGTACTAATGTTCAGAACAGGGATAAATTTAATATATATATATATATATATTTAATATAATTTGTTCAAATATAATAATACAGAAAATGTTGTCAAAAAATTTTCAATATATCTTATATTTTTCCAAGTACGAATCATAGTAAAAAAAAAAAAAATGATTTGTATGGCCATGGAAAGTGTCTGGTGGGGGAAAACCCTTGTTTGAGAAGTTTCTAGCCACTAATGATGGAGAAATTCAAGTTACATTTGAATTGGAATATGAAATTTGGAGTGGTAGCATACCTAACACAGCGTTGGCGGATATGGATTATAAAAGTACTTTTCAAATTATCAATCTTAATCACATTAGATTCGTAGATTGAATTGGTGTATATTTATAATTTTTAATATCCTTTTTCAAAATGCTAATGATATTATTAAAGCAATTTTCCTTCTACCATAGCAATATTTTTTCATATGATATTATTTACCCTTTTCGTACCAAAAGAAATAAATATAAACTTATTAGACCTTTTTTTCCTTCCTTAAACGGCGAAAGACCCAAATACAATTTCTCTCTCTATTCTAATACTTTCTCTTTCATGACACTCTCCATCACTCCCAACTTTTCTTCACAGTTCTGCTGCCAACTTTCTCCCCCGCAAACATCTCAACTAACGGAATAGAGTCAATCGTAAACAATGTCCAAGCAAGAGAATGCATAACCTGTGGATCCATGGACCACGAGATTAAGATCAAGATCAACATCTCGCTTTTTTGCTTCACCTATGTTCTCTATTGGATTCTCTAGTGTCTACCTTCTTTCAATCTATTTCAACGGGTACAAGGGGTGCTCTATCTAGAAATAAATTAAAATTATTTTAAATATGACGTCAAAGGACAACATGGTCTCTCGCTCTCTCTCTCGCCCTATCACACTCCATCTAGGACTCTAATCTTTGTTCTTCATGGCGGCTTCGTAGTTGTTGGACTCTGATTAAGGAAGACGTTTTTTTACTTCCCTCTTTTCTTCTTTTTCACTTCGTCCTCATCACCAATTAGACCTATTGCTCAACACAAAGGAGATTCGACTCTTTTTTTTCACTTCGGAGGAGGTTAGATCTCTCTCTTAACCTTTTAAACTGGTACTTATTGGCAAATTTCTAAAGGACTGACCCTCTATAGATACGCTATGCACATATTTTGCAACTATTGGTCTAAAAGGAGATGTACAGCTTGGTGTGTTAGATTATAAATATATTTTGATGAAGCCATCTCTTAAGGAAAACTTTATCCAATTGCGGCTAAAGTAGCAATGGTTCCTCATTTTCCTATGAGGATATTAAAATGCAGTCCTTCATTTCAGATCTCTGAGGATCCTTTCATAGTTCTTATATGAGTTTCCTTTGTAAACTTGCCATTACAATTTTTCTCAAAAGTAATTCTTTTTTTGATGGCTTTTGCAATTGAAAATCTATTCAAGATAGATGACACTACTGCTACCTTGACTCATCCTAGCGTCGCTAGGGTATGTGTTGAAGCTGATATTTAAAGAGGCTTCCGTCCTAAATCTAGTTCGATTATGCAAATGATGGGTTCTATCAGAATATTTCTTATGATAAGATTTCTTGTGATACCTCAATCCCACATAGGATTAGAAGAAGAAATATGAATGACATATGAGGATGGGCCTAAATATCAATTATCATTGTGGAATATCCATTTTGGCCTAACGAGGACGACGATTAAGTAGTTGACTGTGAGTGCTTACAGGCCCATAGTCGCGCTTCTGAGTTTGCGGACACGAGGCATGACATTTAGTATCAGAGCCAGGTTATCAGCCCTGATATGGGAACTAAGTGATACACCGTGCGCAGTGAGAGCCACCTCTAGAATCCCATGTCGCCTAATTGGTCCTGGTTTGACCCCTAAAGAATAGGTCCAGCGAGAACGCTTGGGCCTAAAGGAGGGGTGAATGTGATACCCTAATCCCACATGGAATTATGATGAGAAGTGTGAATAGTATTTAAGAATGGGTTTAAGTATCCATTGTCAATTTGGAATATCCATTTTGGCCCAACAAGGACAGCGGCCAAGCAGTTGATTATGAGTGCTACCAGGCCTATAGTCTTATTCTTGGGTCCGTGGGCATGGGCCCCCAGTATGAGAATTATGTGTTACATCTTGTGTGGTGGGAGTCACTTCTAAAATCTCATGATGCCTAGTTGGTCTTGGGTTTGGCCCCTAAAGTATAGGTCCAGCAAGGACGTTTGAGCCTAAAGAAGGGGTAAATTTGATATCCCAATCTCACATGGGATCGGGATGAGAAGTGTTTATGAGAACTAAGTGTTACACCGTATGCGATGAGAGCCACTTCTAGAATCTCATACTGTCTGGTTGATCTTGGGTTTGGCCCCTAAAGTATTGGCCCAACAAGGACATTTGGGCCTAAAGGAGGGGTGAATGTGATATCTCAATCTCACATAGGATTGGGATGAGAAGTGTGAATGGTATACAAGAATGGGCCTAAGTATCCATTGTCAATTTGGGATATTTATTTTGGCACAACGATAACAGTGGTCAAGTAGTTGACTGTGGGTGATGCCAAACCCATAGTTGTGCCCCCGGGTCTGCGAGCACGAGGCGTGACATTTGGTATCAGAAAAGATAATCAACCCCAATATGGGAATTAAGTGCTACACCATGCGCAATAGAAGCCACCTCTAAAATCCTAAATTGCTTGGTTGGTCCTAAATTTGGCCCCCTAAAGTATGGGCCCAACGAGGATGCTTGGGCTTAAAAGATGGGTGAATGTAATATCTTAATCCCAATGGGATTGGAATGAGAATTGTGAATAGTACATAAGGATGGGCCTAAGTATCCATTGTCAATTTAAGATATTCATTTTGATCCAGTGATGGTGGCGGCCAAGTAGTTAACCGTGGATGTTGGCAGACCCATAGTCACGCTCTCAAGTTTGCGGGCACGGGACGTGACATTCCTCTTTTTTTATCTTCATGTAGCCAACTTGGCCACGATTGCAATAAGACTGCTAATCCCTTGCAAGTTGGTTTAGCGTTGAACTCCTAAGAAGGCTTCAGAAGCGACCCCTTTTGTCGGGGCAACATCTGTTCCTGGAGTCTTGAATCTGATGCCAAACCCTTCTCAAATTGTGAATCTATCTAAATCTACCCCACCAATGATAAATGGTTTTGCTATGATGTCGTCCAACTTGCACACATCTCCCCAATAATTGGAAACAGTCAAGGCCTCTACGGTTGTTCAATTGGATCAAACTTCCAAGGGATTAGAATATTCTAATCCAAATGGTCACAAACAAGTTTCTGCAGATCTAGTTTCTGTTCCTCATGTTCTACAAATAATATTATGTGACAAATGATGTTAATGTTCCACAGAATGTCTCTGATGTTTCTCATATTCCCGCGTCAACTTTTTTTTATCTGAGCATCAATCTCTGCTCTCGTTCCATACTAATGGTTCAACTAAAGTCTCTAGAATTTTTCCTTTACAATCTCCATCCTTGGTTCAAAATAATATTCTCGTTTCATCTAGTCTATAGGGAATAATAGTGGATTGCCCTTCAATAACTATTGAGATAAATAATTAGGATATTGTCACCACCACTAAAGCTGCTCTTCAAGCTTCAAGAAACTGGCGCCGCTTGCTTAGAACATGTCAATCCATTGGAAACTACAAAGGTAGTGGTGCCACTCAAGTTGATACAAACGGTGCCGCTTGTTGAAGAAAAGCTAATGACAAGAGGTTAGAAAGGAAACGGTGCAACTAGAAACGGAGCAAGCAATGCCACTCGTTCGGGAAAAACTCAACGACATTAACTTGTGAGAGGAGGCAACGCCGCTTGAACTGAGAGAGGTGGTGATGCTTTGGTCTCTGAAGCTATATAAATCAAAACGAATTATAACAAAACTCACAAAAGATTTCAAGTCTAAACTTCAAAATACAAGGAAGAACATACTAGAATATCCCAAACCCATTATCGACATAAGAATTCAAGCAAAGAACATTCAAAGAAGGTCATCAAACCGAGTTCAACTGAAATCACAGCAAAGCCAATAAAAGCACTAATATTCTTACGAAAATTTCAGTACTAGATGCTAAAAAAATGCTTTAATTCACAATTTCCAAAACAAGCAAATGCTTGACAATCATAAACATTTTCAAAACATCACAAATAGGCTGTATCATGTTTTCTTTATCACCAAAACCTTTGCCAAACTTTAGACACATCCAAAACACACACATAGGTTGACTCATGATTTCAAAAAGTACCACATATAGAAATTCATAACAAATTTCTAGAAGAGTTAAATCATGCTTGGGATAAAGTCATGGCTAATTGATATCAGTCTCCTAACTGCTATATTTCGTCAGGGGGATGGCTAGAACAGAAACCGGGTATTATATCCTCCTAGCAAAAGGGTCAGAACAGATAATTAGGTATTATATCTCCCTAGCTAAAAGTTGGAATTCATATAATTTTGGATAATCCCCATCATAACCACCCACAAGCATTAGACAATCTTCAAAAATCATTTTCAGAATAGAACGAAAACTTCATACCTTACCAATTCATAATCACGCTTTGCAAACATTAATATCATATACGTATATAACTTTTGCATTACAGAAATCACAAATAGCATACTCAATCCGATTCATAATCAAAATAGAAAATTTTCACAAAATGAAAAGTTATCAATATCCAAAAGTGAGTAATAAAAAAAATTTTAAAAACCAAATCTCCTTATCAATTTTTTATGAAATTAGAGCAATGCCTCCCTTTACTTCCAAGGGGTCTCTAATCACATACAAATATCAAGTTATGAACTAAATTAGAGTTTAGACATAATTGACTCTTCTCTTCAAATTAAACCCTACACAGAAAGCTTCCCTAATTCAAACACGGATTCAGACCTAAATCAAAGAAATCCCAAAGGTTAATTGAATCATAAACTCACCTTGGTTTCACGTCTCTGATTTCAAACTATTCTTTGTCTCACCTCTCCCGTTGTTCTTCTCCTCTGTCAAAGAAGTTTCTGCCACAATGGAAATGTCGTTCGGGAAAGAAACCCGTAACTGACCACATACTTAACTAATTAGAAAAAAAAATCCTTGATTGCCTATGTAATTGCCAATATGTCCCTCAATCTATTAAAACCAAATTAACTCCAATCTCATTTGTCACAAGCCCACTTAATATAAAATTTATATCAGAAAAAGTCCAATAGACAAAAAGGACTAGGGCTCACAATTATTCATTCCATCCCTATTTATCTGTCACAAATGAAAAGTTTTGGTATCCTTTTTTATCTGTCACATTGAAAAAATTTAGATGCCATTAATGTTAATTTTATTGTTATACCATTTGAAGATTAAAATTAACATTATTCCCTCTATCCATATTTATCTGTCACAAATGAAAAGTTTTGGTATCCCTTTTTATCTATCACATTGAAAAAAATTAGATACCATTAATGTTAATTTTATTGTTATACCCTTTGAAGATTAAAATGGCAAAAACGATGAAACCGAATGTATACTTACTGAACAAAAAAATATACCTTTGAGTTGTTTAAGCTTAGAAAAATTTGTTCCAATGATTTCTACAATGCTCCTAGTTGATCCTGTGATGCTTGGTTCTGGATCACGTCCTTATAAACGCCGATTTCATCTCATTCATGCGAAGCTTTTGAGCTTCCGGAATATGGCCCTTTCACTGTCGGTGAAAGCTTCTCACAGTGAAGCCAAGAAAAAGGCCTTGGTTCCTTTTCTTTTCTATTCATGCAATCACAGAGAGAAACCAAGAGAGTGAAACAAAAACAACATGCTTTTTATAATCCTATCACACCAAATAATATGATATCCATCTCGTATTTATATATATATATATATATTATTTTTCCCTTGGTCTTATTCATTGGACCAGATAAAATTATTTACACTTGAACTTGAACACCCATAAATAATGTGCTTCAATTATTTATTTTTTGATCTTCATAAAACAGCCTAATAAATAATTAACAATCTCAAATAAATCAATATAAAATATCAGACATTTTTATCTAATTTGTACCTAAGTTAATTTTCTAATTATTTAATCTGAGCCTTGGACCCTGAATAATTAATTAACCAATAAAATTAGATAAAATATATACTCTCTCTTGAACCTTTTATTTTATTCTAGTCTAATAATAAATTAGACTACTTAAATAAAATAAAAACTCATAATTATCAAGACCAATTTCTTAACCCAAATCTGTCAGGACGTAAGAGCTATTTTAAGGATCAAAAGACATATCGCCTTGGCTACTAAAATAACCAAAATACCCCTGCTATATAAATAACTATATTTTACATTTTTAATATTTTCTAATATCACCATAAGAAAATATTGACCCCAAGGACAATGCTGCGTTAGCAAAGTCTCCGACCTACAAGTATAATAATTCAAATACCCATCTACGCGTCGTTGTATATATAAAGAGGAAAAGTGTACTAACACCTCTTTAAAAGACATCTATCATCCTTAAACTTCTAATCTAATTATCCACGACTCCTGAAATGTTTTGGCTTTGTAAAAGAGCTATCCTAAAATAAACATTCAAGTCATGTTCTCCAGGGTCCTAAATATTTAGATCATTTGAACAATCACAATGGGCGATATAGCGCAGAAGCTATCTTATAAAAGTTTGTCTTAACTAATTAGTCACATATACCCAACATATAAGTATATCGACTCTACAAAAAAACCTCAACTACAGCATATCAAAATACATGCTTCCAGCTTTGTCAGACCACCAACTTATAATTATCAAGGCCAATTCCTTAACGCAAATCTGTCAGGACTTAAAGACTATTCCGGGGACCAAAAGACACATTTCCTTAACTACTAAAATGACCAAAATACTCCTACTATATAAATAGTTACATTTTGTGTTTTAAATATCACCATAAAGAAATATTGACCGCAAGGATAATGTTGCGTTAGTAAAGTCTTCGACCTACAGGTGTAATGACTAAAATATCCATCTACGCATCGCCGTGTATTTAAAGAAAATGAGTGTACTAACACCTCTCTAATAGACATCTACCATCCTTAGACTTCTAGTCCAATGATCCACGACTCTTGGAATATTTTCACTTTTTAAGAGAGCTACCCTAAAGTAAACATCCAAGTCATGTTCCCAAAAGCCCTAAATAATTAGATCATTTGAACAGTCACAATGGGCGATATAGCGCATAAGTTATCTTGTACAAGTTTGTCTTAACTAACTAGTCACATATACTCAACATACAAGTACATCGGTTCTACGAAAGAACCTCAACTACAGCATATCAAAGTATATGCTTTTAACTTCATCAAACCACCAAACCATACTCAAGCGGTAGAGTATTAGTCCACATTGTAGTAATAATAGTTTGAGTTTCTTCTAAATAGTACTTTTAGAAACCACTATTGCATGTCCTATTCTACGTATTCGAAATACGCTTATGCTATGAAGTGAGTAGACTACTCACTGGCTAAAGGTAAGTCATTTCCCATTTGGAATTCATAACACAATAACTTAAATATGATGAGATTCTCATTCTCATCAATTGGTTAAGAATAAACATTTATGTGTTAAGTAACCCGTGATTCATACTTTATTGTGAAAGACCACAATTCACATAGATCACTTACTTAAACACAATGGGTCCATTCCAAACAAAAATCATGCACAAATAAAATGTAAATTTATAAATAAATTTTGAGAATAAATTCTTTTATTAATAAGTTCGATAATTGCATCAGATAAAATTAGTCTAGAGGGCATATATTCTAACAGTATCGAGCTATCTCGTTGGCCTTTTCTATGCTTTCTCAGCCTCTTGCTCCTCAGCGGTAGAACCTTCCCTGATAATAGGGCAGGTGTCATAGAGGACATATCTATACTCCTCAATAGTGAGTATTATGTCCAAGTTTCTTTTTCAGTGTATATAAGTTGGACCCGTTAGCTTATTCTCACGAAGAATAACGGCCAAAGGACTAAAAGAACCTCCACCAACCATTTTTGAAAAATCGAAAAAAAAAGAAAACTCAATTTGTGAAAAATAAAATAATTTATAACTTTATCCTCATATTAAATCCGATAATAGTTAACCATATTAATATTATCTTTAATATGATTAATTTGACTCTTAGGAAAGCTGACATAACTTCTTAGGAAGATTAACATTTTTCTAAGTGAAGTGTATTAACCACCACAAATTAATTTTCCTTCTAGGTAATGATCTAGAAGATAACTCCATCATGGGATGACCATTTCTTCTTATTTTCTATAGACATTCCTCACAGTATAACCTCTAACGAGGGCTGGCCGATCATAGAATATGTTCCGAATTATTAATTACATCCACCTATTAGTTCTAGATCCTTGTAGTATTCTCATCCTATACGGGTTTACTTCTAAGGTGACGCGAGGGGACTCATGATCTCTAATGAGGATCGTGATGGAAGTTGTGGGGCCATTGGAACCCCTCTCTCACTTAGTATTTTAAAATAAAGGTTTTCTTTGAAAATTTCAATTAAGTTTTCTTTTAACTCAAAAATAAAATATCTAAATTCATAAAAAATTTTATGTCAAGGTTTATACCATTTGAGAATTTTTTTCATAGATTAATTTTATTTAAGTTAATAAATTTAATAATTTCAAAATTTTCCAATAAAACTTTCGAGAAATTTTAATTTCAAGTTTAATTTGACAAAAATAATTTTTCTTTAAAAATAAATCAAAATAGTTTTCTATTTTAAGAATAAAATCCTTTGAGAAAATAACTAAGAATTAATTTTTGTTCGAATTAAAATTAACCATTTAATATAAAAAAATGTTTTTCTTTGTCAAAAATTCCCAAAGACTTTGGTCTTTGAGAAAACGCGCACATATGGTACAAAAAGAAATAAGCATGCTAGAAAACTATAAACGCTTTCATACTTTTCTATTCTTTTAACTTAAGTGTCCAAATAATAGAATTAAATACATTAATTAATTAATAGTCTTGTTTAATCCTAAATTTTCTTTACTATTATTTTTCATACAAAATATTTAAAGAATATTAATTATTATAATAAAAATAATTTCGCCTAGTATGAACCAAAAACTAAAAAACAAATTAATTTATCACTGGTCCAGTACACCCGCCATGCTGGATCATGGCCCATGGGAAAAACCCATAGACCACGATCCATGCGGGTGCCCGCAACCCGCCGTGCGAAGAAGCCCCATTTCCCGGTCAAAATTGGCGACTACAATTTGCGCAAAACCAATTTGCAAAATGCAAATTAGTTCCTCCTCTTCCGCGAGGAAGGCTTCCTCGCACGCAGCGAGAAAGACAAAAGCTTCGGCGAGGAAGCTTTCCTCATGAGTTGGTGCGGCTCCGGCTCCAATCACGGCCCGCTCAGCTCCAGACACAATCAAGCAGTGGCTCGGCTAGCGGCTCTGCTCAGTTCGGCTCATCTTCTCCAGCATTTTCTGCGATTTTTCTTTTGCGATTTTGCATTTCTTCTTCTAGTTCTTTCGTCTAAACAGCATATAAAACCACTTAACAAGCTCCTATACCCTTAAAAATAGTGGGCTTACATGTTTCATCTAAGAAAGTAGTAAATTACAATGTTTCTATGCTTCCACTCGTGAAGCTTACACAGAGATTATCCCACACCAGAAACGCGAAGGTTCACAGAAAATATCCAAAATAAATATTTTCTTTTTTAGTTAAGCCTAATATGCTTCCTATATTTGTCAAATCATGGTTCTGATACCACTTGAAGATTAAAATGGCAAAAACGAGGAAATTGAAAGTATGCTTACTGAACAAAAAATTATACTTTTGAGTTGTTTAGGCTTAGAAAAACTTATTCCAATGATTTCTACAATGCTCGTAGTTGATCTTGTGATACTTAGTTTTAGATCATGTCTTTGTAAATGCCGACTTCGTCTCATTCACGTGAAACTTTTGAATTTCTGGAATATAGCCCTTTCACTACCGGTGAAAACTTCTCACAGTGAAGCTAAGAAAAAGGCCTCGATTCCTTTTCTTTTCTATTCATGCAATTACAAAGAAAGACCAAGAGAGTGCAACAAAAGCATGCTTTTTGTTATCCTCTTACGCCAAATAATACGAGATCCATCCCATATTGTTTTTTTTATACATATATATTTTATTTTACCATTGATCTTATTTATTTGGCCAGATAAAATTATTTATTCTTGGATTTGAACGCTCATAAATAATAAGCCTCAATTATTTATTTTCTGAGTTTCATAAAATAGCTCAATAAATAATTAACGAGCCCAAATATACCAATATAAAATATTAGGCATTTTTATCTAATTTGTACCTAGGTTAATTTTTTAATTATTCAATCTGGGCCTTGGGCTCTGAATAAGTAATTAACCAATTAAATTAGATAAAATATATACTCTCTCTTGGACTTTTTATTTTATTCTAATCTAATAATAAATTAGACTACTTAAATAAAATAAAAATCTATAATTATCAAGACCAATTTCTTAACCTAAATCTATCAGGAATTAAGGGTTATTCCGAGGACCAAAAGACACATTGCCTTGGTTACTAAAATGACCAAAATACATCTGCTATATAAATAATTATATTTTACATTTTAAATATTTTCTAATATCACCATAAAAAAATATTGACTCTAAGGACAATGCTGCATTAGTAAAGTTTCTGACATACAGGTGTAATGATTAAAATACCCTTCTACGCATCACCATATATATAGAGAGGAGGAGTGTACTAACACCTCTCTAAAAGACATCTATCATCCTTAGACCTCTAGTCCAATGATCTACGACTCCTGAAATATTTTCACTTTATAAGGGAGCTACTCTAAAGCAAACATCCAAGTCATGTTCCCCTAGACCCTAGATATTTAAATCATTTGAACAGTTACAAGGGGCAATATAGCGTAGAAGCTATCTTGTAAAAGTCTGTCTTAACTAACTAGTCACATATACCCAACATACAAATATATTAGCTCCACAAAAGAACCTCAATTACAGCATATCAAAGTGCATGCTTTCAGTTTCGTCAGACCACCAACTCATATTCAAGCGGTAGAGTATTAGTCCACGTTGTAGTAGTAATAGTTTGTGTTTCTTCTAAATAGTACTTTTATAAACTATTATTATCGGTCATATTCTACGTATTCGAAATACAATCATGCTGTGAAGTGAGTGGACTACTCACTGGCTAAAGGTAAGCCATTCTTTATTTGGAATTCATAACACAATAACCTAAATATGATGAGATTCTCATTCTCATCAATCGGTTAAGAACAAACATATATGTGTTAAGTAACCCGTGATCCATACCTTACTGTGAAAGACCACCATTCACATGGATCACTTACTTACAATGAGTCCTATCCAAACGTAAATCGTATACAAATAAAATGTAAATTTACAAATAAATTTTGAGAATAAATTCTTTTATTAATAAAATCGATAATTACAATAGAAAACTAGTCTACAGGCATATATTCCAACACCCTTTTATTAAATAATTTTGAAAAACAAAAGTGTAATAACTTTAGAAAAAATTGAATAAACAAAGCAAGAAAATAATTGTGAAGAATATTAAATTCAATGATACTTTTGGAATGTATAAACAAAGTTGTATGAATTTAAGAGATTAACTAATTTTTCTTAAATTGTGTAAAATAGTTAACTGTAACAAATAAATAGGGACGGAATGAGTACTATGTATATAGTAACAGAAGAAGAACTCTAAAGGTGGTGCGACACTTATGTATATTTATAATTTTTAATATATAAAATAAAATCAATAAAAATCTAAAATATTAATATATTCTAAAATATATAGGAAATAAAAAATAACGTATCGTTGTCATTGAAAAGCTTACATGTTATTATTATCTTGGATGTAATTTCATATCTTGAAATCAGTATGTGTGAGTTCATCGTTAATAATATTGAAGAATAAAATTTTAACATTTTAATTTTTATTAACGAAAAGTATTAACATTAATTAAAATTTGTACCAAAATGATTAACATGATTGAAATTTGTACCCAGTTGATCAATGTGATGGTTTATTCTTGAAATATCCCTTCCCTGATCATTAGAAAACAAAAACTTTCAATCTTGTATAACATTAATCATCGAGTAGGTATTCTAAATTTTAAAAATCTTTATACATAAAATCTCATACTCTATTCTTTTACAATACAAATATCAAAGCCTATATATTATATACAAAAAGAAACATGAAAAAAATTCTATTTGTATTTGTGTTACACTCAAAAGAAAATTTACCTAAATGTCTCAATGATTAGGTTTGAAGTTTGGCACTTGGATAAAAGTAAATTGCACAAGGCAAAATTATTGTGCATTGGAAGATTGTGAGTATATTTTACATATATTTGTCTATAAAGTACTATAAGTTACTACTTCTTTTTATTTGTATATAAAGTACTATAAAGATTGTGAGTCTTTTTTTAAAAACTCAATCTTCTTTTTTATTAAAATTTTAATTTAATTTTATTTATTACTGACTAAGAAGATGACTTTTTAAACACTCTCAAGAAAATAAAAATAAATAAATGGGTTACATTTAAAAAACTAATAAGTGCACTTTAGAAATTATAACAAGTGTCCTTATGTTATGAATATATTAGTGGAAGTTCTACTAATTAGTGGAAGCTCCATTAATTATGAATTTATGTGAACTATTAGGGAATTAGTAGAAACTCCACTAATTATGGATTTTTATGGATGTCCACCATTTAGTGGAGACACTACTAATTAAGATTAGTGGAAGATGATGTATTCTACTAATTAAGAGCTTTATAAATAGAGCTATTCTCTAAACTTGAGATATACCATTCTTTTGTGAAAGAATTGTGAGAAAAAAAAAAAGGAGAGAAGTTTGAAGAAATTCTTGTGCAAAAAATAGTTAGAGTTTTCTTAGTGTGTAGTGTGTAGATTTTATTCTAACACTACCCAAATTTTATAACACGTTATCAGCACGAGTCTCTGCCGTTATACAAGCCAGAAGACAGGTACGCATTTATTGATCCCTATGGCTAACCTTGCTAAACTCGAATTAGTAGCCCTTGATATTTTTGAAAAATTATATATCATAGGTTCTCGATATAGAAATGCATTTAAATGCTGAAAAGAAAGATTTGACTACCTGAAGATGGTCTTGCATAGTATAAATGATTGCACCTGAAGTTGCAATATTTTAAAACCGTGAATGAATATAACTCCGCAATATATAAAATTATATTTCAGTTAAAATTATGCGGAAAAAAATATATTGAAAAAGACATTCTTCACCTTTCATGCCTCGAATATTGTCCTGCAGCAACAATATCTAGAAAAAGTGTATACACAGATTTAATTATTGCCCTCCTCATTGCAAAGAAAAATAATGAGTTATTATTGAGAAATCATGAAGTCAGACCAACTGGCTCAACAACACTCCCAGAAGTGAATGTTATTGGCTCCAACAAAAGCCATCGTTATAGTCGTAGTTGTGGCAATAGCCGTGGTTATGGTCATGGACGCACTCGATATTTCCCTTAACACAGAGAAATACTGACCACCTAAAGTGGAACAGAAAAGATAATAAGAGAAAATGATATTTCCATTAATAATAAGCATCACATCTTTGAGATGTTACATTCAGATGTCAGTATATATTCCTGCTAACAGTTCAGAAAAAAAAATCTATCTCGTCTTGATCATAAGTCTGGTGTTCACTTGCATTTCCTTCATTCATCTCATTGGTATTCACAAGAACTTAATGATGCATGCTTGTAGTTGCTCTTTTTCAATAGAACTAACAAATTTAGGATGAATGTTTGTAGTTGTTCTTTTTTCATGTTCGCATTAGAGGAAGATAAACAGGTAGCAATTATGGACTTCAGTTCCTCTTCTTCGGCATCCTTCTCCTCTTCCTTCTCCCTTGGGCCAGCATCCAGACTAGCAGCAGAATTAGCCGTGAAGTTACTGCGCAATGAGTCTTGGGATTTTCTCATCTCCTTAAATTTCTTATTATATTTAGCCTTGAAGCATGATTGTCTTAATTTCCATGTTTGGTCCTTCAACCGTGTATCAGGACTTTCTTCCACCAACTTCTTCTCACGTTCCAGTATCTCAATGGCTTCTCTTAACTTCTTCTCAACCATATGTCCTCCTTCGTCTTTATCTCGCTCCTGTAAATCGAAGTGATATCATCGGTGGAAATACATTTATTCCAGTTATTATTTACTTATAAATCTTTCATAATTTCATACTTGCAAATTACAAGTGTGTGTGTGTGTGAGAGAACTTGAACATTCTTAATCAGGGTCTCCATACTCATTAACTTCTTATGAGGCTATCGACAAATTCCTAACTCCCTACATCTGTTCTTGAGAGGGGTTAAGCCAATATTCAGTTCTTTAGCCACGCTCTTGATTAGCAGGTAAAAGTACTGCGAAATGATTTCTTTTGATAGTGTCTTGGAGCTATTGCCCTTCTCCTCTCTCTGCCTCCTAATCCTCTTCTTCTCCATAGGAATTTCGTCTGCAATAATATCTTGAACTTCGATATTATACATTTCATGGGTCCTCACACCGAATTCGTTGCCAAGACCACTCATTATTTCTCCTAGAAAAGGAAAAACAATATCAGTAAAGGTAATACTATGCAAAATCCATGTTTGAATGTATGATAACCTGGAACTATATTCTGGCTTTGTTCAAAATTCATTAGGGAGTAGAAAGGATCATGCACAAGCATATCCTTATTCAGAGGAACAACATCAAAAGCAATCTCTTGAATGGGTAGATGAAATTGAAAATCCAAAGCAACATGTCCAGAACTACCACTGATTTACATCACAACAAACCAAAAGAGAGTTTAATTTCATTATTAAGCACACTAAAAAAAAAAAAAAGGAAGCCCTCAAAGGTATCTCACCTGAAATTAGGCGAAAGTAGTTGGCTTGGAAAGGAAAATATATCAAAATCTTTTACGTTAGACCTGACATTAGGCGGAAGCGGTTGGCTTGAAAAGGAAAATACATCAAAATCTTCTGCGTTAGACCTGAAATTAGGCGGAAGCAGTTGGTTTGGAAAAGAAAACACATCAAAATCTTCTACATTAGAAACCAAGTTAAAATTTGACCATATCTCAAATGAATTACGAGTCTCCATATCTGCTTTAAGGTTTTTTATTTTTTTTATATTTACTAATGACTGATGACTGAAATATATATCGATACACACACACACACACACACACACACACACACACACACACTATATATATATATATATATATATGTACAATGAAGAAGAAGAGGAAGATGATAGGTGGAGGGACGGAGGAAAAGAAAAGACAAAGAGAAAGGGGAAAAGATGGTACCGGGAAGAGTGAAAAAAAGAGATTTTTATAATAGATTTCTTGGCATTTCCTACTTGTCATCATGTTCTTACATTTCTTTTTCTTTTCTCTTATTCTCTTGTGAAATCATTATTCTCTAAATTACGGGGAGAACAGAAACAGTATAAGAAAGATATTGATTGGACAACATCATTAAATTATTTTGATCCGCGTACAAACGCGTGTGAACTTGATAATTCATTTGTAAAGTATTACAAATCAAATGTCAGACGCTTTTATTGACTCTAGAAGAGTAACAAAATCGCATATTCTAGTTATAAAATGCTCCTATTCGAATTAAAGTTCCAGCAGAACAAAAGATTATACCTATAGTTGCTGAGCCAAAAGCATGCCAGAAGCATGGCCCTAAAGATAAAAATTCTCGAAAGAAGAGAGGATGAAAGGATCTAGATGATCATATTAGAAAAGAATGATAAAGATCAAGAGAGAACTGATGAAAAAAAATCAGAAGTTGATGAAAGTAACACTGAAATTTCTATCAATTATACCATTTTCGGTAGAAGTTGGAATCGGATAGAAACAATGATTGATAATATATTTGCATATAATATATCTCTTGATGTTAAATAGGATAATAATGATCCTGAACCAATATCAGTTGATGAATGTCGACATAGAAAAGATTGGCTACAATGGAAAGATGCGATTCAATCGAAATTAAATGCACTAACACAATATGAAGTCTTTGGACTTGCAATCCGAACACCAGAAGGTGTAAAACCTATTAGTTACAAATGGATATTTGTGAGAAAGTACAATAAAAATAATGAAATCATAGATATAAAGTACGGTTAGTAGCTCAAAGTTTTTCACAAAGACCAGGTATGGATTATGATAAAACTAATTCTCCTATTGTTGATACTATTACACTCCGATATTTTATCAGTTTGGCAGTACATGAAAAGATAGATATGCGTCTATTAGGTGTTATCACTGCTTACTTGTATGGAAATTTAGAAAATAATGGTTACATGAAAATCCCCGAAGGATTTCATATGCTTGAAGCATATAAACATTATCCTCGTGAAAATTACTCCATCAAGTTGCAGATATCATTATATGGCCTAAAGCAATTTGGGCGTATGTGGTTCAATCGTCTTAGTGAATATTTATTGAAAGTGAGATTTAAAAATGACCAGGTATGTCCATATGTTTTTATTAAGAAATCTGGTTCTAAATTTATGATATATGTTGATGATATTAATCTTACTGGAACTCCTGAAGAGTTCCAAGAAACAATTGATTATTCGACATCAAGAATGTTGGTAAAATTACATTTTACCTTGGTTTACAAATTGAACATTTGGCAAGTTTCATCAATTAACATATACAGCAAAAGTTTTAAAAGGATTTTTATAGACAAAGCATATCCATTGAGTATTCCAATGATCGTCCAGTCATTAGATGTGAATAAAGATCTTTTCCAACTTCAAGAAGAGGATGAAGAACTTATTGGTCCTGAAGTACCATATTTCAGTGCAATTGATGCATTGATGTATCTTACTAACAATACACGACCTGATATTGCCATTGCTGTCAATTTATTAGCAAGATTTAGTTCTTCACCAACACGACGACATTAGAATGGAATTAAACAAGTCCTTCGATATCTCTAAGCAGCTGAAAATATAGCCATTCATGTAGCAAGTAGAGAATATATATAGTTACAATCAATGATTCATGATATCTGAGAAAGTTGTAGATTATCATCTATCAGAGATATTCCAACTCCTCTTTATGAAGACAATGCAGCTTGCATAGCTCAAATACGAGGATGATATATTAAAGGAGATCGGACAAAACATATTTCACTAAAATTCTTCTTTACTCATGAACTCCGGAAGAAAGATGAAATTGATGTGCTACAAATTCGGTCATGTGACAATCTCGCAGATATTTTCACGAAGACTTTACTGACTGCAATATTTGAGAAGTTGAGATATAAAATTGGTATGCGTCGGTTCAAAAATTTAAAGGAATCATCTCATTAGGTGGAGTAATATACAGACATATAGAATAGTGTACTCTTTTTTCTTCACTAAATTTTTTTTCCTACTAGATTTTTATCAAGTAAATTTTTAACGAGGCATATTCTTTATGTAATTGATGGACATCTAAGGGGGAGTGTTATGAATATATTAGTGGAAGCTCCACTAATTATGGATTTATGTGAACTATTAGAGAATTAGTGGAAGCTCTACTAATTATAGATATTTATAGATGTCCACCATTTAGTGGAGACATAACTAATTAAGATTAGTGGAAGATGATGTATTCCACTAATTAAGAGCTCTATAAATAGAGCTATTCTCTAAACTTGAGATATACCATCATTTTGTGAAAGAATTGTGAGAAAATTGTGAGAAAAAAAAAAGAGAGAAGTTTGAAGAAATTTTTGTGCAAAAAATAGTTAGAGTTTTCTTAGTGTATAGTGTGTAGATTTTATTCTAATACTACCCAAATTTTATAACACCTTAAAATTTTTTCAAACCCAATGGGATCTGTGCCTCCACCGAAATAAAGGTGGCTCCGACACTGGATGTACATTTTCTTTTTGGTTTTTTAGGAATGCCATGTTAAACGTTATCATCACTTACATATATTATTCCATCTATCTATAATTAAATATTTATATTTCTATTTTGCGATTGAAAATAAATATTTATTTTTTTTAAATAAATATATACTTCTTCTAAAAATATTTACAACTACCTTTTTCTATTTAAGGATACAAATTCTGTAAATTTATGTATCTTATTATGAACCTCTCTAGTTAATAAAGGTAATATAATATTATATTCACAATATAAGTTTTTTTTTATACTTATGCACAAAAAAATAACTTATATTTATTTTGAAAAGAGAAGTTGGTTACAAAATGAGATAGTTTATATATATAAAACAAACAATCAGCCCAGGCCATGTCTTTGGGCGAATAGTTGCACAGCTTAAACCAAGTTTGAGCTTTAAACCTAATTTCTCGAACTATTTGACAACTAAAACAATTTAACAATTTAACTTATCAAAATCTAAAATTTTCGCTATTATAATTTTTGAAATTCATACAAAAATTTAACTGTATTTTTTAATTGTTTATTTTCAGTAATAGAAATTGATTGTTAATTAAATTCACACTTTTACATCTTTATATTACATAATATTAATTGCTTTTTACATTTATCTGTAATAATATAAACTCTTCATTTTTAAACTTCAATCTTTTTTTCCCTTTGACTTTATTAGTGTGAAAAATATTTCTATATGTTATTTAGTTGTTCCTAATATAAAGTGCAAGGAACATACAAATATAAATATAAATTGAAAAAAAACCATAAAACAATCAATGAAGCAAGTTAATCAATAATAATTTCTGTAAATAAATGTGATGGTTATTTTAGATATTTTACACTTAAAAATCACATTTAAAATAAAATTCCTAAATGCATAAAATTATTATATTCCTACTCTAATTTTTTTACAATTATAAAGCTACTAAAAGTGCAATTTATATACTTAATTTAGCAAACATTATGCTACCCAATCTCTTAAAAATTTGCAATGTGAGTCGAACACTAGACTTGTCACTTTGTTAAGAGATACTCCTAACTAATTGTGCTAAGAATAAAGAATTTGAAGAGAGAATGATGGATTGAAGGTTTCTATGTATTGATAACAATGATAATACAAAGAATATATAGAGCTGTACAAGACTATATAGGAAAGAAACATAGCTAATTCTTAGCCTACTAAAATGAGATTCTCCTATGTTAGAGGGATTACAACATAAGCTAACTATGGAAACTAAATATTACAGCAATATTTCTTAATACTCCCCTCAAGTTGGAGAGTGAATATCATGAAGTCCCAACTTGTTACACAATGTCATAAACTGCTCCTTTCCCAAGGCTTTCATAAAAACATCTGCTAGTTGGAAGCGAGTTGGAACATAGGAAGGACTAATCATTCTAGCTTGCAGCTTTTCTCGAACTATATGACAATCTATTTCAATATGTTTCGTCCGTTCATGAAAAACGGGATTTGCTATAATGTGCAATGCTGCTTGATTGTCACAAAATAGCGGTGTAGGAGATGTTTGTGGAATTCTCAAATCTTGTAATAAAAATCGTAACCAAGTCAGTTCCAAACATGTATTAGCCATAGCCCGATATTCAGCCTCTGCTGATGATCTAGAAACATTTGCTTGTTTTTTTTATTTCCATGAAATGAGAGAATTGCCGAGAAAAATACGGTATCCTGTGACTGACCTTCGTGTAGCACGACAACCTCCCCAATCTGAATCACAAAAGGCTTTTAAAGCAAGATTGTTGTTAGAGGACATTAATAATCCTTGACCTGGTGCACCTTTGATGTATTTGAGTATCCGAATGGTAGCATCCCAATGGGGTTTGCGAGGTTCATGCATGAATTGGCTCAATGTTCGAACAGAGTAAACGATATCCGGTCTTGTGACAGTGAGATATATCAATCTTCCAATTAATCTTCTGTATTTAGTTGGATCATTTAGCAATTCTCCATGTGTAGAAGTGAGTTTCAAATTTTGCTCCATTGGAAACTTGTCTGGTCGAGCACCTGTAAGACCTGAATCTTGCAAAATGTCCAATGCATATTTTCTTTGTGACATGAATATTCCTCTCTTGGATCATGAAAATTCAATACCCAAAAAATATTTCAAGTCCCCAAGATCTTTAATACGGAAATGTTTGAGAAGAAACTTTTTGAGGCTTTCCATTTCCTGCAAATTATTTCCTGTCAAAAGAATATCGTCAACATAAATAAGAATTGCAGTGAAAGAGGTGCCTTAAGCCTTTGTGAAGAGAGAATAATCAGCTTTTGATTGTTGATAACCAGCCTTTTGAACAGCATTTGAAAAAGTGGAAAACCAATTTCTTGATGCTTGTTTGAGGCCATAAAGAGACTTGTTGAGTCGACATACAGTGTTCTCCCCCTGTCGACGAAGACCAGGTGGTGCTATCATATATACAACTTCATGTAAATCACCGTGAAGAAAAGCATTTTGGACATCTAATTGGTGGGTAAACCATTGTTGAGCAACAGCGATAGTGAGAAGGCAACGGAGTGTTGTGAGTTTGGCTGTAGGTGAAAATGTCTCTTGATAATCGACACCCTCAACCTGGGTGTATCCTTTGGCAACAAGACGAGCCTTGTAACGTTCAATGCTCCTATCAGATTTGTACTTAATTTTGTAGACCCACTTGCAGCCGATTGGTTTGTGTCCAGCAGGCAAAGGAACTAAACGCCATGTGTTATTTGTCTGTAATGCTTCTAGTTCCACATGCATGGCTTGTCGCCAATTTGGATCAAGGATAGCTTCAGCATATGAGTTGGGTTCAGTGTGTACTGTAATGTTAGCTAGAAAAGTGCGATAGGCAGGAGTAATGCGAGAAAATGAGAGAAAATTAGAAATAGGATATCGGTTACCTTTTGTAGAACTTTAGAGCGAGGTAGACTGATTGACTTGAGAAGACATAACATAGTCTTTATGCCATACAGGACGCTGCTTGAAACGAGTAGGCCGTGGTGGAACTGTGGTAGGATCTGAAGTGTCTAGATGAACTGTATGATCATGTCCTAATGGAGGAGTTACGTCTGGTTGGTCAAGAGGAGTGGGTGGCAGTATATCTATGTTTGGTGATTCAGTTTCGTGTGTTGGTGAAGACAGGTCATTTATGGTAGATGGTGCATTATGTGTATGGTCTTGTATGATGTCAAGAGAGTGATCAAGTGGCATAGGAGTTGGAGGAGATAGAGTTGGAATAGAAGAGAAAGGAAAAGTGGTTTCATAAAATCGAACATCCCGGCTGACAAAGAACTTTTTATTATCTAGATCATAAAGCTTGTAGCCTTTTTGACCAATAGGATATCCAATAAAGATACAACGTTTGGCACGAGAATCAAATTTGTTAGTTGGATGAACAACAGTTGCATAACATAGGCAACCAAATATTCTTAAGTGATCAAAAGATGGTGGATGGTTATATAATAACTCAAAAGGAGATTTGGCAGATAATAATGGTGATGGAAGCCGATTGATAAGATAAACAGCAGTGAGAACACATTCACCCCAAAAATCAAGTGGTAAGTGGGACTGAAAAAGCAAGGCACGAGCAACAGTAAGAATATGGCGATGCTTTCGCTCGACAACTCCATTTTGTTGTGGAGTGTACACGCAAGTGCGTTGATATTCTATGCCATGTGATTGAAAATAGTTTTTCATAGAAAGAAATTCAGAACCATTATCCACTCTAATGGCCTTAACATGGGCATGAAACTGAGTATAAATGAAACCAATGAAAGATTTTAAAATGTGTTGTGTTTCAGATTTATGCTGCATGAGAAATATCCATGTGCATCTAGTAAAATCATCCACAATGGTGAGAAAAAAACGTGCCCCGGAATGTGTAGGAATTTTATGTGGTCCCCAAATATCACAATGTATTAATTCAAAAGCTGCATGAGTTGATATAGAACTTAAAGGAAATGGCAGTCTTGTTTGTTTAGCCATGGGACAAACAGTACAATTATTATCATAAGAGAAATTATTTAAAGGTAACAATGAAGAAACCAGTTTGAGACGAGATGGTGATGGATGTCCTAGACGCATATGCCATAGATTTGAAGAGTGAGAAACTTGATGAGATGTAGGCGTCCTTTGCAACGGAGACATATAATATAGACCATTGTATTGTTTACCCGAGCCAATCATCTTCCCCGTATTCAAGTCCTGCAAGATACAAAAAGATGGAAATAAAATGGCACAATAGTTTAGAGCATTAGTAATTTTGCTTGCAGACATCAAATTTAAATTAAAAGAAGGGACACATAGAACATTGTTTAGAGTTATGTCTGAATTGAATGGTACAATCCCCATTGAAGTTATGGGTGCGAATGATCCAGTTGGTAGATTAACAATAGGCATGGAGGGAGACTTTGTTTGTGTAAGGTGCATAGGATCAGAAATAATGTGATCTGTGGCTCCGCTGTCCAAAATCTAAGGTTTTGTAAACACAGAATTAATTGAAGTATTAGAAAAAGGGAACAAACTTGCAGCGTTTGCATGGACATTGCTATTACCAGAAGCAAGATTTGGAGTCATCATGGAAATGGCATGAGCGAGTTGTTGAAGCTGTTCTGTGGAGAGACCAAAAAGAGATTTGGAAGAATCCCGTGTATTGGAAAGATTGACATCTGATTGAGAAAAGTCTGTAGCATTTGCAGCTGGAAAGAAATTATTGTGAGGCCCACGTTGCTGCTGTTGCGATTGATTCTGTCGATTGTTATGCGTTCTTGTGTTGTTGAGGACCCATGTGCCATCTTTATATTTGCAGTGATCCTCTGTATGACCTTTCTTGTCACAAAACTTACAATGGAATTTAAGAGTTCTACAATTCTCAATTGTATGGCCATCTCTATTACAGTGATCACAGTGATTTTTTTTAGAATTGTTTGAGTTATTTGTTCGACCTTGAACTGCAGCTGCAATGGAAAAAATTTCATTTGATTCTGAGGTCATTTGTCGTTGCGTTTCATCTTGGATAACCAGAGAGTATGCTTGGCGTACATTAGGCAATGGTGACATCATCAGAATATTTGTACGAACAGTGTTGTAAGCATCATCCAATCCCATAAGGAACTGCATTAATCGATCTTCCTCTCTCTGATCATTATGTGCTTTCATCTGGTTGCAGGTGGTAAGCATTTGGTAAGCCTCCAATTCATCCCAAAGGCCTTTAATTTTTGTGAAGTATGCTGAAATTGTCATGGAACCCTGTGAGAGAGAGGCTAAAGATTTTTGGATTTTATATACTGTAGGTGCATTTTTCTGTGAAAACTGATCTTTGAAATCTTCCCATACTTATTGGGCTGATTTGGCATGAATAACTTCTTTTGCTAGATCAGGTTCAACGGCATGAGTTAGCCATGATAAGATCAGGCTATTGCATTAATTCCATATAGCATATTCTGCAGGTTTATCAATTTCTGAGGGTGGCTGAATGGATCCATCAATGAAGCCAATCTTGTTTTTGGCTGTGAGAGCATGAATCATAGATTTACTCCATGATGAATAATTCAAGCCATTTAATTTGGTTGGAACAAGTATATGGCCAGGCTGATCAGATGGATGAATAAAGAATGGGTTTGATGGGTCTATGATAGAATTCATATTTTTGGTGTTTGGACGGGTTTTTGAAGATTCTGATGATGTCTCAGTAGTCATATTGTCTGCTGGTATGTTAAAGAATGAATGACTAGGTGCTAGAATATGGCTCTGATACCATGCTAAGAATAAAGAATTTGAAGAGAGAATGATGGATTGAAGGTTTCTATGTATTGATAACAATGATAATACAAAGAATATATAGAGCTGTACAAGACTATATAGGAAAGAAACATAGCTAATTCTTAGTCTACTAAAACGAGATTCTCCTATGTTAGAAGGATTACAATATAAGCTAACTATGGAAACTAAATATTACAGCAATATTTCTTAATAAATTGGAGAAAGATTTTGACGTAAATTTTAACTTCTAATTATTAAGAAGTTGATTTTTGCCCTTGAACTATCAAAACTTCTTAAATATTACTTTTTCATCCATTTTCACAGTTGGAGATTAATATAAACAAATCAGGTGACTATTATACTTTCTCGAATTTTGATTCCTATCCTCAAACTTTCAAAAGTTTTTTTTTTTCTCTTCGAATTATAGAAACCACTCAACTATCGCCCTCAAACTTTCAAAAGTTTATAAGCTATGTAAATCTTTCACCTTAATTAATTAAACCGTGAACCCACAAGTCCAAATCATATTTTGGAACTTTCTTTTTTATGGCTATTCTAGTGTGGGCTAGGTCCACATATTGTGAGGGGCGTAATTATGAGAGGGATTAATTTGGGGCACGTTAGCAATTAGTGCAATTTAACTCTGACTTACTTTATTGGGTTCTATCACTTACGTTGTTTTTTACTCCACTTTATTCACCGTTTCAGAGACAACTCAAGAGGAGAAGATGACTTTCAAAGAAGAAGGGATTGAGGCACAAGGGGGAGTCGAAGGCTGTGAATATAGGTAAGTTTGTATCAGTGGCGCTTTAGATTAACTTTATCTCGTTCTAGGGTTCTTGGTTCTATTACTAGGTCTGTGTGTGTTGGTTCTGATTAGGGATTTTGGTCTATTCTAATAGAGTGCTTGTTAAATAGGATTGTAGGAGAAAAGGAGTTGGAGGTGACAAGGGTAAGTATGTGATTTAGTAAATTTTGGTAAGGGATTATGGCTTTTCTATTTTTCTCGTTCTTAAATTGTGTTTTGAGTAAATCCTCTGTTTTAATTTCTGAAGAAACTATGCTTGTATTAAATTGGGTTGAGCATGGTAAATAGTTTAATACTGTGATTGAGTTATTATGATAATTAGTATTTTGAGGTTATGTGATTTCAATTCTAGCTCTGATCTCTGGTTTTGTTTTGTCTGATGTTTGGGGCTTGGTAATGATAGGGATTTCCCCAATCTGTTTTGCTAGGGGTATATAATACCTAGTCAACCTATTCTGTGTACTAACCCTTCTCCTAATGGGATACAATAGTTAGGGAACTGATATCAGTTAGCCAAAGCCACCCTTCCAAACATGATTCAGAATCTGAGATTTGTGTGTTAAAAGTTTTGGTATGTGTAATGTAAAGTGGGTTTTTAAGGAAAAAAGGGTTGGTTGTGTTGGTTGTTGGGTGTTTTGAGGAGTATTCAAAGCCGTTGTTAAACTCGTTGTCAAGCCTATACTTTTACTCTATTTTTAGCTATTTTTGCGGATTTTGAAATGAACCGACACCGATCCACCCATTAGAACAGGCGCAGGCTTCTCTCTATTGTTCGACTTGTTGTTGCCCAATGTGGACTCGACGCCGTTTCATATTTTTTGGCCGGCGCTGACTTTCCGCTTTTAGTGAGCATCTCGATGTCTAGCATTAAACTAGCATCGTGTTTCCCATTATGACTGGTGCTGGCTACTCCCCACTATTTGGTACCTTGTCTATCCAGTGTTTAACCGGCACCAATTTCATTGCTCTAAGTGGCGTCAGATTCTTTCTTTTTCAAGACATTAAAAAACCTATTTGAGGCTAAGGAGAGTTACGGTTTCTCCATGCCATCTTCTTTGTAGTTTTCCAACATTGATTCTTTGCTCTCTAGGATGCAACCACCTCACTAAAAGAGTATTTTCTGTGGATAATATTGACTCCTCCATTTTCAAATAGCAAATTCTGTTTAATGTCTAAATGTTCTACAAACTATTAATTATGTAACATGCCCAATCTCAGTTAAGTTATGTTTTTCTTACTAAGCTAGTGAGCTCACCCCTTATTTATCATTTTAGGTTCTTAGTTAAAAGGGAAAGAGCTAGACGAGTGGTTCGAGAAAACTTTGAGTGATTTTCTGTAAAACTCTATTTATATTGAGTTTTATGACTTTTGAGGTTATAATGTTCTAATGGGATAGTACAAAAGTTATTTGATTATATTTTGCATTGTAATCGGGAGTTTATGAACTTTGATGATTCAGTTATTGGCATTTGAGTTATTTTAGATTTATTTGTTTGTTTTCGGATCAGGGTTCAGTATTTCATTTTGAGATACTGTCATGTCATTCCCAAGCATGGGGCATGACATAAACTATCACTAAAATTTTTTGTCCTTGGATCAATTTTGTTTTTCTTTTAATCTTAATACTTCTAAGGTAAGATTTAAAATCCAAACAAATCCATTTATATATAAACTTGTAAAAACATAGAAAAAGTACGCGGCTTAAACTAAAAGCGTTAGATAGCACATCGTTTTCTACTTCCTCCATCATAATAATAATAACAATAACAACTACTCCACATTGGATAGTAAATGTAAATAAAATCTTTGGAATTCAATAACCCGACACAACGCTTCTGCTCATTAATGTTGAAAGTGAATCGTAGATGTATCCACCAATTACGATACACCAACTTGCATTAAATTTTCATTTCAATTTATTAACATATATTAATATTTGAATATTGTTGGCAATACATTGGGCCACTATGATTAAAGTTTGTTAAAAAAAAATCAAATAATTATTTAATCTGTTTAAATCTTGTGATTTGCAAATCACAAATATGCACTTGTAATTTTTTAATCAATTACGGTTAGAAGTAGCAAAGGTTTAAAAGTAATCTCCAAAAAATATAAAATAAAAAATTGGTACCGAATCGATATTGATAGATTCAAAATTCTTACACTCAGTATCAAAATCAACGAATAATCGAAATTAAACAAATTAAATATTAAAATATTATTTAATTAAATTTTAATTTAGACTTTTAAAAACAAAAAACTAGTAAATTATAGAATCGGTATCAATTTTCGATAAACACTTCAAATTAAAAGCCTAACAGATTCGATAATAATTAATTTGAGAAAAGTTGACAAGTAATTCGTGAACTATATAATTGAGTCAAAATTATTAAAAAATAATATCGTTGCCATTCCTAGTTATGATTGAAAGAAAAGGTGTTCGAGCTTCTTATTTACTTATAACCAATTGATTTTGAATTGATACCTGTTGTAGTATTGTACTTGATAATTCTATTAGCTATTTAAATAACGAGCTTAGCTGAAATTAGTTTGATTTATATTTATTGCTTTTACCCGTACAATATATCGATTAAAGATTTTCCCAGAGTCAATTTTGCATATCTCTACTAGAGATTTAGAGTTAATATAATTACATGCGCTCTTGCTTTTTTTTTTTTTTAATATTTTGCATCTTATTCTTAATTAGTTATGTTTAACATTTAAGAAACCCGACTACAAAAGTGTGTTTTATTATTCAATCCATCTATTCTATTTACAATATATATATATATATATATATATATATATATATATATATAGTTATTATTTTTGAAAGATAAAATAATGGGGTTCACTATGAAAACGGACACAACAAAAGTACGAAATTCTTTTTGGGTTTCAAATAGAATGGGTACCAAAGTCTGTATTAAATGGGCTGAATTTTGTAGGCGAGTAGTGTGGATTTCTAATTGGGCTCTCACAATTGTGGACACTTCTTATCCCCTGGTTTAATGTGGGCTTTATCCACTGGCTGAAAACTAACCATCAATTTGTTGTATTTCCCTGTTTCTGGGACGTTGCAATAGGGTTGGAAATGAATTGAGCAATATATTTATTTTCAATTATGCACGGGCTAAATCTAAATTAATAAAATTTGCTCATATCAAATATGAGCATGAATAAGCCGACTTTGGATTAATCTTAGCTCAACTCAACTCATTTTAACTCTTATATAGTAATTGTTGCTATCAAAATGATGAGCCGATGTAATCAGGTATCGGCTACACTTCCGATAAACACAAACAATCCGATATGGTAAAATAGAAAATAATATTAGATCTTTTTTGAATCAGGGATAGGGTTCCTTGAACTTACTATAGAAAATGTTCAAGAAAGTCAGCTAAAAATGCACAACGGAAGAACTTTTTGGAACAATAAACAGATACGTGTATTGATTTACTTCAAAGAAAGTACAGAAAAAATTTAAATTCTGAAAGAAAAATGAAAAGCTGTAAAGAAAGTAGGAAATAAAACTGTAAAGGAAAGCTGTAATAAAGCGGTAAGAAAGCTGTAAGAAATTGAAATCCTAAACTAAAAAGCTATAAATGACGATAAAGTAGAAGAAATTGAAATTTAATGTTGTTGATTGATGATGGTCGTGTCTGGGTTCTGGGCAGCGCTATCATTTTATACTTGCTGCAATCGAGCCACTAACAGATCGTGGAGTTTCTTCCGGCCAAAGAATGCTCCCAACGGTCGTGGATAAGCTCGCAGAATTCTCATGCCGAAAGATCAAGAATTCGTTTTACTTCTTATGGGCTTCGTGGTGCGAATGTTGATTATGACTAACGGCTGCTCAAAACGTTAACTTTATCAGCTAAAAAAAAACTTATCAAATCGGCAACGGCTCAAAGTAACCGTTGCGTCGGCTCGATAAAGCTGACGTCAACACATGCTCCCCGAGTCCCGTTGTTTCAGACGCGAGTTAGCAAAGCAACGGGAATCACACAGTCATTAAAAGTAGCCGTTCCTTTTCTGACAAAAATGAAACGTCCCGAACGTTGTGGAACATTTGTGACGCCTTGGCTTTAGAACTCGCGAACGGCTTAATTTCAAACTCCCTTATAAATTGCAGTGGTCCCCAATCGGAACTCCTCACTTCCTACGACTTCTATGTTCTTCAGAATTCTACTACTTAAGTGATTCATCGATCCTTTACCTCCTTGTGATTATCCCTTGCGATCTGTAAATTTTCTCTCAGTAAAAAGAACAAACTGTGATGGCGACCCCCATTGACAAGAACATCCTGTCCCCGATCCAAGCCGATGCCAACCTGTTCACCTTGGGCCCCGTCTTTTACCTACAGAGGTTACCGTTGAACACTTGCGGTTTGTCTTGTCTGTCGATTTTACCTTTCCTCTGCAACAGAACACCTTTACAACTGCCAATCTCCCCACCTTCTTCCGTCATTGGCCTTGTAAGCTCAAGAATTACAGAGAATGGCGGGACCAGCTGCCATGCCTAATTTGGGGCCATCTGGGAACAATGGGGGATTTCGGATGCCATCATGATGACTGACTTTGAAATGGCGTTTGACCGCAACCTATTTTCCGCCATTCTTCCATTCTAGTCCTCGGCGATCAACGGCTTCATCTTTCCACATGTAATGTTTTCCCCTACCATCCTCGATATCTGCACCATCCTCGGACTTCCGATGCGATGGTGACGAGATTCCAAGGCTCCACGATGAAGAGAATCTACCAGCTATTGAGGCTCGTCTCGACAAGGCCTTCTCTTCAACGGCAACTTCATTGCCGCTCAGAGAGGGGTGGATGACACTCCTTCAAACCAAGAGCAAGCGGCCTTCTTATGGCTCTGGTTGTGTAAGTATATTATCTGTTCTCATTCTGCTGGTGTTAACAACGAGTACCGATACTACGTATCGACTCTCCTACGAAGCAAAAGGCATTGCAACCAAGCCTCTTTAGTCCTTACCCTGGTCTACCGCACCATCAATCAACTGATGACCACTCTTTCCGCTGGAGAGGATCCGACCAACTGTGGGGGTCCGCTCCGGATTGCCCAACTGTGGCTGTACCAGTATCTATCCAATTTTAGTGTTAGCCGAATTACAGGAGCCTCCGCGAGCCCTTCTGAACAAGCGATAGGCTATCGACTGTTGTGGGTCCCCCTGAACACTGCCTCTGCCAAGACCATAGTCTCGTATCTCCACTAATGTCGAGACTTCCATGTTGCCACCTTCTTTTCGTATGTTGCCTGAAAAGAAGGCCCCCTCTAGTTGAAGAGCCTATCGGAAGGCCCCGACGCAACTCAAGAAACTTTATGGGCCCGAATTGTGTGCCCTCGAGAAATTCTCTTGGGGGCCAAGCCTGGAGCCCGAAGTGTTAAGACCTCCTGTGAGAGGTATAATCCTCATTGCTTCTCCCGTCAGCTTGGGCTGACACAAGATATCCCTATCGATCCGGGGCACATTTCTTCCTTTTCTGTGAAGTCCGTGCTGTCAGCTGAAGATGTACAAATATTAGCCGATAGCACCCCTGGCCATCTTGCGGACCTTCAAATTCAAGCCCTTTCAAGTGGTGTGCTAGAGACTTCCCCTAACTTCAATTCATGGTGGAGATTGCTAAGTAAGGCCTTATTCTCTGACCACGTAAGTGTTTGGCTTCTGCGAGTTCCTGGACCGACCACCACTTTGCCTGAGACATCATCGGCTAAGAAGGGAAAACAGGTAAAACCTCCTATAAGCCCTATAATAATGTCGGCCTTATGCACTCCCTTGGTGCAGAAAACTGCTGCTGCTGCTTTCGTTGTCCCGGAGGGAGAGGAAGAAAAGATAGAGATCCCGTCCTTACTCCGGCGATCAAAGAGGAAGCATGAAACACTGACTCCTTCCATTTCCAAGGTTTGCTTCTGTCAACCTTGTTTTGCTCAGCTTCTTCAATACTCAATTTGTCCAACTATCATTTTAATCCTTTCTGCAGAAGCGTAAACAAAGGATAAGTCGTCCCGTTGTCATCGACACTTCTTCTGACTCAGAGAAAGACATTCCACTCCAATCTTTAGCAAAAAGAGCATCTGAAAAGGTTATTCTTTCAATGACAACTATCTCATCGGCTGAGGCTATGGCTCCTCTTTCAACGGCTAAAGTATCGGCTTTTCTACCAACGACAGACCTTCCGTCAGCTGAGGCACCAGCTCCAAAAAACCCATCCCCTGTTCTGTCAGGGCTTGATATTAAAGAACCAATGGCCATTGTTACAAAAACAACTCTGCCTCCCCTAAATCAAGGAACTGAAGAGGCTGTTGCTCCTCTGTCGATGACGACATTACCTTCAGCGCTGGACTTTCTCGATGGCCTCATCGGGACCTCTTTGCCTACTGACAAATCTACCCTTGACAATGTGAGCCGAGCCTTTTTGCGGATTGTACAATCATCCGACCCGGACTTGCCCCATATGCTTCGGGACCTAGCAATTGGGTGCCTGAGACAAATACGCTTCACAGAGCGCTTTCTTTTAGACACGCAAAATCGTTAGGATGAAGCTCATGATTAGTTAGAACTTCTAAAACTGCATCGAGAAAATGCAGCATTCTCAAAGAGGGACCGCCGAGAATCCGTTAACCGTCTTACGCTTCTTCTAGCTGATATTATGGAGAGAATAAGGAAGATTGAACGGCTTGAGCGTCAACTATTGGATCTTCAAGAAGAACTTGAGTCTGAGAAAAGGGTCTTAAAGCATCGGCTTGAATCAGAAAAAGGACTTCAGGAAGCTGTCAAAGCCATTGATGACTCCAACATCAAACATAATGATGAACGGCTAATGCTGGAAGCGGAAGAGGAATTTCTTGAAGCTGAACTGAAAAGCTCAAATGTTCTGCTAAATAAGATGAAATCCGGATGGGACCGCTTCGTGGCTGAACTGAACAAGATTCTTCATCCTCCGATCACTGATGGAGCCGGTCCTTCCGGAACTCAAACTGAGGAGACTGTCATCACGGTGGTTGAAACAAACGTTCTAAAGACAGCTACCGATGAAGTCGACCTGCCCCCCAAGAAGGAACCAGAAACTGAGCCAAAAATAGCTTAAGTAAGTCTTCCAGTCCCTGATCCGTAGCCAATGGGAACTGACATGGTGACTAGCCAGGATTCCAAATCAGAAGACCCTAATCGGCTAGCGATTGTTCCGTATCGGCTGATACAAATGCCTAACTTCTCCTCTGATGATAGCTAATCCCCTTTGTAATGAAGCTTATGACTATCTGATCGGCCTTTTGTGATCAGCTTATGACCATTAATATATCAGAACTTTTTTCCAACAGAACTTCCTATTCAAACTCTCTCATTTTTTTCAATTTTTTTAAATTTTTTTTATTTTTATTCTCTAGTTCCTTCCCAAAATGCCGATAATAACATTTCAAGAACTTATAGTTAATTGCCTTGCCTGCTTTTTTTCCATCGGGTGTCATCAGGCGATAAGCCCCTTCATAAAAAACTTGAGTTATTAAGAATGGACCTTCCCATGAAGCAGACCACTTGCCATACCTTGGATCTTTTGGTGCAAGGGGCAAAATAGTCTTCCATACCATGTCTCTTTCTTGAAAACTTCTTTCACAGACTTTCCGATTGTACGCCCTTGCTACCTTCTCTTTATGCCATTTTGTGTTCTCCTAGGCAATCCAGCGATCCTCCTCAATTTGATCTAAACTCAGGGCCAAGGCTATCTGATATTCTTCAATCGTTAGACCATACTGATAGGCTATCCGGGCTGATTGTAGCGATAACTCCACAGGTAACACAACGTCATGTCCATAAGTTAGTCTAAACGGGGTAAAACCAGTAGCAATCTTAGCAGCATTCCGATGGGCCCATAATACTTCTGCAATGTCTCATGCCACCTCCTTGGATTGTCTCCTACTGCCTCACGGATCATGCTGATTAAAGTTTTATTTGTTACTTTTACTTGTTCGTTAGCCTGTGCATAATAAGGAGAAGAATGAAGCAACTTAACTTTGAATTAGATTAGAAAGTTACGTACCTTATCCCCTGTAAACATCATCCCTTGATCCGTTGTCACTGTCTCTGGGATTCCAAAATGGAAGAGAATGCTCTGCCGGAGAAAGATGATGACTGCCGTTTGTATCACCTTGATCAATGGTTGCGCCTCCACCCACTTGGTGAAGTAATCCGTTGCCACCAGTATGAATGTGTGTCTTTTTGTTGAAGGTGGATAAATCTTTTCGATAATGTCCAAAGCCCATCCACGGAAAGGCCAAGGTTTAATGATTGGATGCAATTTCTTGGAAGGAGTGTGTAATAGAGAACCATGCTTTTGGTAAGCTTCACAGCTAACAGCATAAGCATTACAATTTGTGGTCATCGATGGCCAAAAGAAACCATGGCGTTGAAGCGTCCATTTTAGTTTTGGGTCCGCCTGATGTGCTCCACATAGGCCTTCATGTACTTCTAGCATAGCCCGCAATGCTTCTTCTTTTGAGAGACACTTTAAAAGAATCTCGGTGTGACTTCGTTGGAACAAATCATTGCCTATCAAGGTAAAGCTGAGGGCCTTCCTTTTTAAGTCGTGAGATGCTTGACTAGTCGGGTTTCGTAAGTACGTAACAATCTCCTGTCGCCAATCATCCTGATACTCCATTTCTGCTATCTGTTGGCACATTACGGCTTTCTTAAAACTTGAGGCCATCTGAGCTAAATCATTAGCGCCTTGATTTTCTTATCTAGGAACATGGACTAGAATAACCTCCTGAAAATGCTGAAGTAACATTTTTACCTCCTGCAATCTGTCTGACAAAAACGGATTAGCACATTTATAATCTCCTAATACCTGTCGGATAATCACTTGAGAATCTCCTAAAATTTTGACTATTTGAACCTCTAATACTTTCAGAATCCGTAGTCCTAACAAAAGGGCATCATATTCCGCCTGATTATTAGTTGTTCCCTTCTTTAACTCAAAGTGGATCTTACCCTGATGTCCATTTGGAGATTCAATAACCAAACCAATGCCGGCCTTTTGTTGGGTGCTCGAGCCGTCAAATCGCAAAACCCAAGGCTTCAGAGAAATGTACCTCTGTGTTGTATTTCCTTCCGTTTGTGGTACTTTCAAAGAAGGATGTTCGGCTAAGAAATTTGCAATAGCTTGTCCTTTGACTGCCCTCAACGGCACATGAGTTAGGGAAAAAGTATGTAATTTGACTGCCCATTTCATAAGTCGTCCATTTAACAGAGGACGATTCAACAAGAATTTAATTAAATCTACCTTGCACAAGACATGTACTTCCCTAAATAACAAGTAATGTTCCAACTTTGTGCACGCATAGTGGAGAATTAAGCACAATTTTTCAATAGGGGTGTACCTGGTCTCTGTGTCTGATAGATTTCGACTAAGATAGTATACTACTCTTTCAATCCCTTGTCGGTCATCCTAAGCTAATAAACTACCGATGGATTCTTGTGCAGCTGAAATGTATAATTTCATGGGAGACTGGTTGTGTGGTGATGCTAACACCGGTGGATGTGATAAAACTATCTTTATCTGATCAAATGCTACCTGATGCTCAGGCTGCCAAATAAAATCTTGAGATAACTTTAATCGTAATAAAAAGGAAAAAGCTTTATGTCTACCTGTAGAGTTTGGCAAAAAAAGTCGTAGGAAATTGATCTTTCCCAAGAAACTCTGAAGCTCCTTCTTCGTCTGAGGAGGTCTTGCTTGTAAAATGTCTCTAGCTTTGTTCTGATCTATTTCAATCCCCCTCTAGTGTACTAAAAAACCAAAGAAATTCCCAACAGTAACTCCAAATGCACACTTAGCGAGATTGATCTTCAAATGGTGCTTGCGCATTCGGAGAAATGCTTGTTCCAAATCAGCCAAATGTTGTAAGAAAGCGGGGGACTTTACGACCAAGTCATTTATGTAGACCTCCATTGTGCTGCCGATAAGATCATGAAAGATGAGGTTCATAGCCCGCTGAAAAGTGGCACCAGCGTTCTTCAAACCAAATGGCATGACTACCCACTCGAATAAGCCGATAGACCCTGGGCAACGGAACATTGTTTTGTGCGTATCTTCCTCAGCTATGAATATTTGGTTATACCCTGAATAACCATCCATGAAACTTAAAAACTGGTTACCTGCAGCGGAATCCACTAACATATCTGCCATCGGCATAGCATATTCGTCTTTCGGAGTAGCCAAGTTTATGTTTTTGAAGTCTATGCAGACACGTAGTTGACCATTCTTCTTAATGACCGGCACAATGTTAAAGATTCAATCTGCGTATCGACACGTACGGATGAATCCACATCGAAGTAACCTTTCTATCTCTTCCTTAATCCTGGGTAGCAATGTGGGATTAAAACATCTTGCCAGTTGTTTATGAGGCTTAAAGCCCTCTTTGACAGGTAGACGATGCTCCACAATACTTCTGTCCAATCCTGACATCTCATGATAGTCCCACGCAAAGCAATCTTTATACCCGTGGATTAGACAGGTCAACATATCTCTCTGCATAATAGACAAATGTAGACTAACCTTAATTGTTCTATTCTCCCCAGGTTCTCCTATGTCTACTTTTGTTAACGGATCTTGAGCAATAAAATCAGAAGCTCACCGGACCTCCAGATCCTCAGGCCGTAGCCGTTTCCCCTTGGCTCTTCAGTCGTGATCAGGTTATGAGCCATAGTTAGCTTGGCATACTGGTTAGGATTAAAAGTCGGATGATAAAATAGAGCTTCGTTCATATGAATTTCTGCTGAAAATGGATTGGGATCGGTTGGGATTTGCTCTACCCGTTCTCCATCCCAGATCAACATCATTTGATGTAAAGTGGACGGTACGCAGCGGTTTGCATGAATCCAATCACTGCCCAATAAAACGGAATAAACTGGCTTTGCATTAATTATAAAAAAGACCGTCTTACTGGTCTTGGACCTAACTGTGACTTCAAAGGTGATAACGCCTTCTGCTGCGACTGCTTCTCTAGTGAAATTAACCATCTGCACATCGGTAGGAGACAAATCTGTCCTATCTTTTCCCAATCGTTTCAATGTAAAGAAAGGCATTACATGTAATCCGAGTAAAAGGCTTGCCGTTGATATGTGCTTTGATATATAAGGGCCTGAGGTGGTTAACACTCTGGGTTGTCAAAATTGGAAAGAGCATCCCTTCTGATGGGACATTGACATCAACCAATTCCATTGTAGCTTTTTCCTCCGCATAAAAATCCTCTTCTATGAACTCTTGACGAGAGGTAGCTCGAAAACTTGACGGTAGGATGCTGAGCATATTTTGGCCATTATCATGGGATAATTGTTCTTCGACCTAAGCATCAAGAAGCCGCCTTTGTTGTGCTCGCTTCTACTGTTCTCGTCTTTTTTGGGATTTTGATGGTTAGGAACAACGGCCAGGCAAAAATGGCTTCTCTTGGGGCACCTGCACTGTTAGTTTCTCTTCTTTGCCATGGAAATGTGCTACAAATGAGGGAGGAGATAAACGGGTAAAAACAGATGGTTTACCATCCAATCTTTGGAATCCTTTTCTTATCACCTCCGGTTTGTTACTTTCTATAGGTTCTTCATAATTCCTACCCTCTTCTATTTGCAGCATGTGTGCATCGGCTAACGAAAATGGATCCGTGTCTACCAAAGTCTCTTCCTTTTTATCTGCAAACTTTAATCTTCTGTCCTGGATAGCCTTTTGAATGGTATTCCTGAAAACAACACAACTATTAGTATTATGAGAAAAAGAATTGTGCCATTTCAGTACCTTTTTCTTTTCAAATCTTCTTGGCTTGGGATCCTGTGTCTGTAAGTCAAACGGATTTGTTTATCTGCCACTAGCTGATCAAAAATCTGTTCAGCTTTTGAAACATCAAAAGAGTAAGATGGTCCTAGCTGTGGCAACTTCTTCTTTCCCTTTGCCAGGCTTCAAATGTAGGAGGAACCCTTTTCCAACTCAGCCGCCATTACCTCTATAGCTTGTTGTATCGTCTATGACTGATATCATTGTCTAGCCATGGGAGAACTTAACGGAATGCCTTTTCTCTTTCTCCTTGATCATCTCTTCTATTCTGACAGTATGAGATAATAAATGGGATAGATCAGAGAAATCTTGAAGAATGAGTCGTTCTTTGAGTTGCGGATGCATCCTGCTGATAGCAATTCTTGCACATTCTGTTTCTAGCAACTAGGTTGTGCCCTTGGACTTAGTCTGCCAGAAACGCTCAATAAAATCCGCAACATCTTCTGATCCCTTTTGTTTTATTGCTAAGAGATCGGCAATGGAAACTTCCGGTGCAAGTTTAAAGAATCGTTGGTGAAAAATTCTTTCCATGTCAGCCCATAAGTATACAGAGTTAGGAGCTAGATTGGTATACCATATGAATGCTGCCCCTGTTAAAGACAACGAAAACAGTTGTAATTTATGCCATTCATTATTTCTCAACTCACCATATTGTGCTGTAAACCTTCCGATGTGTTCTATGGTGGACTTATTATCTTCACCAGAGAACGTAGTAAACTCCGGTAGCTCAAAACTTCAAGGGAGTACTGCCATGGAATCCACCCAATCAGAATAACATTTTTGGTATACGAGCCGATCCCATGACTATCGACGAAATGCTTCCGTCATTATATCAATCGGCTGGTATGACTGTTGAATCTGTGGTGAAGGAGCTTGCATGACAGGTCGAGAACTTTGCCCCATGAAAGACTCAGTACTTCCGATCCCCTGCACTGGATAAGCCGTTGTCGTTGCCGGATATACAGGAAGATAAGAAGTAGAGTAATTTGGTTGCCCCCCGAAAGGTGGCATGTTTCCCCTAACAAAGGTTGGGGCTGCATCATAAGTTGTTGGTAATCCTATTATCGGAATAGGACTCCTTCCTGGAAACACTTCTGCTGGCATAGTGTTTTGAGCCACTACTTCTGGAATAACTTGATGTCCCCCAGTAGCAGGGAAAGATATTTTTCTATGCAGAAGGTGAACTGATCCATAAGATGGTGCGCCATTAGCCGATGGCATGGGGTACGCAAGTGTCACGGTTGTCCCTTATGCAGGGTAACCTGGTGCTTGAGTGAAAGTTTGCACATTTTGCTTCTATGCAAATTGTTGGAGCTCGTTCTGAAGCAGAGGTCGAAAAATAGTAGCAAATTGTGGGATAAGACCCTGCAAGAGCTCACCAGTACATTGTTCTATAGTATGACGGATGGCAGTCAGAGAGGTAGGTGTCGATTGAGACACCTGCGGTGGGGATGAGGACTGACACCCTTGCTCCGGAGGAGTAACCTGAGTATAACTAGAAGTAGTAACAGAAGGATCAAAAACTCCCTGGAGAACACGGACTGGGAGTCATTCAGATGACTCCGGTGTAGGATGGCCGTTGTGAATTGTTCGCCATCAAACGACTTGACCGCAATTGCATGCGAAAATTGACCTCGAGTCCCATCGAGCGTGCCAATCTGTGTTGCTATCAAAATGATGAGCCGATGTAACTAGGTATCGGCTACACTTCCGATAAACACAAACGATCCGATATAGTGAAATAGAAAATGGTATCAGATTTTTTTTTAAATCAGGGATAGAGTTCCTTGAACTTACTATAGAAAGAGTTTTAAAATGTCAGCTAAAAATGCACAACGGAAGAACTTTTCGGAACAATAAACAGATACATGTATTGAGTTGCTTCAAAGAAAGTACAGAAAAGATTTAAATTCTGAAAGAAGAACGGAAAGTTGTAAAGAAAGCGGAAATAAAGCTGTAAAGGAAAGCTGTAATAAAGCGGTAAGAAAGCTGTAAGAAATTGAAATCCTAGACTAAAAAGCTATAAATGACGATAAAGTAGAAGAAATTGAAATTTAATGTTGTTGGTTGATGATGGTCGTATCTGGGTTCCGGGTAGCACTCTTATTTTATACTTGCTTTAATCGAGCCACTAACAGAACGTAGAGTTTCTTCCGGTCAAAGAATGCTCCCAACGGTCATGGATAAGCTCGTAGAATTCTCGCGCCGAAAGATCATGAATTTGTTTTACTTCTTATCGGCTTCGTGGTGCCGATGTTGACTATGACTAACGGCTGCTCAAAATGTTGACTTTATCGGCTAAAAAAACTTATCAAATCGGCAACGGCTCAAAGTAACCGTTGCGTCAGTTCGACAAAGCTGACGTCAACAGTAATCAAGAAATTATGTGAATCTCTTTCCTTTTTTTCCCCTCTTTTTTTGATACATTTGAAGAATAAAATTTGAATTAAATTTTAAAAATTTTAATTAATTAAATTACTATAAAGTCACGACTTAAATAATAATTTAACAATTATGTATACCGTCATATACATATAAGAATATTATAAAAAAATATTTATTCTCTTTTTGTCGAAATGCTATCACTGCGGAGACTCGAATCATCTGTGAAATGCCTGCCCTAAAATTCTCCGAGTCGGACAAGGAAACCCGGATTAGATCGCTGGAGCCAAGCGAGCCAATACTGCGGAAGCCTCCGGAAGTGGAATGCAGAAGTCGCAGGTGAAAGCAAAAGTTTTCGCTCTTAACCGGGAGGAGGTTGGAGCAGATGCAGCGGTGGTGGAAGGTATGTTTACTATCCAAGGTCGTTCCGCTAATGCATTGATAGAGCCTGGATCTACCCATTCCTATTTAAACAAGAATTATGCATATCATTTGAGTTGGGATGGAATAGAAATTCCTTTTACTTTGTTGGTGAGTACGCCATTGGGAAAAATGGTGCAAGAGGATCGGTATGTGCAGAATTGTAAGATTGAAGTAGGGAGAGAAAGCTTGGAGGGAGATTTGATAGTCTTAGCTATTGATGACTATGACGTGATATTGGGTATGGATTAGCTAGCTAAGCATGGGGCTAAAGTAGACTGTAAGAATAAGTCAGTTCAGTTCAGTTCATTAGACTAGGATGAGATGTGTTGGAGTTCAACGGCAAGAGAGTAAAAGAGTTGAAGTTCTTGATAGTTGGAGCAAAAGCTCAGAAATTATTGAAGTAAGGATGCTAAGGATATTTGGCCTATGTAATAAATAAGTCGAAGGATCAATGCACTCTCGAAGATACTGAGGTGGTAAAGGATTTTCCTGACGTGTTCCTTTCGGAACTCACTTCTCTACCTCCCAATTGAGAAGTTAAGTTCACTGTTGATCTAGTCCTAGGAGCGGAACCGATATCCCGAACTCCATATCGGATGGCACCGACGGAGCTAAAAGAATTGAAAGAGCAATTAGAAGAGTTGGTGAGGAAAGGCTACATCAGACCTAGCACGTCACCCTAGGGAGCACCGGTGCTATTTGTGAAGAAGAAGGACGGGACCTTGAGGTTATGTATCAACTACCGAAGTTTGAACAACCTGACCATCAAGAATAAGTATCCTCTACCGTTAATTGACGAGTTGTTCGACTAGTTGCAAGGGTCCAATTGCTACTCCAAATTGGATTTGAGGTAAGGATACTATCAAGTGAGGATAAAAGAGGAAGATATTCCCAAAATAGCCTTCAACACAAGATATGATCACTATGAGTTTGTGGTGATACCTTTTGGGGTAACCAATGCACCAGCGGTATTTTTGGATTTGATGCATCGAGTTTTCCAACCCTACTTGGACAAGTTCATGGTGGCCTTCATCGATGACATATTCATATACTCTAAGAGCCCGGAGGATCATGCAAAGCATTTGAAGCTGGTATTGGAGAAGCTAAGAGAGCACAAGCTTTACGCCAAATTTAGCAAGTGCGAGTTTTGACTAGATAGTGTGGCATTTCTTGGCTATGTGGTAACCAAGGATGGAATTAAGGTGAACCCAACAAAAGTGAAAGCAGTTTCGGATTGGAAGCAACCAGAGAACATCACGGAGATTCGAAACTTCTTGGAAATGGCCGGCTACTATAGGAGGTTTATTAAAGGATTTTTAATGCTAGCATCACCTATGACCCCGCTGTTGAGAAATGATGTACCCTTTGTTTGGAATAGAAATGTGAAAAGAGTTTCCAAGAGCTGAAGCAGAGGTTCACACCTGTGTTAAGTTTGCTAGAGGGAGATAAGTCTTACGCGTTGTATACTGATGCGTCGAAGGAAGGTTTGGAGACAGTTTTGATGCAGGATAGGAAGGTAATCGCCTATACTTCTCGAAAGTTAAAGTCTCATGAAGTCAATTATCCCACGCGTGATTTAGAGTTGGCTGCCATTGTATTTGTTTTAAAGAAATGGCAACACTACTTGTATGGAGCTAAATATGAAGTGTTTACGGATCACAAGAGCCTGAAGTACATCTTCACCTAGAAGGATTTGAATTTGAGGCAGCGGAGATGGATGAAATTTTTGGAAGAATATCGTTGCTCTATCAATTACCACCCCGAGAAGGCTAATGTTGTTCCTGATACCCTGAGCCGAGAAGTCAAAATGGTCAGGCTGAGAGTGCAGGAGATTTAAGCGGTCTAGGATGTGTTAGATAGAAGAGCAGAAGTGCAAGAAGAGAGGATTATTGTTAGCAATCTGAGATTGATACCAGACCTAAGACGAGAAATCATCGAGGCTCAGCAAAGTAATGCAGAATTTCAGCGTTTCAAGGACAAAGAGCTTAAACGACAAGGCAGTGAATTCCGGCAGGACGAAGCGAGAGTGATGTATTTTCGAGATCATCTGTGTGTACCCGATGAACACCAGTTGAAGAACAGGATTTTAGAGGAGGAGCATAAAAGTAAGTACGTCATTCATTCGGGAGAGGTAAAAATGTATTAAGATCTGAAAAGGGCTTATTGGTGGCCCGGGATGAAGAGGAACGTGGTTAAGTGCGTCTCGACATGTCTGACCTGTCAGAAAGTCAAAGCGGAACACAAAAAGTCAGCAGAATTGTTACAACCGTTACCAGTACCCGAATGAAAATGGGAAAAGGTATCCATGGATTTTGTTACCAAACTTCTTATGGCAAGGACCCAAAAGGACGCTATATGGGTAGTAGTAGATCGATTGACCAAGTCAGCGCATTTTATACCGGTGAATGTAAGAGATTCAATAGAGAAGTTAGCTCAAACCTATGTACGAGAAATAGTCAGACTGCATGGAGTGCCTTCGAGTATTATGTCCGATCGAGACCCGAGATTTACATCCCAATTTTGGAACAAGTTTCAAGAATCAATGGGTTCCAGCCTAAAGTTCGAGTACAACGGTGCATCTGCAAACCGATGATAAGTCAAAAAGGGTTATTCAAATATTAGAGCGCACGTTGAGAGCCTGTGTATTAGATTTTGGGGATAAGTGAATCGAATGTGTACCGTATGTAGAATTAGCATACAATAACAGCTATCAGTTTTCGATTGGAATGGCTCCGTATGAAGCATTGTATGGACGTAAGTTTCAAGTATCGCTATACTGGAGTTGGTCAGAGAACTACCACATAAGCAAGTCTGGGGAAGTCTGCGTTCGGGAAATGTTGGACAAGGTCAAGTTGATTAGGGAAATGTTGAAAGTAGCCCAAAGTCAATAGAAGAGTTATGTGGACAATAGGCGAACAGAGTTAGAATTTCAGGTAGGAGACAGTGTGTTCCTAAGATTGATACCGAATAGAGGAATTTTGAAGTATCTGAAAGGTGGGAAACTGAATCCGAGGTATTTGGGACCGTTTCGATAAAGGAAAGAATTGAGCTGGTGGTGTATCGATTGGATTTTTCGGATGGGTTGACAGGAGTACATGATGTGTTTCATGTGTCTCAGTTGAAGAAGTATAATGCCGATCCCGGACATGTTTTAAATGATGAGCCATTAGTATTGCAACCCGACCTCAGCTATGTGGAGAAACCCATGAAAATTTTGGACAGAAGTATCAAGACTCTCCGGCACAAGTAGATTTCGATGGTGAAGGTACAGTGGGAGCATCATGGCACGCGAGAGGCCAAATAGGAAATAGAAGAGTGGGTAAAGCGGAAGTATCTCGATTTGAGATAAAGGTATGTCTGAATATCGGGACGAAATTCTTCTAAGAATGGGAGGATGTGAAACCTCACCTAAAGCCAACCTTAAAGTAAAGGGGTTGGGATGCATATCATATCATTCTACATAAAAATATACCTTTCGAATGATTTTATGTGCTTTAGAAGTGTGGTTTATAGGTTAAATGACTTATTTATGCTTATTGGGTAGGAAGGGTAAAAATGTAATTTTGCTTGAGGTCAAAATAGGAAGATGGCTTGAGGTTTAGATAAGAAGAATATTTGGGTGAGAAAATAAGAACAAGAGTTAGTGTGGTTAAGTGATTAGAGCTTTGCGAATTAATCTCTAAGGTCATGAGTTCAAATCCCATCACTTAAGTTTTATTCATAATTATCTTAGTTATGTTTGAATTTTTGTTTTTCTTACATTCCTTAAAGATAGGAATGTTGTCTTAGGGGAGACATGAAGAGAATGTCTTGATCATGTGATCATGTCCTAAAAAGAATTTTAGAGGAATTCTTATTCCTTTAATTCCTCTAGCCTTGTCCTAACATCTTCATAATTTAAATTATCCATAATCCATCAATCTCTTCTTTTAATTTCAAAAATTTTGTGATAATTCTTTGGCCTTGAAATTCAAAAATCAGTCTTGGGGGATAGGGGAATGGCCGAAAATAGGAGAGAAATTAGGATGGGTTCCCAAGAGAATTAAAACATCATGATTATATCTTCAATCATACCTTCTTGTTGTTCATGGTTTTAGTGAAGGAAAATTTAGAAAATTTTCAGAATTTTTGCAAAATGGCTTTCAAAAAATTCCGCCAACAATCCTACCCCATTTGCTACCGGAAAAATGGTCACTTCATGTGAGAATAAAGGCTGAAATCCTGTGCATTTTTCGGACTACACAAACTACTCAAAACCAAAAAATTTCCCCTGCACAATTTGTAGCTTATGAAATGTTGAATTGAAGCTGTCTTTTGATCATCAAATCAGTTGGAACATCCTCTATTTTTCTCCAGAAAGAAGGCTGAAAAACCACCCTTAAAAGACTCTCAAACACCGTAGAAAAACAGCTGCAAATCAGGCCAATAAATACAGAAAATTCTACACCAAAAACCATCATAATTTGAAGTGTTCTTGAGCAGTGAAAACCAGAAAATGTCCAGCTGGGTCTCTCAATGCCAAGGCCAAAAAACACCCTTAAAACCTCTGAAAATTGGACCTTGTTCAGCCATGGACTGAACACCATTGATCTCCACACTTACCTTGAGTGTTTGAACTCCATGATCACACCTCAAAAAGCTCCTAAGATTACTCTATCCAAAACTCATTTGAACTTCAAATAATTCCATATTTTTCTTACACCATTAAAGCACTCTTGTAGCAAGTAATTAACCAGAAATTTCTCTGCCATCATAAGCCATTTTCAGCCAGCAATAAAACTTGGACAACCTCTATTCTTTTGCATTAAACTTGACGTGTTTAGCCGACACCATTGAAGAGCAAAGAAACTTTCCATGATCAATCACCATTAGCTAATCTTCTACCTTAAACAACTCCTCATTTTCCTCCATTTGAATTTCAAAAAAACTGATCACTCTCTCTCCTTCTAGTTGAAAACCGAAACTCCTATCTACTCTAGGCCATTCGACCAATAGCATTTCCAGAAAATCGTGAGCCATTCTTCTCTCAAACTCTCTCAAAACACCAAGAACACACACTACACCTCTTCAAGCCTAAACCTATCCTAAACACCTCCAATCACTCTCAAATACTCCAGATCACTCATACTTAATCCCTAAACTTCATTTCTGGTCTTTATAATACAAAATCACACAAACTAGAATTTTTGAATGGATCAAAATCAATTTTTTCCTTGAAGGTCTCAAGAACATCAAAAAGGTAAAACAAGAATAACCTTCTTGTTCTCCCTCTTCTATTCAATTTTGATATTCCATTCTAATACTCTCTCTCTCTCTCTCTCTCTCTCTCTCTCTCTCTCTCTCTCTCTCTCTCTCTCTCTCTCTCTCTCTCTCTCTCTCTCTCTCTCTCTCTCTCTCTCTCTCTCTCTCTTGCCTGAAATGATGTTGGCCAATCATGGCTATTTTTCGAACATCACAAGACTCTCAAACGCGTGAACCTTTTTTAGTCTTCATCAAGTGATCGACTATCAAGTATTTCTTCTTAAATCCTCCTTTTTATTTTTGAATTCATGTCTCTTAGATGTTGATAGGAAGATTGAATATGAATGGGAGATTGAGTATATATGTGGATGAAGGGGATGGAGTTAGGATATGAGGATTGATATATATATATAGTTAAGCCTTATGGATTCTTCTTTTGAATCAATATATGTTCATCATGTTTAATGAGATTTATGAATGTTTGAAGCATGTTAGATGTTATGATACCTATGGTGAATAGGCTTTTATGTTCTTAATCTTCAATGAAGCCATGAATGATGGTTATGCCTAGTAGGAGATTGACCATGCGATAGTATGTGTTAATTCAAGCATATGTGTCATGAATGGATTAGCTTATTAGTTGATGTTTGGGAATGTATTCATGAATATTTTCTTGCAATAGGAAATCATGGGGAAAGATTATTTTCTTGATAACCCTAGATTATTTTTATTAACAAATTTTATTACTTTAATTAGAATTACTATTATATTTTTCTCTATGAAATTCGAAATTGCTAGGAAGATTTGGAATAGGATATTAATTAAAATATTACTATTTTATTAGTCAAATAAATAATATCTTTTATTAAAAAATAATATATATATATAATAATAAATAAAATCTTTTATTAATATATATAATATTAGAATTAATTAATGACCTTGTATACTATAGTTAAAACTTTTGCCTATATCCATAAATATTATTTTAAAATTTATTTATTATTTATTAATTACAAATTAAGTATAATTCATTTATTATTTATTTTATTATTTATTACTGATTATTTACAATCTATTAATTGTTAATTAAAAAATTAGGTGTAATTTATTATTTATTTATTTATAATAATACTATTTAAATATTACCATTTACCAATATTATTTAAAACTTAGTATTATTCAATATTTAACACTAGTTTATTTATTATCAATAATACTCATAATTTATTATTTAAACCTATAACTTACTAGTAATTATTTTAGAACCCCTAATTATTTTAACTTATCAAGTTAGATTTATTTTATAAAATACTTTATCAAACTAGCATTAAAGCTTATGACATTACGGTCATGGTTAGTTATGGTTGTAACTAGTTGAATTAGGACATATTTATGTAATGTAGATATAGTCCGAATGTTATCTTATGCCTTGTGTTATTAAGTTGACCTTGGAAGATCTTTGAATCCCAGCAGAGCAAAAGATCAGGTAAGCTCCTACATGGAGTCTTTTGAAGACCAAAGTTAATGTGGCAAGCTAAACTCTATATGTATGAACATTTGTTTTGTAAAGGCAATTAATGACAATTTTTCTTTTTGTTTCAGTCAAGCAAGCCATTTGAAATTAAACAAGTAGTTTTATACAAAATGCTAGACTCTTTCTAAAATCCAACTTATGCAAGAATTTTAGAAACCTTAATTGCTATTTTCAAGTAAATCATTGTATAATCAATTTTCTCCCAAGTGGAACAACAACGTTGAATACTCAATAAGGGTAGACCATTAGAACTAATCTTTGAAGAGTTAGGGTAAATCTCTCAGCAGGTGGCCACATTTGAGAGGTGAGTCCTTCCCGAATAGGATGCCAGTCCAGTAGGTCATACCGATCCGAGCTAGCAAATTCAGTCAAGTGGACTGTGTGTTTTCGGAGTAGACAACCGGTAAATTTGGGTGTAGAGATGGAGGAATATCTCACCCAATAGGCTATACACCTACCTTGTGTCAGTATGCTCAACATGTGGCATTCTGATTGTTATATTGTCATGGGGCCTAATGTGTGGTGCCATGACTACCTCTTTGGGTGGTTGTATTTATTGTGCACATGTATGTTTGAAAAGCAAAACACCAATCTTCATTTTTTAACATTTATTTAATACTTGCCAACAGTTTTTCTTATGAAACTTTTACAACTTGCATACATGAATTATTTTACTTCAAACACTCAAAGCAAATACAGGCTTACTGAGATTTTTATCTCACGACCTTTTATACCATGGTTTCAAGTCGATCTTGTGGTGAAGGTCATTAGCTAGATTGTTGCCTATGATTTTGAAGACTTTCTATTATTTTTGTTATGTATTGCTTTCGAGAGATTGTAGCAGACAATTATTTTTAAATTTGTTCATGTAATGTTGGGTTGTAAAAAATTTAAATTTGAAGTATATTTTTTATTTTTTTTTTATGTAACCTAGTTATAAAGACCCTTTGTCTCGTGGATGGGGCGATATCCCCGGCCCTAATGGGCCTAAGTAATAGGGTGTTACAACAATTACTAATGAGTCTTATTTGTATATTACATGTCATTGGGTAGATTATGATTGGTTACTTAAAAAAAGAACTATTTATTTTAAATTATTTGAATATCCTCATATAGGTAGTAGTATAGCTAGAATGATTACTCAAACATGTCATGAATATAGGATTTTAAATAAAATTATTTCTATTTCTTTAGATAATACTTCAAATAATGATTCCGCTATAGCAATTTTGAAAAATATTATGAATCCTATATTAGATGGAATTTTTTTTTCATACTAGGTGTACTTGTTATATATTTAATTTGTGTGTTAAAGAAGGATATAAATATGTTGATGATATTGTTAATATAATTAAAAATATTATTTTATTTATTAAAATTTCCCAATTAGGCAACAAAATTTTAAGGCATTATGCCAAGAATAAGGTATATCTTTTAAAAAATTTAGATTAGATTGTAAAATTAGATGAAACTCAACTTTAGATATATTTGAAAGTGTTATACTTTTTCAAAACCAACTTATTGAATTTTGTAATAGTAATAATTTTCAACCTCTACTAATTGAAATTCATTTTGAAAATTGTATTACACTTTCAACATTTTTATTTACTTTCAAAGAAGCTACTGAACTTTTATCGGGATCTTATTATCCCACTACTCATCATATTCTTCCAACACTTGCTAAGGTAGCACATATTTTTTGTGAGTATATGGATCATCTCCAATATGGTTATTTTATGAGAAGTATGTTTGAAAAATATAAAAAATATTATGAAGATATTCCTATTTTATATTGTATGGCATTGTGTATGGATCTTCAAGTAAAGACGGCTGGTTTTCATAGTATTATTGAATATTTATATGAAACATTAGATTTTGATGAATCTCAAACACTTAGGCAATGTATGATAAAAGATATAAAAGATAAAATGGCTAAAGCTTTATCTGACATGTATAATTTGTATGAGTTTAAGTCTTCTTATTCTAATTCCCCTAATTTAAGTAGGCAAGTTTCATCATCATCTAGTAGTCACTTTCAACCTTCACGAAAATCTACCTCTTCAATTTCATCAGTATTTAATTCATGGGATATTATGAAACGTAAAAAAAGATCATCTATCACCTACAACGAAATGACAATTTATGAAATGAAGCCCTTGGTAGAAAATGAAGATCAACATTTTGATATTTGTGGTTGGTAGAAGGCTCATGTAAGTTAATACACCATTTTATCTAAAATGGCACGTGATCTTTTGACACCACTAATCTCCACAGTGCCATCGGAAAGCGTCTTCAGTGAGAGCGCTCGAATAATCGATGAAAGAAGATCTCGATTGATTCCTCAAACTTTGGAGATGTTAATGTATTGTAGTAGTTGGTTTGCAGCCGAAGATAGGACGGTTAATTCGTGGATTATTGATGATGACTCAGATGATGAATGTGGTGAATCAAGTAGTTAGTTTAGTATTCTTGTAATTAGGAATTTAGGATAAATAATATTATATATATTTAATTTTATTTTTAGGATATTTATTCTATTTTTAAATTTTAATGATTGTAATATTTTAAAGAGGTTTAGGCATTAAGTGTCCCTCTTATGTAATCTTTATTTTATTAATTAATAAAACAGGTAGGAGTTTAAGCCAAACTCCCCACCACTTCAAAGTGACTTTTTTTATAATTTTAAAAAATTGTGTTATTTAAGTAACAATAAAAAAATTATAAAACAATTGAATATTAAAATTTTTTATCGAATAAAATAGGAGAAAAAAAAAATAAACCCACGGGCCTCATGGGCCAAGGGCCTAGGCCAAGCCGGTCTCAAGAGCTTTGGTCCGGGCGGGCCGGTCTTCAAACTCAGCCTGACACAATCCGAAACTGTACGAATCAATCCATGTGTCAATGCTAGAAACATCCAATCCAAAATGGCTTGGTCTCTCTCTCATGATAATTTTGAAGAGGAAATCACGTTTCTTTCAATCACATCAACTTTTCTAATTGCAACAGCCTAACTATACCAAATGCTTGTGTACCATCCCATTGAAACGAGTGGAGGATGAGTCAAGTTCTACCCTTATCCCTCTGTTTTAATGGTTTGTGCTTGTATGATAACAAGAAGTCTCAATCTACAACCAAAAAGTGTGATGCTGAAAGAATGCAATGGTGAGATATTTAGGAAATGCACAAAAGAATAATTGTCAAAAAAATGTAGAAAGTGATAAAACAAAAAATATTTGAGTTGTCGCAGAAATTTTAATATATATCTATATTTTGTACTTTATTTACCATTATGATAAACGTGGGATGATACTAAGTTTGTGAGTGGAAAAAATTGATTTGAGATGAATTTTATAAAAAATTATTAAACATGTAGGTTACGTGGAATTTAAAGATAAAAAATATGATAAATTATGAATAATTATATAAAATAATGATATATTTGAATTAAAATAAAATTTTAATTTGAGATAAAAATAAAAAGTTGATATCCAAATATTGCCTAAAAAAAGTATTTAACTTGCACTTTTTTTTAATTTACAAAAGAAGAAGAGAGCGACATATTTACTTATAGTGAAGCACAGTTTCACGGTTTATCCTTTCCTGTAGTGTCTATCTCCCAATCTTTCGAGAATAATTTGATCCACTGGAAGCATAAAACCACAAGGTTCTGGACTACATCCTCAGCGTCGGTGCTGCTAATCCGATCACTGCCAAAATGGGATGCTTAAGAATCAAGGAGACCTGGACAAGAACCGACGGATCAAATCAAACTCAACCAAAAGCAGATCAAACGAGCTAGTCGAGCTTGTGTTGAACAAAATTATCTTTTTCTTTCAACCTTTGCTCTTCCGGATCGAAATGGACTAATCTTGACCAGAATTTGCCCAATAGACCGAACTTTGTACCCGTTTAACGCAGGTAGGGGAAATCGGCCAGCAGACCAGTTCTGTTGACATTGATCGGTTTGATTCATACGAAGGAAAAAAACCCAATTCATCAAATGATTGACCCAGAGAGCTGTGAATACAATTGAATTGCTGCTAATTTTGAGAACCCAAGTTAAATTTTCTTTGAATTCAATAATTTAGATGGCTATTTACAACATCATTAAAGCAAAACCCCACAGAAAGAAACCATTTACAACTCAGGAAAGAAGACGATATAGTATATAGTTAAAACTGAAGAAGAACTCTTCAAGCAGAAAAGAAACAATTCTGGGCAGCCTCAGAAATCTCACTTCTAGGCTCCAGAAATTCCAATTTCTGTTCCTCAATCTTCTTCTTCATCAACCCTTCAAGCCTCTTAGCTGAAATTGAGACATGAGAGAGCAATCCGATCTCTTCTTGACCATCTGCCCCACTTCTCCTCGAGTTCTTGAGCCTCCTCTCATACTCTTCGGCAACCAAGATCGCTATATCAGCCATTTACACTCTCAATGGCTTGAATTCTGTCGTCAACTCTTACTCTGATGAAATTTGATGTGGTAAGACTTCCATCTATGCACAATATTTATAGGGGAAATTTGTCGAACAGTTATGGTGCAATACTGGATAAGGTTGCCACATGCACCTCGTGTGCGTGTCAGCTTTATTTTAAGCTGTGGGTGCTTTTAGATTTTTGCCCATTTTTTTTAAAGGCTGTGGGTGTTGGGTGAGGCGGTTCTGAATGGATGTGCTTCCGCGGTTTGCACCACCGTGTTAGAATCACACCCCAGATGATTTCAAACCTACAGTCTTAGTACATTAATATAATTATATTTATTTTATATATTAAATTATTTGTTCAAACACATATAATGCATTTATCTATTAATGATCATTTTAAAGATAAAATTGGGACTTAAGATTAGAAATAAATAATATGAAAAGATATCTATATATATATATATATATATATTAAATATTTTCAAAAATAATACACAAGCTCACCCAATGATCGTAATTATATGTAAAGACCAATTTGAACCCCTACTCTCTCGTAGGGACTTTGACGATGAGATAAAGGACTATTCAACCTAAATGCAATTATAATTTTAATAGTATATTTAATAAAAAAAATTAATATTATACCTTTCAAATCGTCTTTCTTATCTAATAATAATAATAGACTTTCATGAGCCAGCCGGCCGGCCCCCAAGGGTCGAGGAAAATGAGAGTATAATAGGCGTAGAATAGGCAACCTGTGAAATCCACGTAATGCTTACTCCTAAATCAATCATCTAAAATCGAATCTAGATCATGGTATTTTGGATATTCCATTTTAATCCTTCCATGTAGACTAGAGTTGAATTAGTGATTAAATTATTTATAAAATATATTTGAAGTTATGTTTAAATTTTTTAAATTATTGGAGGGCAGAAATTTTATAAACATAAAAGCTATTCTAGAAAGTTGACTTTTTAAAATGACATCACAGGATGTTACAAACCAAATCCCATATTGATCTAAGTTTTTCTTAATTATAATTTTATTTTTTAAAAAAAAATGTAATTGCGTATTGATCTTAGTTTAAAAAATAGATAGATTTATAGACATGATTTTTATTTATTTTTTTTGAAGTTCAATATAAAAAATTGTAACTATTACAATAAAAGTCGAGTACATATTTTGTTATTCGGTAAAATTAGGAATCAGAGGATAAAATAATAATAAAAAATATTTGAGAGTATACTTTATAATTTGCTACTTAATGGGGGAAAAAATGAAATTAAAGCCTAAAAAGTTTATGCTTGATCTAGACGAGGAAAACAAGTAAATGGTGAAAAGTCTAATTGGCTTTATTTAATAAAGCTTGAGAGACTATCAATTGACTTGTTAAGATTAAAAGAATAGAAAAGTCATTCTTTTAAGTTTCGTGTTATAGCAACCGACACACATGGCCATGACTCATCTCATCGATTGTGTTTTATTTGAAGCAAATTGTTTAGACCTAATTTTGTAATTTACATTTTGAAAAGAAAGAATGAAAAATTTATTGTTCATATTTTGTATTAGAAGAAATATTCAAGTATCATAATGCATTTGACTAAAAAATTTTAGAAGTTTTGTATTTATCTTAACAAAATTGATTTTTTTTAATTTTACTTTTATCACTCTATTTTTTAATTATAATATTATTTTCTAACATATTCTTTTATATGTTTTGTACTTCCAACTTTAAATTTTTGATTCTATCCCTGTATTCGACAATACAAATTTAGGTGTAGTCATCATATTTTTTTAAAAATTCTTTTTATTAATAAAAGAACCTGCAATCGTTATCTGAAGGTACGCATAAGACTCATATCTCAGGAGAAGTTTGAATTTGAAACGTCAGTGTAGAAATTTCAACACTAGTTATCTCGATCAACCCAAAGGACAGGTGCAATCAACATGTATAATAATTTATAATTTATTAGGTTCAAAATTCAATTCTTGAATTTCTTCTTCCATAAAATGAGAAAGAAAATGCAAATATCAATAATGAATATTCTTCTTTATGTATATACACTAGCACTTGTAGTGCATGCAAACCCGTGTATGTAAGAATATGGAGGTATGAGACGGGCTTCACCCAATGCACCTAAAAGGGTAGTAACTGTTATATAGCATCGAATTAGTGACCGATATGAGGAATGCTGTTTTTTAATTTTAATTTTTAGAGACCGAAGTATAAATCCGTAGTTAAATAGCAACCGATTTAAATTTCGATCACTATTTTTAAGATCTATATCAAATCTTGTCTTCTTTCTTTCTTTCGGTTGTCTCCCATTTTTACATTTCTCTAAAATGATCTGCATTTTTCCACTCGCCGTAACCGACCACCACGCTTGCAACCTCCGCCGTCGCCAACTTGTTGGCTTGTCATTGTTGTCTTCCCTTGCCAGATTCCTCCATCTTCTTGCCGTACCGCTGCTGGTCAAAAAGAGCTCCGGTGAGCTCTTTTTTTATCTTCAATTACTAGCTTTAACTACTCAATTTATTCTCTACAATTTGTATAATCTTTAATTTGTTCTATTCAATTTGTCCTCTGAGATTGTTTATTGGTGTTTGAGGTATAATTTTTTTTTTTCTAAATGTGATTTGGAGATTATTATTATTTTTTGCTATATTTGTATCTTAAAATTAATGGTGGTGGTGGATAATTGTTTATGAATATTGGAGATTGGTAGTAATGAATTGGTTATTGTCTGTTGTGAATTGTTTATTTTGAGGTAGCCTGGTGCCTGGAAATAGACAATTTAAAGGGGAGACTCTGTCCAAAAGTTTTCAAAATCATTTAAGCCTTTTAGTGTGGCTACGCTCATGGTGAGTCTTTGATTTCACATACTCAGGTTAAGCTACAGAAGAAGTTAGAGCGGGTCGAGCAGAGATTACAAGAGAAATATTAGTATATTGCTTGTTTGCACTCGTTCCTAGAAGGTATGGCTTAGCATATTGGATTTTCACATCCACCATACCACCACATGCTGCACTATCACTAGCACCACCAGATGAACCAGATGGTGACATCCCAAATGATTACTGCTGATGATGCATGTTCTTAGCAAGTTTATGTTATAAATAATTTCGAATACATTATGACCATCATTTACTTCTTTTAATAAAATTAAAGTAATAATTTATTTATACTTAAATATTTTTTAGAAATTTGTATATGTTAAGTTAAAACAGAAGCTTTTACTGTAGGTAAAGGAATTATAAATAAGTATTTTATTATAACAAAAGAGAATAAAACATTAAAAATATCTATTGATACTTAATCTACAAAGTTTCAGTTTTTTATATAAAATGATTTTTTTTATAACAAATATTACTCCATGATGTTATGAGGTGAAAAATGGGGCAAACAATTCATTTTTTTTTTAACATAAAGTTTTAGTTTATTGAAATTTTCTCTTAATGATAAGTGAGGGAAGGAGAAATTTTTGGTGTCATCTCATTCCTTTGAAGTAGAATGCGGGACCTTAGTGTAATTTTAATTATTAGCAAGTAATTAAAATTGAATGATATATTTTCAATAAATTTATATCTTTTGCTTAAATGCTACCATTTTTTATCTTCTCATTTTTCTTTTCTGACTTTATTCTAGTTAGATTCTATTCTCTTTCTCTCTCTTCAAAAAGATACAATGATTTATTTCTTTGGCATTCTTCAATAGTATTTATGAGGTAGTGACAAATTGTCGGGAAATAAAAATTATTTAAATTTAAATGAAATTTTAGATTGGGGAGAGTGTGTGCCCAAGCACAAGTCAAATATCTAGTTCAAAATGAAAAAAAAGAATCTAATGAAAAGGGGAAAGGATGAAGATGAAAAAGGAAGAGAAGAGAGAGTGGAAACGTGATATGACTAACAAGTAAGAAGACTAAAGAGGGAAGATTGGTTGTGAGACGAGGGGAAGAAAGAGGGAAAGATTGGAACTGTAGATATGACTAACGAGTACGAAAATGGAAGATTGGCTGGGAGATGATTGAATAAATATGAAAGAATGAAAAAGGTCGAGAGAATTAAGAAAATAATATGTGATCTAAAGAGAATATAGTATTTTAAGAATTAATAATAGTTTTCAAAAAATATAAAATAATTATATTAATTTTTTAAATTGAATTACAAAATTCATCCTAAATGAATTGCAAAAAATATATATATATATATATACATATAATAAATTATTGATCAAGATGAAGATTATCTAATAAATAAATACGTAATAATCTTTTAAAAAATTATAAAATCATAATTAAAAGTCATTTATTGGATAAGTATTCAATTAGTTTGAGGAAAGATGGAAGGAGAAAGAGAGACCCCTGCGTAAACGGCTGCATACAATGGTCGGTTTTGGCAAAGTTTCGGTGAGTGGGTTTCCCGGAAGGGGAGAGCAAATGTAAAACCAGGAGGCCGCAAAGGCAACGCCTATTTTAACAAAAAAACGGATAGGGCTCCACTGCACTGCTTTTTCACGATCAAGCCGTTTCGGTTCGCCGCTCGATTTTACTGGTGCGATGACGTTTGGAAACAAACATGTATGTGTCGAAATGAAATTATGAAAAATTAACATATTTGATCTCGATTTATAATATTTTTTTTATTATTATGATTTTTAATAAAATAATAACATATCAAGTGATTTCTAAGTCTCTTTTTTAAATATAAATTTCAATTAATAAAATTATCCCTATATACTTGATCAACTAATATGTTTATTTTTCAATTAAAAGAAAAAAAGGACAATATGGTATGTTATAATTTGATTAGGTATTATAATGATAGAAAAGAATCATTAAGGACTAAAGCATTACAATGGTTAGTTTTTTTATAAGGGAAAGTCTCGGGTGCACTCGATACACGTATATCAGATGCTTTGAGTGATTATATTAGACATATCCATTATCCATCTCTCCTTAGAACTAAAATTACTTCTATACCCTCTAAAGAATCCCAAGAAATCGATCCACAATCCATGAATCTAGTTGGTAGAATATGACTATGTTTAGGGGCAATACAATTAGAGCAACAAAAAATGTCGATTCAATCAAGCAATTCTTATCCCCGGCTGCACCTGCAGAACAAAACAAAAGGATGAGTATATTCATCAAGCTAATCAATACTCATCAAGCTAATAATTGATGAAGAAAAAAGAAAATTTTTTTAGCTAGTTTTTTCATAATTTTTATTTTAATCGAATTAAAGATTCATCGCCTATAATAAAAAGTATTTTTAACCATTTAAATTAATATATTTTTATTAATCTTTTAATGATTAATTAAAAAACATGGTTCAAACTTTAAAAAAAAAAAAAAAGTTATCACGTTGATAAGACAAACGATGACTGATTGGAATTTACTTGGTTTGTAATTGATACTTTATAAATTGAAATAACACGAACAACAGGTGTGGTCCCATGGTCTAGTGGTTAGGACATTGGACTCTGAATCCAGTAACCCGAGTTCAAATCTCGGTGGGACCTTTCTTTTCTAACATTTTTCCTTGTGGCATTTATGAAAATAGGCGCGTCCCCCCAATCTCGGATGGCACCCTTATTTTCTTGATTCAAACCCCGGTGCCACTTTAATTTTTCCAACATTACCTTTTTGAATGTCGAAAACCTAATTTATTTACTTATTTTGCATTTGCAAACACTAACTTTGTATAAGCGTTTTTTTTTTTTTTCCACTTTTGTATAATATATATTCCAAAATTTTTTTAAAAATTATAATATATCCTTTTGTATAATTTGTCCTTCTAACTTCAAATTTCCAATTCCATCCCTGATGACATAACCTTTGCATAAGACCATTTTACATTTATATACTGAATTTCTCTATTTTTTCTAAGATTATATTTAGATAGAAGTTTTGGTAGAATAGTAGAAAGCAATCATTAAATGCTGGTAAACAAACCCTCCCCGCAATAGGTCGATTTGTTAGAGATGGACTCCTTAATAGGTTTCTTTCAAAATAAATTATTAGATTATTCATACATTGATACATCTTTTATATGATGTATGGAAAATTGTCTAGTATGCTTATGGTCTACAATAAGATTATCTTGTTATAATTTAACTATATGAAAATATTTTATCTTAAATGATATATTCTCTGTCACGTCAATAGATATTTCATATTAAAATTATATTCGAAAAAAAACCTATATGCCAAATGCCCAGGAACTTGGGAGAGGAATAGCAAGGATAGTAGCTTTACTTACTATTTTAATAAATTATTGATCGATTAATTGATATTTATGTATAAAATTTTCAATAACACTAATTATATATATACATAAAAAAAATGTATAAAATATAGACTAATTTAGTTGTGTATTCTTTAAATTTATATGGTTGAAATTAAAGAAAATTATTTATATAATTTTTTTGTCAAAAAAAAAACTTATTAAAATTTTTAAAAATTAATCTATCGATATCCATATGTTGTCAGTTTTAAATTGACAATACTAATTTGCTAAAACAATATACGTAATGGCACGATTACAGCATCACTGTCATTCCTAAGAAACAGAAACAGTTGAGATGTCACACAATCTATGTGAACCGAATAAATTAACAAATTATACCATACAACTTATATACAATTTATTAATACATACAATCTATCCATACAATTTGTATACAACTTACTAATACATACAATTCACAAGTCTACGATTTACGAAAAAATTTCCCATAATTCTAACAGCTTGTACACCATTCAACACGTAGTGTACAAATTTTATGTAATATATAGTGTATAAGAAGACATTATTTTATTATACCAATATAAAATACGTTACAAAGTAAAGTGGAAGGAGGAGGACAACTCATGATTTGAATTGTTAATAACTAAAATCCATACAGAAAAGGAAAATGGAACTGTAACTTTGAGTGAATATTCGAAAACTATGAACATGATATTTAAGCTTTAATAGATTAATAAGAATTTTCCATATAGATCCCAAGACAAAAGCATCATGGTAGATCAACCTTGTTAGTTTTCATCTCTATACGTTCTGGATTTCCTATTCAATGTTTCTTTTAGATCTCTACAGAAGTCCAAGTGTTTTCAGCTGCTGCACATGTTCTGGTGGAAGTGGTGGGGGAGACCAATCTGATCCGGTGATCTCACCATCAACATCCTCTACAACATATTCCTGGAAAGCAATGAAAAGCATTTAGGACCCTGGTTGTTTAACAGCAAATCAAATAGACGGGTTGCAGCAATAGCAACATTCCAATTCAGAGTCGAAAAGAAATATTTTGTCTGGATCTTTCCAGAAACTATGCTGGTTCCAAAGGCATGAATGGAAGAGCAGGAACACTTTCAAGCTTGTTAGGGGAGGACAAAACTCTGGAAAACTGGCAAAATTTGGATTCCGAAAGAGAAAAAGATAAAACTTTGAAGCATAATAAAAGCACTAAAAAGGAGAAGAAACAAGATAAACCGCAAAACTGCACGTAAATGCCCTTGTGTTTGTGCATTTATAGTGTTCTCTTTTGTGCAAGTGCCCCAAGTAAATTTTCTGAGTTCGGTTTCAACAAGTAAACACCCAAGACTTAGTCACTAACCTGGCCTTGAAAAAAACTTAACACAGGAGTGCTAAAGTGCAGTTCTCGTTTTCCCAAGGTCGGTTTTCAGGTTTTGGATTTTACTTCTACATTTTGAAGGAAGAAAATAGTGAAGTAATTGACAATGGAATCTTTTTTAATATATGTCCAACATTGAGAAGAAATCTTGCGCCAAAATAAACAATCTTCCCTCCGTTGCTACCTAGAAGCATCTCTTAAAAGCCCTATTCTTTTGAAGTGTTATGGCATGTAACAATCGAAAACTGATCAGGCATATTTTTGTCATTAATGACTATGCAGCAAGAATCCTGCAAATGTCAACATTTAGCTGGATATATGGATATCAATTAGACCAAATCAACTCCTGAAGTGAAGACAAACTTCATTAAAACATATCAACGGAATACAGCACACATAAAGTTTCCTCTAGATGGACCTGAAGACTAGAGCCGCTTCAATAAAGGATGATGCCAAAATGCTAACGGTAGAGAACACTAATCTATTGATTACAGGTATTTTACGAGCCTGATAACAAGATTTAAATTCAGCACACAATAAAACTTCTATTGTGTCAACAAAAATCTAAAATAAATCTCTTTATTTTTGGACAGAAACGTGATAGCCACAAACTTCAAGAGAATATCGTTACTCAAGAGCCAGCTTTAGCATTAAATCCCGGCATGGAATAGCTTTTCAAAAAGATAAAATAGACAGAAAGAAATAGTTTGACTCACTTTTGTCAGCATTCTTTTGGCAAGTATATGGTAATGGCGCTGCCAGATCCTTTGTCCAACCATTGTAGCCACCAATACACTGTAGAATATACCAATCAAAGTAAAAAGTCCCAGCACAACTAAGGCCATTATGAATAACAATGGCAATCCAGCTTCACCAGCACCTCCTAAACAAGCACATTCGCTAAATGCACTAGCACCACTTTCAAAACATGTGGTACAATCAGTCCACATACAAAGTGTTCCAGGCAAATGACAGTCTGCACACATTCTGCAAGGATGACAAAAAATAGAATTAAGTAGATGTTTCTCGGGGATAATGAACTTCATGTGATCAAAGTGAATCACATAATCAAGAAGAATAACAAAAACCTAGAACCTTAATAACATAAGAAGTCTAAAAACAGAAGCTTAGAATTAATAAAACAATCATCCCAAATCTAGAAGCTTACAATTAAACAAATCTACCAACTCATATGATGATTTTAATCTGTAGATTCAATTATTGTTATTTGTTGCTTCATGGGACAGATTGATAACAATATTTCCATTTGTTATGGAAAACAGCTGGATAATCAATACAGAAACTAAGTTTGCATTTTATGCCTCAGCAAGTTAAAATGTAAGATAAACTAATTGAAGAATAGGAAATATCTTTCAAATCATTCCTAGAAGGATTGAAGAGTATGCTAGGCAACAATGGGTGCAATATTACTGCCACAATAAACTGACGGGCTTCTACAACAACATTACTGCAAATTGAAAGGAAGATATGCTTATCATAAGAAACCCAGGAGCACAATACCCCGGCTGACAGCAACAAAGACATAATTCTCGGCACGGCTGTGCCAGATCATTGCGTACTCTTCTGTCATAACAAGTTATAAAGCATCCAGATAGCCCCAGCAAAGCAAAAAACAATAATGCACCTGCACGAGAATACAAAGATGATTACCCATAAAAGAGCAAAGTTTTAACTGTTCAAGCATCAATTTGATTAAGAAAAACCAAAATACAATAATATGTCCAGTGTTCGTGTTAGATCTACAATTTATGACTTCATGAGAATGACATGGATCATCTCTTTTCAGGATAGAAGAGAGCCTTAATGCCATTAGGAAAATAGACACAAAAGTAAAGAACATGTCATTTAAATAGAAAGCCAAAAAGGAAATGAAAATAAAAGATTTGGAGATTTTACCACATATGTAGTAGAAACTAATTTCACTGTCAAAACCCCAGGCTAGACGAAGCCAGAACTTGTTGTAAGCATCAACCAAATATACCAAGTATGCCAATGAAGCAATTACCTAAGACAAAGAACATAAAGTATCAACATTTGAACACCAACTAGACACTTTCCACAAACATGATAACTGTAAAATGTGGAAAGGAAATGGTAGAAAATGAAGTAAAGGCCAAAAAGACCAACAAGCTGAACAGCAAAAAAGATGAACAAAATGTCTCTGGTCACAAAAAATCGGAACTTCAAAGTTCGCCACTTTCTATCAGCAAGGACATGAACTCTCAAATGATAAGGAGCCTTGCAGGTTGTGCAATGAGCAAATGCAAACCCTTCCTGTCAAAAGAAAAGTGAATTAATAAAGATACATTTTCATCAGTAATTAAAAATTCAATAAACAAGGAGCATTTTTCATTATTTGGAAAGCATATATCAGCAGCTGTAGTTTGATGGTTAGCCAATTATTTCCATTGTTTAAAACGAATGATCCATTATTGGGTAAGTACAGTCCAAATAAAAGATATAGAATCATGAAGTTGATATGAAGCAAGGAATGCACAGGGATAAAATATTACAGAACAAAGGTAAGTACCAAAAGAAAAATTCATAGCCATAACCAATGAAGATTTCTTTACTTCCAAGTTCATTTGAAACTTGATGATATTAGATGACAAATCAAGTGTTAGTATAACAGAAAAACTATCATCATTTTCTCTTAGCTCTGCAGTGATCCTGCATATTGACAACATGCCAATTTCTGAATCTATACAAGTACATGTCATGTGGCACTTATCTTTGCCTAACTATAATTATACAATGGCCAATTATCAGAAAATTGTACCAGGATGCAAAAAGCAGATTTAAATTCAAAACAAAAATGTTAAGACATAAGGTCCTACCATCACATATTGAAAGTATTCATCTGACTTCTGTATGAACTCAGAAAGTGCAGCCTTCATATTGTATAAAAGTGCAGTGTAATGGGTTCTTTTTAACTAGAATCGCCTTTTTTCCCCTACTAATTGGCAAGCTAGTGAAGACGTAAAAGCTCCAAAGAAGAAATTGATCCAGATTAAAGTACAACTTAAATTATGCAGTTGAATTGAGTTGTAGTACATACCTATTATGAAACACAGAGGCATACATATCAATCATATGTAGAGCAAGTATATCTATAAAATCAAGATTTACAAGCTTACGTAGGTACCATGCACCAGTGACAAGTATCTAAACCAGAAAAAATAATAAGGAAGTATAGTCAATGTTGACACTAGACATCATTTATCCTAGTAGGAGAAGACCAAAACCTCTTAAGAGCCCAAGCAATTTCTTCAAAGGAAAAGAAGTCCAGGCTAGAATTCATGCAACTAGATTTTGTAAGGGGAACTTATTTGAGCACCCAAATTCACATAAAAAGATGAAGGCACTTTCATACTTACCCTCACAGCCCGCCAATGATCAAGGCATTCTCGGTGAACATACTTTGACGTGCCTTTACACTTGCAAGGTGCAATAAAGTCCCTACCTAAGAATGAAAAGATAATCAAAAGTAGACATTACTACTCAGAGAATGCGTACAAGGGATAAAACCATAACCCTCCAAGAGCCTTAAATGTGTGATTTTAATAGCAAATTGATTATTAACCACTAAGCAATCTATGATCTCACCAGGTTCTCTCTCACGAACCTTATCTAGAAAACAAATGGCCAAAGAACATTATAATGTAATAAAAGAAAGTAAATTCCTAGATTTTTTCCAATCCAATATGGGAACTTTCTGAACCATCAACAAATCACTATAAAACCGTAAGCACAAAAAGGAAGAAAGATGATACGAATAAATAACACAAAACTGAGTCAAAAAGTTATTTTCAGGAAACAGGATTTCTACTTTGCTATATTAAGATTCATCTTATAAAAACTCCACACGTATTAGCAAATTTTCCCAAATATCAAAATTATAGACAAATGACAAATAAAGGCACAAATTTTTAGTTTTACTACTAAATTAACGTTTCAGTTCACAGTAAAGGGATTTACTTTCCTTTTAAATTAGAGCTGAATTTCCAACGCAGCATAAAAAATTGATCAAATTTAGCAAATAATGAAAATTGCAACCGAGTCAAATATTCTTTTAGGCATAATTGACAAGAAAGAAACCAACTTTACTCTTCCATTACCTTTAAACTGTCAATTTAATACAAATGAAACATCCAAGGAATAAAACAAAGCACAAAAAGGATAAAACCACTATACATACCGTCAGTTTCCAGGCAGATTCGGCATTGAATTTGTTCACCCGGACCCGCTTCAAGGTCGATCTCTGACGGGTCAGTAATCGCAGGAGCAGCCATTAGAGGAGAAGACTCAGAGTGATGAAGCTGATCACTCATTTTTCTTCCTTCTTCTCTTCTGTAACCAAAATTCAACGTCTATGTACAGAAATTGTGACTGAAAAAATAAAAAATACTTATCAAGAATCCGAATTAAATACAGAGGAAGCCATTATGGATGAACCCTAATAGAAACTCCTCCTCTCTTTCTCTAATCTCCTTAAACACCTCTCTGCCAGTAGATGAGAGAGGTGCAATACATCTTTTCTTGATGAATTTCTTCTGTAATCACTGAGGAAGAATTTGCAAATGTCTGAGGTTTAGATGACACAAAAGGTGGAAGAAAAGAGGAAAGTCCCCTTCTTCCTTGGTAGCGGTCTATGGTAGCGGGCTTTCCAGAAATGGCCTCTTCTTCCTATTTTCATGACTTTTATGTCCCCACTTTATTATTTGTTTTTTAACCAAAGAATTTTTTTTTAAAAAAAAAATAATTTTTACTCACATCTAATAATGGTAACTCCAAAATCTCAAATTTTATATTTGGTTCCTTCACTGTTAATCCAGCAACCATCAAAATATATTAATATTGTAAAAGGATTTAAAGAAATATTAAAAAATAAATTCGTAATATCTTATATTTAAATGCATTTATCTATCTTTTTTAGACAAAATATAAATTTACTTTAAAAATAATTTTTTTTTGTCATATGAGTAACTTTTTTAGTAAGGTGTACTTTTCGTTTTTATTATTTTATTTTTAATAATATTATATAATAATATAATAATATTATTGATCAGTCAAATATATATATATATATATAAATATAAATATATATATATATACATTATACTTTGAGGGGAAAATTTTGAGATAGATTCACAATTTACATTAAATTTAATTTATTAAAAATTTCATTCTTATTTATTAAGAATGTATAACATTCATTTGAAATTTTTGAATTTCTTATTAAAATTAAAAATAATTAATAGTCCTTTCATCCACAAATAATTGGCCTAATTGTAAAAATTATGCATATTAAAGAAATATTCATTATACCATTTAGAATATTTTTATTATATTTCTCGTTTCATTAATTTGAATCACACTACTCTTTTAATTATATTACTCTAATACTACATATGTCTCTCTTCTCACCTATATTATTTGTCTTTCTCTTTCCACTTTTTATTTTAGAGTCTTCTTTTTACCCATATCACCTTATTAAACTATACTTTTGACTATTTTTATATAATAATGTGATTTCATTATTGGTTAAAACTAATTAATTGATAGAAAATTATGTTAAGGATAAAATTTAAAAAAATAATTAAATATAACTTATATTTAGAAAATGAACAATTATTTTTAGATAAATTAAAAAAAATTAAACCAATTATTTATGGTCGAGGAAATAAATGATCAAATATTGATTTCTTTATGTGGTTGTGCTCCCTTTAAGTGTAAGGGGTGAAGGAATGTATAAAATGCCCCTTTCAAGATAAAGCTGTCTAAAAAATATAGACAAATCTTATATAAATAATGCATAATCAATTGAATAATATTCTTTCATATTCAAGATTGGACGAACGCATTTAAACAAAAAGAAAGTTACCTCTTTTTAGTCCTATCAATTAAAAATTTTGATGGTAGGATTAATATAAGTGTTTATACCATAAATATATTTATTTTTAAAAAATATTAATTATTTTAAAATAAAAATATAAACGTATAGTATCAAATATAAAGAATAATTTTGATGATATAGACATCACAATATACCACCTATAAGACACAAATACTTGAATCATATGAGTACCTTAAAAGATATTTTTCTTTATAAAAAAGGGTAATTTCAATTCTAAGTGATAACCTCACACACCAAAAAAAAAAAAAGTGAAATTTAAAAGTAGCAAAGGAAAAAAAAAGATAAATTAAAAAAAATTTTAAAATAGGAAATAGTCCGTCGCTTTCCCAAATTCCTAAACCCTATACAACGCGATCTTCCTTCTTGCCCCTTGTACACCATCCCCTCCAATCCTCCACTCCTGGTTTGTCAAATGGCCAAAACCAAGGTCAAGAACCAAAATTTTTCAAAAGATCTCACTCCTAAACCCAAAAAAATTAAGCAAAGGAAAAAGAAACTTACCACCGCAAATAAATCCAAATCAAAATCCCACTTTTCTTCCGGCCCACCCTCCTCAGACGCTGAATTTGAAGCAGATCCTGTAGAAATCCGACAACTCCTTGAACCCTATTCAAAAGACCAACTCATTGATTTGATCATCGATTGCGCGGTGTCAAATCCCACCATTTTCGCCAAAATTCAACAAAAAGCAGATAAAGAGATTTCTCATCGGAAAATCTTTATTCATGGCCTTTCTTGGGACACCACAAATGAATCCCTTGCATCAGAATTCAAAAAGTATGGAGAAATTGAAAGCTGTAACGTTGTTCTTGATCGGAACACTGGAAAAGCTAAAGGGTATGCATTCATTACTTACATTAGTAGAGAATCGGCATTGAAAACATTGAAAGAACCGAGAAAGACGATACAGAATCGAGTTGTGAATTGTCAGCTGGCATCATTAGGCCCGCCGGCAACGACTCAAGGTGGGCAGCAGCAGGAGCAGGATGGAAAAGTAAGTGGGAGAAAGATTTATGTGACTAATGTGACAAGCGATGTAAATGCGGAGAGATTACGGAGCTTCTTTGCGAATTTTGGGGAGATTGAGAGTGGGCCGATGGGATTTGATCCCAACACTGGCAAGTTTAGAGGATATGCTTTATTTCTGTACAAGACTGTGGAGGGAGCCAAAAAGGCATTAGAGGAGCCGCATAAACTGTTTGAGGGGCGCCAATTGCATTGCGAGAAAGCAACTGAAGGGAAAAAGATGGGTGGTGGAGCTGCTGGTATTACTGTTTCAGTGCAGCCTGTGCCGCCAGTTATGGCGGCAATGCCTGCTCAGAACACGCCATTATTGGGGCAGAATTCAAACTTGGGTGTTAATGCAGGGTTATTGAGTGCTTTATATGGTGGATTATTGATGAATCCAAATGCAGCAGCAGGGTTGCTTAATTTGAATTCTTATGGGGCTTTGGGACAAGTAGCTGGTGTAGGTTTGGGAATGGGGACAGGGGGTGGGGGCTATAGTGGAGGAATATTGAATCAAGGTTTTAGTAATTTAGGTAGTAGCTTGGGGAGTGGAAGTAGTACACCTGCTAGTGCTGGTGCTGCATCAAACGCTGGATCAAGTGGGATGATACAGTACGGTCTGCTGCATGCGTATCCCAATAAGTCAATTGGCCAGACATCTACAGGTCAGGCTCCCGGGTCTGGTGTTCAGGCATCATTCTTGCGGTAGGATAATTTCTGACTTTCTTTGGTACCCATATAATGCACCTATTTGGTTCATATAATGCATCTATTTGCTCCCGGTTCTGGTGTTCAGGCATCATTCTTGTGGTAGGATAATTTCTGACTTTCTTTGGTATCAACATAATGCATCTATTTGGTTCATATGCTCTCTCAAATTTCTTTTGCATATTTATCAAAAAAAAAAAAAAAAAAAGGTTTCCATTTCCTATCCTTCTATTGACACTAAATTTGTTACTGCAATAGTTCTAAGTTTGAGCTTACTTGTAGCTTATTTAGGTATGATTTTTGCTGTTTCTTTTGCAAAATCTTGAGTCACTTGTTGTGTGGTAATATATTACTGCATGATACTAACCTGATGTTCTCCTTCTAATGCATGGAAGAAATGAGAGTGCTGTAGAGTGAGAAGTAGAAAAATGACACTACTAGAGATCAGGTTTTGTTCCACATGTTTGTGTTTGTTATTTGGACGAAAGGTTAAAATAAAATTTGCCTTACCACTCCTCTAAAACTGAAAAAGGTGCAGGTTGGCTGCTTGTTGCTTTAAGAAGCTGCAATATGACTCATTCCATTCTGAGGCCTTCTTGATTGATTTAGTCTTTTGGTATTCATTCTTGTTGTTTCCATCTGAGGCATTGTTAATTGGTGTCATGAATGATAAATTGTTCATTTTCTAATAGATAGTTAATTGGAAAAACAATTGGAAGAGGATGCTGAAGAATTGTGCCTGAGAAGCAATATTTTTTACTAGTCACTTATAATTCTAGTGAAAATGAGGAAACAAAATTTCTATAGAAACGCAGCAAGAACAGAAAGCAGAGGACAATATGGTAAAAGGAAGCATGAAGTTGTGAAATTAGTTAGAGCAGCATAAATTATGGATATCTATTTTTTATTAGGAAAGACCTACCAGTTTTTTTTTTTTTTTTTTTTTTGGGGTGGGGGTGGGGGGTGTTGGGGGATGAGCTGGATACAATTTTTTAAAGATGTACAAGTTTATCATCTTATAAACTTGCATCCTAAGAATCCGTTGGAATATTCATGTTTGTTTCTGCTTGGATATTATTCTGTAGATGGCATGGTTTATCACCAATTTTATTAGCGCATTTTAGAAACATGCACAAGTGAATTGTCAAAGCAAGTTTGGTTTCGGCAAAGTAAAGGAAGACCTCTTGAGTCCACCGAATCTGGTGTCGTGAATGTGAAGTTTGGTTTTGACAAAATAAAGGAACACCATTTTAAGTCCACCAATTCTAGTGTCTTGAATGCCAAGAGGTCTTTCTACTATTGCCCTATTCTCAGTTGCTTAAGATAATGTGCCTTTAGCCTTTTTCCAGCTAAAAACTGTTTTGAGCTGTTCTCAATTGTTTTTTCACTCTTGATTTTAGCTTGAAAAAGCTTTTTTTTTTTTTAAAGTTGTTTTGGAGAAGCTACCATGGTGATGATGCTTTTCAAAATTGCTTGCGCTCATTTAGGACTGTTCAAACGGTTATTGGTTCGGTTATCGGTTTTTTAAATCGGTTTAAATCGGTTTTTAAGTTTTTTGGTGTCTAACCGAACCGAACCGGACACAGCATAAAACCGGGACAACCGAACCGAACACATTTCGGTTTGGTTCGGTCCGGTCCGGTCTATAACCGAAATTAAAATCCTGGCCCATTAAACAAAGCCCAACAGACATCACTAAAATCCAATTCCAAAATAAAGTCCAAAATAATAAAATTAGCCCAATAAACATTATCCAATCCAACCAACAATGAGTCCAATACCATTACATTTACATTACATAGCCATAAAGAAAAATATGACAACATAACAATGGTTTATTGATTCACATCACTGACATCGGTAGCCACTAGCCGAGCCCCTCCAATTTTCCTCAATAGCCATCTTGTCCAAATCTCCGATGAGTTGGAATAGATAATGAAAAAAAATTAGTTATCAAAATTAAGGAGGCAACATGCATCATAAATTTGAGTTTAAATTGGTTGTTTCTAAGATTCTAGGAATGATATTGCTGCTCTACAGGTGTTAAATACTCACCTATGCATAAAAACAGCCCATCAAAGCTGCAAGAAACACAGCCAACATTCCCCCACATTCCCCCCAACAGCATTCAGAAATCCAGCCAACATTCCCCTCGGGCCTCAACAGTCAACACTCAACAGCACCACTGCCTACCCATTTTTCTTTCCCTTGATTCCTCTCCCTGTCTGAATACTGAATGTGTATGTTTCTGTGTGTGTGTGTTTTTTTTTCTTATATCAGCCTCTCTTTGAAAACCCTACACAACATATAGCTTTATAGTGGAAGAAAGAGAGAGTTGCAGTGGTACTACTGCCCACTATCGGGTGCTATAAAATGTGTTTTACACAGAGACACACATACCAATAGACAAAGAGAGATTGACTAACTCTAATTGTGCTTATGATTCAGATGTTGATGCTAAATTAGCTCTGCAAAATGGCATTTTAAGACAACTAAAAACATGTTGCAATAATTAAGAGCAAAAAAAACCAAAAACGAACCCTAAAAAGCTTGGTGTACGTAGCCATACGATAACTCACACAACCTGAAAGTTACAGCAATACTACTACAACTATCAACTTCTAGCAACATTTAACATTTAACATCCACCAAATAAGTCCAGTAAACCCCCTGAATCTTCCTATTCTCCTTCCTATTGCAAGAGTAATCCATCATAAATCCATCCTTCATCACTAAATGTCTTTACATGTAGCTATACTCCCACAATCAACCAAGCAAATACACTACAAAATACAAATAGACTGCAAAAATACTCAATGACTGCAAATTTCTCAATGACTCCAAATATCCAAACATCCAAACATACTAAAAGAAGACTGCAAATATGACCAAACATCTAAACATCCACATATTTCTCACTGACTCCACAAACATCCAAACATCATCCAATATCTTCATCCAAACATTTAGAAATAAGACTATTCATCCAAACACCATCCATTATCTTCATCCAAACATTTAGAAATAAGACTATTCATCCAAACACCATCCATTATCTTCATCCAAACATTTAGAAATAAGACTATTCATCCAAACACCATCCATTATCTTCATCCAAACATCATCCAAACATCTAGAAATGAGGACTTCAAGAGGATTTGAAATTCTAGGACTTCAAGAGTTATGATATGAAAATCTAATTCTAGGACTTTCGCTTTTCATTAAAAGAAGGATAAAAAAATTAATGAAAAATATATGTATTTTAAAAATATATTTTGACATAGGTCAAATGTTAGCAAAAACCAGACCAAAAGAGTTAAATGAGTTTCTGAAAACGGGACAAATTATTGAGGACAGGCCAAAAGAGTAAAAAGAGTTTTTGAAAATGGTTCATATAAGTCAAATGGGAAAAAAAAAACACCTTAGATTAATAAAAATATCTCAAGGATTTAACATTCAAAAAGAATTGATAAAGCTCGAAGACAAGATGCAGCTATTTGAAAGTTTAAAACAAAAACTAAAAGTTTAAAAAGTTTAAAAATTACCCACATTTTTTAGGAACAACACTAAGACGCCCAACTGGACTTCCCAAAGCATATCATGTCATATGGTAATCATGGTTTTCTTCCTTTCTCCAAACCATATGCATATGTATACGGTCCAATACTTTCCAATTAACAATCAGTAATCTAAGCCAAAAATGTAATTGTTGTGCATTTGCAACAAAATCAATACCGCCCAATTATGAGTCTTAGCCAATCGCCTGGCCAGCGCATGTATGCAGTATGCAACATCAGCCCGAGGCCAAACAGCTGATGTGGCAAGCAAAATTTCTGCAAGAAGCACCCAAAACAAATTGATCGATCACTAAATCCCAGAACAAAAATATTAAAATTGGCCCAAAAATTAAAACACCAAGTGATATTTCTCTTTCCCCAAACGCAGGAACTCAAGATTTTCCTCCCAAAACCAGTACCCCAGAGGAAATTTCACATATTTCCCGCAAAAAGGTAAAAACCCGTGTCCACTGGTAAGATATTCTCCCCAAACATTGAAAAAAACCGACAAAATTCTTCACAAAAAATTTCGGATCCCTTAATACCAAATAGAATTCATCAAAAATAGAAAAGTATACTCACTTCTAAGGTGCCTCTCTTTGGGTGGACACTCAACATGATTCGTAGCTTTAACAACCGCCACATCCAAATACTACTCACAGCAATATGAAAACCGCACAAATTTTCATCAAAATCCCATCAATATTTTCTTCATACTTTAAACATTAATCAAAAACCCACAAACAAAATGCGGAAAAGATGAATTTATAGACAAAATGAACCTTGAAATCGCTATTAACATGGGCAAGTCCAACTTTTGTGTGGTCTTTGATAGCACCATAGGCTTTTCTCCAAGTCTCGAAGCGTCCCCATATCTTACTATTTCTCTCTACACCGTTCGTTGTGGAGATCGAAAAGAAAAGAAAAGGAAATTAGAAGATGAAAAGGAAGAGGAAAAGGAAAAAATGGAAAAGAAAGAGAACGAAAAGAGAGGGAAATTAGAAGGGCTACCAGTGAACACTGAACAATAGTCCGGTAGGCGGCACGGCAGTCCGGCAGTCCCTACACACAGTACAAGGACTTGGAGGATTACAAGATGCAGGGCTAGGACGGAGAGCGAAATGGAGTCAATAGAAGACGGCAGTCTCTACAACTTCCGCTTCCGGCACCGGTAGTTAGGATGGAAGACGGAAAGCGAAAGGGAAGGGAGTCGGGAGAAGGAGGAGTCGGCTCAGTCGGGGGATTGAAAGAGAAGAGAGACCGAAAGTGTTTATTGTTTTGGGAGTTAGGGTTTTGATTTCACAATTTTCCTTTTCATTTTTAGTTTTAATTTATTTAAAAAAATAATTTTTTAAATATTTCGGTTTTTCGGTTCGGTTGAATTTCAATTCAACGGAACCGAAAACCGAACCGAACTAAAAAATCCCTCTTTAAACCGAACCGAACCGAACCGTATTTCTCAAAAACCGAACCGAACTCAAATAATCGGTTCGGTTCGGTTCGAAAAAACGGTTCAAACCGTATTTTGAACAGCCCTACGCTCATTAATGCAGTTGAAAACATGAGCGTTGCAATAATTTCTAAAGCAACATTTTTCAAAAGCTCTTTTTTTCCCCTCAGTTGTTTAAGAAAAGCTTCAACAACCAAGAACAGACTATGTTGGCTTGGTATGATGAAGATAGACAGATGAAAGTGCATGTACTACTTAGATATTATATAGACTGACCAAGATAGAGTATGCTAACTTGGAGAAAACCTTTGCCTGGCTTTGGCATGGGTAAGGCAGGCCTTGCCCTTATGATTAATAAATCCCATGGACGTCATCAGGTGGGTTTTGTTTGAAATAAACCTAGCTATTCCACAAGATGTTTAGTGCTTATATCTGAATTTGACTTCACACATGCAACCAAGAGTCCATAAAGCTAACATCCCAATCAAGCTTAATATAATGTTCACACAGTGCATATATCAGTTAGGATCTGTGGCAATCTCCCTGCAGAATCATTGTGGGTTGTTTTGTCTTTCCATCCTGGAAACCATGTTTGATTGCAATACCGGAGAGAGGCAAGACCTAAGACTGCCACTTAAAGTGGTACTTATTCCAAACATTAGAGCTAGGTTGCTTTATGAATGGTTAGGAATTATCATGTCATTGTACAGTTAATCAGTAGTCTGCATTGGATATGCATGTGGTACCTGTTCCAAATTCGGCAAATTTTGTCAGCTCTTAAGGTTTCTTGATTCTTTATCTGTTTAAAAAATGCTGAAGCCAACTGCTGTCTCAAATTGTTTGCTTTATTCTTCCTGTTCTTATGAAGACTTGGGATTTTCATGATTTGTTCAGACACCTTTGAAATTTTTGTAAGTAAAAATTATTACTTATATAGATTATGTACACCAAATACAAGTTTTCTTTGTTATATTCTTTTCCCTGCTTCCTTCCTGCTGTTTCAAAAAGGGGAGGGGGAAAAATAGTGATCTCTTCTCTCTTATTGGCAAATTTTGAAGTTTGGTATTATATAACAAGCCATTTGTGTTTCTTGCAAATTCATTTCTTTTCCTTTTCTCTCTTCTTATTTATTTATTTATTTATTTATTTATTTATTTATTAAGTATTACTCATTCCGTCTATAAATAACTGGCCTAATTGTAAAAAGTATGCATATTAAAGAATTGTGGAATTCTATAGTAAAAATAATTAAAATGTCTACTATACCCTTTGGAGTGGTTTTATTATCTTTCTCACCTCGTTAATTTGAATCCCGCCATTTCTTTAATTACATCACTCTAATAATTACATGTCCCTCTCTTCTCACCTATATCCTTTGTCTCTCTCTTCCCACTCTTTGTTTTAGAGTCTACTTTTTACACATATCACCTCATTAAATTACACTTTTGACTATTTTTATAGGATAATGTGATTTTATTGTTGGTTAAAATAACTTTAATATAAGTAATTGTAATACTAATTAATTGATAGAAATTTGTGCTAAGGGTAAAATTGAAAAAAAATAATTAAATACAACTTATATTTAGGAAGTAGACAGTTATTTTTGGACAAACCAAAAAGGAAATTAGGCCAGTTAATTGTGGATGGAGGGAGTATTATTATATTTTATTCTATTTTATTGTTGTAGTTAAGTTGTTTTCTTAGCATATTTTCTATTTGCTGTTACAATGTTGGTTTTTATGTCGCAGATAAACTATTATTGAGCTTTGGGAATAAACCTTGTGGAATTTGAGGATGTCCAATATGAGGTTGGGGGATAAACCTTGTGGAATTTGAGATGCCCAAGAGCTTATCTTGTGTCAGTGATACGATAGTAGAAATTAGCTGTAGATTTTGTCAAGTCGTGAAGCTTCTTCATTATTCAGTGTGTTCTTTTTTTTTTTAATAAAAAACTTTTTCAGATAACCTTTGGTGCCATGATGCCTCTTTTTTTTTTTTTTTAAATGATTTTTAGGTATTGTTATATCTTCCCTAATTTCTCTCTTGTTTTCACATATCTTTTGTTATGGTTTTGATCTATGTTACATTGCTCTTTGCTCCCCTTGTCATATCTATGTGCTACATGGTATGACATGGGTGTGCATGTGCAATATACGTTGGGTGGTCAAATAAATTTGATACTTTGACTTCTAGGAGCAAGACAGAGAGATCAACAGACTGTTGGTTTTTTATACTTGCCGTTTCTGTGATGAAGCAAGTTGTATTGTAACTAGTTATATATATGCACACACACACACACACACACACAAGGAACCATGTTGGTACTGATAATGCCCTTGTCTTTTTGGTTCCAAGATTGATTTGAGTTGCCTAAGATTGGTGGTATATGAGATTGGATTTCTTTGTCGCTTATACTGAATAATATGAGCAGGGCTATACACACACACACACACACACGCAAGGAACCAACAAGGAGCCATGTTGGTAATGATAATACCCATGTCTTTTTGGTTCCGAGATTGATCTGAGTTGCCTAAGATTGGTGGTATATGAGATTGGATTTCTTCGTCACGTATACTGAATCATATGAGCAGGGCTTCACTATCAGTACTTTGGAATGGGGAGAATTCTTAAGTTTTTCCACTGTAAGTAAGGGATTGAGGCAAGGTCTATATTAAGATACCCACGTGTGATTCTTGATGCATGGAGAAGTTGAACCACATGATTCTAGAATGTGAATAGAAAGCTGACTGGAGAGAAATATTTGCTATCAAACTAGTTGGTGGTGGACGGTATATGACCAGTGGCTTGAGAATAAACTGCATAAAAAGTGTTAGCAGAACAATGAGGAACCAAGACATTGTGTCCACAACTTCAAGATAAACAAGAGCATCTTTGTCTTTTTTTGGTGTGGGTGGGGGGGTTTGGAGGGGTTTGTGGGGGGCTGCTGAAAAGTCTGAACTTGGACAAATACTCCTGCCCTATGCAGAGACCCAAGTCCATGCAGCATAGGTTTGGTTTTAATTACCATTTTTTTTTTTCCATTTGGTTTCAAAAGTTTATTGCTTATTAATGAAGATTGTTTGTGCTGTTCACTGTGAGCTTGCACATTTGTACATCTAGACGTCATTTGCTTTCTATAGTTTTAAAAATTCTGTTCTTTGCACCCCAAGGCAAAGGGGTAGCTCGATGTCATGCAGGACAATAATAACCAAAAGATCTCTAGTTTATATCTATGCCCTGATAACCCTTTGGGAGCTTTTAATTTCTCAAGCACACTAGTAGCTCGTTCTTATTACTATAATTCTATAGTATCTGCCATTACATTGAATGTTTGAGCCTTTTTTTGATTTGCTCGTTAGAATGAGTTTCAAGAATATATTACAACCTGATCTCTTTTGAGAAAGCTATTATACTCTACGATGAGAATTGTTGTATTTGACCCTTTTGTTTTTACGTTGTTTATAGAAGTTACTATGCTTAGCATAAAGACTTATTACTGTTGCAGTTATTCTATTCATTGCATAAACATCTTTTTCAAAGCCTTGGGGAAGAGGTTTCTGGAATTAAATCCTGGACCTCTAGAGTAAGGTAGCACTTTGGCGAACGTAGTATGCAGCATTCCACTTCTATGGCACTTAGTGCTAGGTGAGGAAATTTTCAATGCTAGGCGTATTTTGCTCCACGCAGCTGATAGAACAACTCTATATCTATAGTTTATTCCAATTTCTTGACATTTACTTATGTATCCATGTTTGTAAAATGGGTGGCCATTGGTGGCAAATTTAGCTATTGATCTGAACTTGCTGCTGCCACGAGTGTTGAACTATTATTATTATATGACAATTATTATCATGATGGGATTACTGTCAATTTCATAAATGACAATTCCATAAATGAAAAACCGTGGCATTTTATCATTTTATCGAACCGGTAAAGTAACAGGTAAAGTAGTTTACAAGTTTGATTGAGTTAAACTTAGTTTACAAGTTTGATTGAGTTAAACTGAGATCGAATTGAAATGTTATAAAATATTTTTTTATTATTATTTATTTAGATATTTTTTAAAATTTCTATATAATAGGATTTGGATATGTTCCTGGTCTGGGTTTAAAACGTCATGGGTACTGAGCCCTTTTTATGTTTCAACGAAACAATTGAATTGGAATTCAAGAATCATCTCTCGGCAGTGAAATGGTTTTGAATCTTGGTTAATGCTGGAGGAATCTTGATTAATGTGGTTTCAAGATAAATTGGCTTGAATTAATTTGTGTCTGTAGATGAAATTTGCTTTTGGAGTCTGAATCAACCCTGCCAAATTATCATCTTCCATTATCATCAACATTGCCGCAGCTTGCAGTTCTACGAAGTACTCTAATTCATGCATAGGAAACACAGTTCGCAAGAAAACATTTATCCTAAGTCTCGACCTCCAAGTAAGCTAAACAAGGGCTAAAGTAAAGTTGGCACATAGTCACATATGAAGAGGCAAAGTGGTGTTAGTCTATTCTTCCCATTTACTTCTTCCTCTTCTTTGGTGGTTGCAGAGCTTCCTCATCCTCCTCTTCCTCCTCTTCCTCCCCCTCGCCTTCCTCAACAACTTCTTCCTCATCCTCATCTCCTCCATCATCGTCATCATCATCGTCATCTTCATCATCATCGTCGTCTTCTTCATCTTGGTCCTCTCCATCCTCTTCATCATCCTCATCTTCGTCTTCACCATTTTCTTCCGGCCCACCCCGGCCAGATCCCCCTCCTGGGCCCCTCTTGGGGTTGCTCTTGTTATTATTTGGAGTATTAGCTAAATCACCAGGATCTTCTGATGACAAGTCCTCTTCACCATCCTCTTGGTCATCATCTTCCTCGTCCTCCTCATCGTTACCATCACCCTCTGCATCACCGGGCTCGGGGCATGTGGTGTGGTCTCCCCGCGTTACAGGTGCTTTGTTGAGAAGATTGAGGTACTGCTGATAATTTAACAAATCAAACAGAACAAATGCAAGTCACAGATTAATCAAAAAACATAAGAAACTGATGGAAACAGAACAAGTGCAAGATTTTGATTATTGCAACTGATGGAAAGAACCCGCGACCGTGCTATACAATGAGTATTGCACTTAAAAAGCATATATAATAGTAAAACGAAATAAATCTAAAATCCAAAATGTTTTTAGTTGTAGAAAGAAATCTTTTTAATTCATAAAAAATAAAACAATCATTTTTCTACTTTTTTTTTTAATTATTGATTAACAAAATGAGATTATTATTGAATTAGTAGCAGGTAGCAGACACTCTTTATTGCTGATGAAACACGTGTTTAAGCGTAAGTGGGCTCCACCAAAAGGATCCTTGGAGCATCATTCAGCGAATATTCGAGCACCACTGGGTTTCCACTTTTGACTCTAGAAACTAATCCCCGGAAACGACAAATAGATTTTCTATATACATCTATATTTCACACTCCCCCCCCCAAGATTTTGTAACTAACATTAAAACCTCGCAATTTTTTGCATTCCCCCAAAGCCCCCAAATCTATAATTGATCCCTTTACTCCTATTTTGGTGAACGCTTGAGCTGATAGGATCAAAACAAATTGTCTGAATAATTTATCCAAAGATACTTTCCTCTCTTTATCTTATTTTCCTCAAAAAATACCATAAGGATTAAATCTTCTATAATAAGATATTTAACTATTAAATTATCAAAGTCATTTTGCATCTTTATTCACATAAATTCTTTTTCCTAGGGAGGTTTATTTTTATGAAAACATGTTTAATGCACCGTCACAAGTACAAAACTCATTTTAAAATTTTCTTAACTACTACACATGCTATCTAAATAATGACATTTAAAAAAAATAATAAAATTTTGGGGTTCAAAATGTTTGCCTTTTCAAAAGTAGGATTTTGAATAGACTTTCACAAACATTTAACACAATATTGATCAAGCAAAACAACTTTGAAATCATAAAATCAACCCCTCTTTATACAAGTCTCAAAATTAAATGGGAAAAAGGCAAAATAAATAAAACTAATTTCACAAATATGTAAATACCAATAGATCGAAGGTTCTATCAGCAAAAAACCAAAATATTTCCTGCAAATCTAAGGATCAAACACCCCAACAGAAAATAAAAACAATTAAATCAGGAGGAAAGAAGAGTCAACGCGATTTTTACCAGGGTGAGAACTTCGAGGTGGGCTTTGACCAGTGTGGAGACTAAAGCGGCCGCTAAAAAAGCCTCCCCGGCGCCCGTTAGCAGGCTCGCATTTAGCTTAAGCAAATCATCACCGAAGCTCATCACAGTAGCACCCTCCATTCCGTACACTAACAGTTAAATGTCTTCAAAATATTCAACACCTGCACAAGCACCAAACAGACCGTCAGATCTGCTCCCCCTTTTTTCCCCACCGTTGATATTCCAACTAAAAACATGATATTTATTTTTAATTTTTTGCCCAAAAATGTTAAAATTTTAACTTTTCTGCTAAAGCAGGAACAGAAGATGACAAAACCCCACTTTCTGGTACAGACTGAAAATTCAGTCAAAAACGCCAAAAAAAATCAGCTAATTTTGCTGTAATATGCTAGGCGCTGAAGATAATTTCGCCGGAAAACTGATGAAGACGAAGCAATTCAGCCGGAAAATAGTAAAAGTGGGGAAAACCAAGTGATGAGCTAAGAGTAGAAGAGAAATGAAAAGGCGGAAAAAAAAAAAGGGAATCGTATAAGGAAAACTCACTGGAAGAGCAGATCTATGATAGGAAGCAGCAGATCTGGTGAGCTGGAGAGCGGAAACCGTCAGAAACGGAGAAAAGAGGCGGCGTTCATTGTGGACCGTCCGATCAAGCGGAGAGAACAGCAGAGACTCAGCGATGTATGTATATATGGAGATATAGATATAATCAAAGGGTATAGAGAGAAGCAGTGTGTGAATGTGTGAGTGACTGTGAGAGAGAGAGGGGTTGTGTTTGGATGTGGGTGTTACTGAGAGAGGCTGCCCGTTATCTGATTGGGCAGCTCGGGCAGCGTCATGATCAAGCCGACTGTGGAAAAATATCCAGGGGGTTTTTGGCCTGCGCGCTGCCCGTGGTTACAAGAATGGAGGAACGGGTAATTTAATTTTGATGGTTTTTGATTAATTTTTTAAATTGCTTTGCTAATAATGAGATCAATTTTTGCTTTAGGATAAAGCAAAAAAGTCTCTAGAGAGATGCTCTTAACCGTGATTGATTCGTTGGTTAGTGTTTGAGTAACCATGGTTAGTTAGGTGGTTAAAATGTATTCTGGAAAATATCATATCTCACGGGGAATGGATGATGACGTGTCTTGTTTGTTGTGGTCAATTGTCAACGCCTTGGTTGTATAATGATTTGAGTTGATGTTTCATGGAATCATGTACGTACAAAATAGGAAAAAAATAAAAATGTATATTTTTGTGTTTATTCCCAAAAGAAAAAAAAAACATTTAGCTCGTAAATTATAGCACTTGAGTCAAATATTTATAAATTATTATTCTATTTATAGTAAAAAAAATATTGTTTCGTGTATCAAAATTTTTTAATATCTCATTTATAATTATTTAGTATTTTTCCTGATCCTAATAAATTGAATTTATCACTAAATTATATTTATAAACGTAGATATTGAACTGTGTTAAGAGTAGATAGATATAAACTTTTTTGAATACAAGTTAAAATTGGAGCCTACATGCACAATGCTAAAAGATGCAGGTTAATTTAGAGTAAAGAGAGATATTTAGCAAGAAAATGATAAAACATTTGAAATTTCATATCTTTCTTTTTGTTTTTTGATAAATAAGGGACCGAATATTTATTACATTCTGAATATTTATAATAAATATTTTTAACCAAATACATTACTATCGTGACAATCTTATAGCTTTAGGTAAAGACGTTCTTATCTTTGTCTTTAACAATTAAACACGAAAAAAAATGGTTCTTACTATTTTTGGGAAAAAAAATTGTTAATTTATTTTTCCTCATCAGTGCCAACTCTTAAGTGGAAAATATATATATGACAAAGTGATGATTTAATTGATTAAAAATATAAATTTCATTCGCATTCTTGGTTTTCTCATATTTAAAAATTAGAAAAAGAAAGAAAAAAAAGGGCGGTGGAGGGGCGTGGGGTGTGGGGTTGTGTGCTTCTGCTTCGGGAGGGGGATAAAAAAATAAAAAAATAAAAAAAGGACAGGATGCTCAAAGCATAAGTGGGCCATTCAAGTGGGATAGAGTTGAATCCAGGACTGCCAAGAACGATGTCGTTCAGAGCAATTTTGGCCCAGATGGAATTTCACTGTTCGAACTAAGTCTCAGCCCATAATTCCTCCTCCCGGTAAAGCAAAAAAAAAAAAAAAAAAATCATAATTAGGCACAATGAGTCAAATGGTGTTAGGTTAATTGATATAAAATAATCAATTTAATATGGCATGATAATGTAAGTAGTCACGTGATTCAACTCCTGCTTTCTTTAGATAATTAGTGATGGCAGCTATGTTAATTGTTTGCCTTAATAAAAATTTTAATTTTTTTTAAAATTTACTGCTTTCTCTCTCAATTTTTTTAATAAAAATTATAATATTATTTCTTAAAATATTTTTTTTTCATATAACTTATACCTTCCAACTCTAAATTTCTGGTTCCTTTCCTAAGGGTAGGTTTGGAGAGGATGACCAAGGTAGCAACCCTACGGGCTTACCATTAGCGGTGTAAACGAATCGAGTTTTTATTGAATATGTTTGGGCTCGACTTAATAAAGATTCGGCTTAAATTTGAAATATTGAGCTCGAACTCGAATATAAAACTTATATTTAGACTTGAATTTTAAAACTTATATTTAGGTTTGAATTTTAAACGAGTCGAATTTAAATATCTAAATATTAGGATTGAAGGCTTGCGAATATGTTCGATTAATTAATTAATTAATATATAATTTATATTATTTATAATATATTATATTATAAATTATTTATTTAAATTCGAGTTCGAGGTTAAACTCGAATTCGAACTTACAAACTTATGATAATTGAATTCGAGTGTTAAAGTATTCCAAACAAATCAAGTTCGAGTATATTCGAATCGAACTCGAACTCTATGAAAATAATAAAGTTTGATTTGATATTTTTAAGGTTCGAATTCATTTCATTTGAGTATACCCCTACTTACCATAAGAATTTTCCCCTTGTAAAATGTGCACATGAAGTCATGGTTAATGCCTGAGGAACAAACTTGTCATTGCAATCTTTTAGTAAAATGCTGTGGGTCTAGAAAGTTGTTTTATTTGTATAATTGATCTGTCATTAGAGATGGGCAAAATTCTCCATTTTCAAATCTTTTATACAATATAAACTATTTAGTATTACTTACCTTCTTATGTGGTTTATAATTTATTGGTCGAGATGGAGTTATCTAATATATGTTCTCGTTAAGGGAAAATTTATATAATGTACACTTTCAAAGAATGATTTTTTATTTTTTTATTAAAAAAAATCATATAATTGATCTGTTCTCTGATTAAAGAGGGTGCAAACTAGTGAATCATGACCATTAATATTGCCTTTTTTATTTTTTTTGAAAAACTCAGAAAAGAAAAATACGATTGATTTGAATCTGCTCTAATGGCAGGAATTACAAACCAAGTTACCTGCTACCACATCTAAAATCCTCTTGGGCCCTTGTACTAAATATTTGTCATTTCTACTTGGACTCTGTCTTCGTGAATCATCATTGGCGTATTAGGATCACATCTAGCCCATTTAAGAGTCCCTTATTACTATTTTGTGATTTTGGGCCGTTTCAAAAAGCCTTTTGGTTCTTTCCGCAAAAGGGACATTTTTTATAAAAAAAATTAAATATTAATGTTCTTAATTCAAGAGAGATAAATTCTATTAACATATCAGTCTCACGGTTAATCTTTGTTAGTAAGAATAATGTGATAATTTATATATAATTAAATATTTTTTAAAAATTTTATGTTAAAATAAATGTAAACATTCAATTTGAAATGGCGAATATGATGTTTTTCTTTAAAAAAAAAAAAAATAAGGAGTTGGATAAACATCTTATTAGAGATCACATAAACAATTAGCTCAATAGTTCCTTTTTTACAGGTCAATTAACCATTACACATTCCCCCCCACCCCCCCCCCCAAAAAAAAAAAAAAGAAGAAGAGAATTTGTGTTTCCAAGGTTGCTTTAGAAGAATTTCCTATGAGCATTAGATTCCCCTAGCTTTTGAGAGATTTATATATCTTGTAATTGGTACATTAAAATAAATCAAGTGAAGATTTGCATTTTCCTTTCAAGATACTTATTTGACCATCTCATTTTCAATAGGATGTTTAATTCATACTTATATCTTAAAAATCTCTTATCACACGTGTACATGCTCTCCTTTCAATGAAACTTTTTTTAATGACTAAGAGTACATCACCACCTTTGTCAAGCCCCATGCAAGTTTGCCTATACACTTGAATAGGAGTGTGCACCAACTCTTGCTCCAAGAACCACATTGGTGCCACATATATCAGTTCTTTTATAGCTACATCTTATCAACCGCACCTAAGTCTGATCCAACTATTATTTAGGAGTGAAATAGCTCTTCATTCCACTTGGAAGAACAACTGTGAGAGTATCAACCAACAACGTTTATATTTGTCTCTTGTTGATTTTAATACCATTTGTTATATATAGAGAAGCCTAAGTAATAGAGAAAATTTGAGCAAAGTCCAACGAAAATTAAACGAATGGACCTGGAAATCTCAAGGCATTAGACTTATAAGTCCTTATTTATATGTTACTCACTTAGTTTTTTCCTTTCCACTTGAGAATTCTTCCTAACAGGACTAATGCATCATTTCAACTTATTACTTACATTGGAATGTTATTCAGAGAAATTATCTTTACACTTTATGAACGTAACCTAATTCTTGATTAATTTTTTGACAACTTGATCAATGTGTGGCAATTATTGAAATATTGCATAAACGCACATCAACGAATTCACCAACTAGATTCAAGAATTATAGTGATTGACACAAACTAATGAACACATCAAGCTATAATGTATAATATGTTTGAAACAAAAGTTTAAGATTCGAAACTACAAGCCAACTAAATATAAATTGTTCTGTCTTAATGAATTCGCACCTTGTCAAAGTAATTAAAAAAACTTTCATTGTGGAATGGACTTACACTTGATAAGAGATTGTTAAGATACGTATAAATTTAAATTATATTAAATCACTAATATTGGGATATATTTGTTAAAGATGCGTCTTTTAGGTCCATTCCAAATCATACATTTTGCAATATTAGAACTAGAGTGTTGAAATAGGGGGCAGAGAGTATTTTTGCAAATAATAGTTATTACTATTTTTACAAAGGAGAATGAGTCAGTGTGAGTAAAAATTTTTGGGATTGGTTGTGGAATCCAAGCCAAGTTGGCTTGAGAATTTGGGATTGTATTTGCATACAATTTAGCAAGAGGCCCTCTCTGTGAAATTTTGCCGGCACGCTTTTGGGCTCGATTGAAGCTAAGTTAAAATAGTTATTTCTCAAGTCTCATCTGTGGCTGGTGGCTGACATAACAAATGGTATCAAATGTGATTAGATGACTAGTAAAATATGTGAAAGCAAACTGCTAAATAACTTGTAATAAAATAAAGGTTACATAGAGAATTTTGTATGAGTTGCATCTATTTATATTCTGTAACGTAGACCTCAATGGAGGTGTATTCGACAAGAGCCTCTATTAGATTATTCGGATTTAATTCAAATTTAATATTTTTTATTTTAAGTTTGAATTTGATTGTTATTATTATTATTATTATTATTAAACTTAAAATTTTAATTGAGTCGAGTTTTTAAATATTTAAATACTTGTTTCGAATATGTTCAATTATATAAAAAAAATATATATATTAATTAATTAATAATATTTATTTTTATATATCATTCATATTTTTATTGAATTGAGGTCAAATTTTGATTTTCGAATCAAATTTAAGTCTTGCTAGAAAACATCAAGTTGGATTCAATTATTTCAAGATTCAAATCAACACAAGTACAACCCTACACGTCAAGTCATCAAAGTCTTACTATATGTAAATATGAATATCACATAAATTAATAATTAATTGAACGATAAAAAATAATAATAATAAATTTGTAAGTCTATTTTAAAAATAATTGAAATAGGACTAAGTAATTATTTGTATGTGGGTCGACCCACTACCCCGTCCCTGGCTCCCCCACTAAGGACAGATGCACGGGAAGGTCTTTTCATGACCCAATGGATGCTTGAAAAGAAAAGTTAGATGACTTTATGGGGTACCAAAATAGCACAAAACATTGATGTACCAAAATTGGATCAATCCAAGCAATGGGGAGAATCCCAAAAAAAATGGTTTGAAACAGAGAAGATTTTAGTTGATGTAGAAATTGTGACGACACATTAGCCACTCTTAGTGGCAATCCACTTTAGAAAGTGCAATTAATTTCAAAAAAAAAAATCAATTTGTTGCGTGACGTATCTCTTCGTTCCTTCAAGCATATAAACAGAGAATATGAAAAGGAAAATCACTACGGAATCTTCAGCCAACTATGATAAAAGGATACCTCACTAACTTAACTTGGTGACACAAAGGCCATTTGGTTTTATACAACACGTCATCATCGGTTCAAGACCAGATGAATTATTAATATGTCCATTGGATAATTATATGGACGGTGTTTTTAATTTTTAGTATTGATTTGTTATATTTGTTGATAAATCAAGTATAATTATATATATATATATATATATATATATTAATTAATAATTTAGTAAGACGATTGTATTAGTGACACATCTGTTTCTTATGTAAATAATATGATTTGAGTTAAAAAGTTTATGATTAAAGCGATGGCGGATATAGAGGGAGGGTTAGCAGTGGCATTTGTCTCACAATTTTTTTTAAAACAATTTATTTTCTTTAAAAAAATCGAGATTTTTTTTTTGGAAAAATTTATCTTTTATATATATTTTAAAAAAATTATGATATTGTCTAATACTCATTTCCTTCCCTAAAATCAAGGTCATGATTTGATTCCGTATGAGTCTAACTTGCATAGTCATGCCAAGTAAGTTGCTATGATGATGGCCTTCCTTTTTACTTTGGTACCACATAAAAGAGGAAAAATTAAAAAAAAAAAAGAAAAGAAAAGAAAAGCAAGTCCACCACCCCTCACCCACTACAAAAAGCAAACCCAACATCCTCCACCTCCAGCAAATTAATTATTATTCTAAATCTTATCCTCTATTGACCCCCCCTTTTTTTTAAGTGGATAGAGTCTACATTTTTTATACAAGTTCCTTCTGATTGGACTCCCCCTCTCATACTTATATAAATAAATAATTAAGTCGTTTTGAAACGTAAATAATTACATACTAAAATATAATGTATGTGTTGTCTGCATGCATGCATGCGTGAGGACTTACGTGAGCATCAAATGAAATTCTTGACATATTTCTAGTGGGGTGATTCAGACATATATGCTAAACACACTTCTAATCATGAAGAATGTTTTAGATTCATAGATTCATGGCTTACTATCATGTGCATAAGTTGTCCAACATAGTTGAATATTTGTTATTCAAATATAAATTTTAAACTTAACGATTTAACTCTATAATTTAGAATTCGAATTCGATTTTGTAAATTCCGTAATTGATAGATAATGCTTAAATCTTCGCCTCGAAGATAGAATGTTACAACAATAATGTTAGAATAGAGAAATTTTTGTAATTTTTGAATAATGATTTAATTAGGTAGAAATCAAATTAAACTTTTGTCATCAAAAGATGATGGTGCTAGAAAGAGAATTGCAAGTGTGAGATGCATGCTTTTGAAGATAAAGATATAAAGATGCTTGAGTCCTTGTTATATATGGTCACCTTCAAGCACGTAAAAGAAAGCAGAATGTTAGTCAGAAGTTTCTATTCTTTTATGCATTTGAGAAAGACAGTTTTGTCTCACTCCAAAGTGATACGCAAAGCCAATTTGCCAAAATGTCCATTGGAGAGTTGAGTTGGAACAAAAGAATTCATATGTGGACGTACCATTCTCACAAATCTAAACCAAGCATCAAGAAATGCTAACCCTCTTTCTGCTTTTCTTTTCCTTAATGCGGTTTCTTCTTTCCTCGTTTGTCCTCTTAGTTAGGGGTTGTTGTTCTCGACTGAGAGTGTTATTAAAGATTTTTTAAAGGTATGTTTATGAGTATTGTTTATAAATTTGAGAATAAAATATATTAAGTTAAGATATTAACATATATAAAAATTATAATTTGCTGATTAATATAATTTATTATGAAAATAAGAAATGATATACTCGTCTCTTTCATTCCATTATCTTTGGACACAGATGAATCCAATGAGAACCGATCATGTGGACAAATACATGTTTGTCAAGATCAATATGGTATTCTAGCATGGCATGATTGGGTAAAATGGCTGCCATTGCCAATATGCCTTTCAATATGGCTTACTTTACGAGGGAATCAAGAATAGTACCTCATACTCAATCTGCCTTCTTTCTTATACCCACTCTGTGGGAGCAAGAATATTGACACATGGCCGCTGAATCTCTTGAATTACTGACGTTCTGCGGCCATTCAAGAATAAGCTCTGCCTCTTATTAATGGTATTAATTATATAATACCACTAGGCTCAATGACAGAATTAGGGGTGTATTAACCTCTTTATAATGTTGTATTTTCTTTCAAAAAATTATTTTAAAATTTACCTTTTTCCTTCTAAAAATTATAATATTATTCTTTAATATCTCATATTAATTTTAGATTTTTAATTCCATCTCTAATTAGGGTAATTTAATTTTGAAAACTTTTAGACATCCCCTTTCTTTATCGCCACATGTACAAGACTTTTGTTCAAAATTGATTGTGTAGTGCCCGTGGAATATATAACAACGCATCAATAAAGAACAAGTTTGTAGATGGTTGTATCCCGTAAAGTTACGGGTTTAATTTATAACTCTGCGTTGCATATCCCATGATTTATATTTTCTACCAAGGTAGGAATGGTAGAACGCTCGTGATGGAGCACTATAAAAAAAAAAAAAAACTGATTATGTAATCTTTGTATCTTACTAAAAGTGGAGAAGAAAAATGAGCTACTCTTTTGTTCCGTCAAATTCAGAACCACCCCTTCATTTTTCTTTACATTGTTGTCTTTGAGAAGTACCAAAACAACTTAGAAAGTTTAGATACTAGAGGACATTATTGTTTTCAGATTTGATCCATCTAAATTCCATGTACTTTACAGGTAAAAAGGGCAAAAAAACAATGGAAAGAAATGGTGTGGCAGCTAGGATGAGTAGAGATTATCCAAAATGCCTACATAGGACATAGAAAGTCATCCTTAGTTAGGTGGAAAGATTGAGGGTAGGCTGAAAAAGGAACAACAACGAATCAGATTAATAATACAATCAACGTTATAAACAACAGCTTTAGGTATTGCTTTCCTCATAAGGAAAAGCCAGATAGAGAAGAAGGGTCTGCAAATTAATCTTTTTTAAGTGGATAGATTTTGCTTTGGTACTTCATATGATGCATCAGCCATAATATAAACATTGTCTTTTCAGGCTCATGATCATGAGAGGGTTAGGGTCGTCATCATTAACATAAAGTACATTCTATATATACTACTTAGTTTACATAAGACCAAATGTGCATCCACTTTTTGGTCATTTACACATATAGATGGATGTATTGGTTGCATTTCCTTTTCTCAAAGAGGTCGATTATTATATAGTATCATATTAAATTTAAATATATTTTGAATGTAGAGAACTTACATTATTTATCATAAGGGAATTGTTGACGTAGTCTTTCCTAAATCGTAATAGTTATTAGACTTACCGAAATAAAGATATAGAAAAAAAATTATGGAAATAATAACATAATATAAAATTTAGACTCTATGAATTTTCACACAAATAAGTCGTTGCTTTAGTAACTAAATATAAAATCAAATTTTAAAAAATTATAAATCTCGAGTTTAAATTTAATTATTATAAGTGGTAAATTAAATAGTATAACCACGTGGGCAAGCATTTGTCTCTTTATTTTTGGATTTACAGATCTGTTATATACATGTACTTGTCATCACCTTTTATTGTCTTATTCTTTTGGTAATTTCCATATGGTTTTGATGTCAAAGGTCAATATTGAAACTTGAGAAGTGAGAAAATTCTAGAGAAGTTTCAAGTACTTTAAAGAGGCTGCAAAGAGTTTGTAGGTAACTTCTTATGATTGCAATGCCACTTTCCAAAATGCAAGAGCTATAAAAGGACTTTGCCATTTTCTAATTAAATTTTCTCCCACAACATGAGACTTATTGGATCTCCCTTTCACACAAAAGTCAATTTCACCAACATGTGTAAAAGCATATAGAATCCACTTTGCCATGACAAGTACTTGTTGGAAACTTCAATTCCATGCAATTTTCATCCTGTACTGTGTACAACATATACAACTACCATGATTGGGTAAAATAACATATTTTGAACTTCTCAAGTAAAAATTTTACATAAAAGTTGTTCTTTTTATAAAATATAATATACAAATTGTTCACAGATATGATTGTGAAGTTGAATGTGTGCAATAATTTTCATAGATATTCACACAAATTTCATTGCTAAAAGACTCTTACCCTTATTTGCCCTTTGTTGGATTTGATTAATTGGCTAGTATTGTCACCAACCATGCTCTCGGTTCAAGAACTTGATTCATAAGCCTAACAATACTTATGGACTCAGCCCTTCTAAAGCTAAGTGAGGATATTTCCTTAGGGTTCAGGTGTTTTCGTTTGAGTCAAATTGGTAGATAAATTTAAGAACTAAATAGATAATTCTAATATCTGTATTTACAAGTTTAGAAATACAATTTATAGGGTTGATAATACTCATATATACTTAATTGACTACCGTCCTTATTATGCCCTCATTATATTGAAGTTTTATTTGAATTTTAAATATATAAAAATTTCTCTTATTTGTTTAGTGTTTTTTCTTTAAAAAAATAGAAAAATATATCTTCTCATTATTCTTATCACTTCCCCTCACGCTATTCAAGTTGATATGCTATAGTGACGCATGAAATAATCTGTCATATACATAGTCACTGAAAAAATGAAATGCCTTGGTTGTTAAAGGAAGATATAATATATATGCCTTATGTTGTTTTTATATTGGTTTTAAAATGCATCATAATTTAATGGGCCAAGTATGTTCGCACCTTCTTGACTGGCAAGGAGACCAGATTCCAAAAGACAACATTTTGTCCAATTGGATGCTATTTTAAAATCAGCTTATCTATTTATTTCTTTTATTATTTTCAGCCTTCTTATTCAGATAATTACTTATTTTATGAAAGATAAGGAAAACAAAAAATGCCACATTTTATTCTAAATATATAGACGATTATATTTTCTCCATGTGTATCAATTCATGACTTTTTATCCCTAAAAACTTTTATATAACATGTCCTAAAATTTAATATTAATTCTTTTCTCGTGTATATACATATATAATTAATTAATTAATTAATTTGGGGGAAAGGGTTAATAAAAGAAACTTGGCAAAGAAAGAAGAAATGGAATTATATAGTTCTGCAGATAGTCTAAGGTTGTTAACTGCCTTCCCGGCCCGTTACAAAGCTTCCCGCGATTGATAACGACAATTTAAAAATAGAAAGCATTCCCCATGCCACTCTCTTCCCCCTCGCGTGCGCTACAAACTATGAATTAGGCCAAAGCTATATAATTAGACCAGATTTGGACTGGACTTAAAAAGTAATTAGATGGCTTATATCACTCGCCCTAAATAATTTAATAGTGCTTTTTTTTTTATTTTAATTTCTATAATGTAAACCTACGAACCTCATTTTACTACCAGTCCATCACAAATTTGTCTTTATGCAACATACTGAACAAGGATGTCCCCAAGCAATGACAACCAGTAGTCCATAGGGCTACTAAATAAGTGTGGGATCCCATACGAAAAATAAAAAAAATAAAAAAAAGATAAGCTTGGTATTCGATTTGATAATGTATTCAATATTCGTTTATTATTAACTTTTTTATATTTATTTTTAATTATCGTGCATATATTTAATATTTGTATTTATTTGAAGAGTTAGTTATAAACTCAAATGATTAACCGATTTGAAATGCTAAAACTGGTATATAGTAATCTCTATCCATATTTATCTGTCACATCTAACTACTTAAGAAAAATTAGTTAATTTATTAAATTCATACTATTTTGTTTATACATTTCAAAAGTACTCTTAGATTTAATGTTCTCCACAACTATTTTCTTACTTTATTTGCTCAAATCTCTCTAAATTTATTATACTTTTATTTTTCAAAACTATTTAATACAAGTGTATAGCAGTAAAATTAATATTAATAGTACTTAAATTTTTTTAATGTGACAAATAAAAAAAGACACCAAAACTTTTCAATTATAACAGATAAATAGAAATGGAAAGAGTATAACATTACCAATATATTTAATATCTACCCTTCATCTTATTTTTCACATTGACTCTAATCGCTAATCGGTGTGTTAACAAAATAATTAGTAAAAAAATTAAAAAATAAAAAAGTATTCACTGTTTATAATTACAAATTAGTAGTGTATAAAAAAAAATCTATTTAATAACGTTATAATTTTAACTCCTATATTAAGTATCATGTCACATCAAATAATATCGTAAATGGGAATATTTTTTTTCTTAGTGAAAAATGAATAGATGAACTTTTGCTTGTTATAGTCAGATATGCTTGTCTTGCCGAGTAAGGTTACTGTTCCAAGTTGGTGAAAGATGCTGGGGCTGGAAGATGATTGAATATTAAGAAATTCTTGATCCAAGGAAAACCGGAGAAACAAAAATGGAAGATTTGAGTGAGTGAGTGACTGTGACCTGGTGCGCATATTCAATATTCACATTACACAAATATACTGTTGTTTGGTAGTGGAATTGTGACCAACAAAACTCTTTCTAAAATTCTAATCCTTCTGTCAACTGTAGCACACGATAGCAGAGATCCCCACATTCTCTCTCACACACAACACCCACAAAATAATAGTATTTTATTCCCCTAGATATAGTAGAATACAGCATGTTCCCATCACTACATAGATTTGATATTAGTAGTAAAATTTGTGTTGTGTGTGTTGACATAGTTGCAATCTTGTATGTATGTATATGCATGTAGAAGCAGTATTCTGGAAATATTTTTATACCAGCAGCATTTAAATATGGATTTTGAAAAGACGTTGGGTTTACATTCGATTTTTCAACTCTTCATCAAACCAAAAGGTGATGGATGTTAGAAGGTGGGCTTTGGAGGAGCTCTGCAAAGAGTTTACTGACTGATGAGTTTCAGTTTCGTGATTGGAGAGCAGCAAATTGAGCGGGAAAAAGACTTGTTTTTCTTGAAAGCCCTTCTCCGTTAAAGGTCCGTTCTTAGACTTCTTGTTCTCTGCTTGTTTGTTCATAGAGGATGGAGTGAAAAGAAAAGAAATTGGTAGTTTTTCGGTAATCCTTTGATGGGTTTTTTGAAAGGAGCACTTTGGAATTTGCTTCATGGAGTTTGTTTTACAGAATTTATTTTTTTTCTGTTTTGGGTATTGGTATGCTCTCTCAGCTGCCAGAAAAGGAATTATCCTCTTCTCTGGATGAAATTTTGTGGGGTGCTTATGCAGACCGGTTGTTCGATTCTTGATTTTTTTGAACGGTTTAATAAAATAAAAAAGGATTTTTTTTTTCGTTTTTCTTCGTTTTCTTGGGGTTAACAAGCCATCTTTTGCCGTTTTGGATCCTTCTTTCTTATTCTTCTTATTGTTAACCTGTTATGCGTTTTTTAGTACGTTAAAAAAGCTTGAAGCTGAAACGTTCTAAAGCTGCTGGTGCCTTGGTATTCATCTGTTGTTCGTTATGGGAGAGGATTATTCATAAAATTATTCTGAATAATATTATAGCTGCTGTATTTAGTTATGTAAATGCATGCAAGTATCAATCTATTCTAGGACATTAGTAGGCTGTTACCAAAACTTTTTGAGTCATAGTCGGGCTGTGTGGAAGAGGTACTGCTACAGGGATGGGGTGGGGAACGAGGAGGGATTGGTCTGACAGCCTCTGGATTTAGCAATGATTTCTGATTTTGCCCCTCTAAGTTGTATTTTGATTGACATGTTCACCTTTATCTTTATTTTCATCTTCTCTTCTTTTGTTTTTCATAATTGACTCAGTAATCTTATAGGTGTAATACTTAATAGAGTTTTGTAAACCATCCCACCAAACAGAATGAATTCCACATCAACTCAATTTGTTGCGTCAAGGAGAATGGGCCTTTATGAGCCTATGCACCAAATGGGCATGTGGGGAGATTTCAAAGGCAATGGGTGTCTGAATGCATCTCCTACCACAATTCTGGAGATTGAGGCAAAACTAGATAACCAGGTGCCAATTGCTTCATTAATCATTCATGATTTACCTGTTTGTTCTTTGAGTACATGTTTATCTGACTTTTATAATGAGTATGCAGTCGGAGGACACTTCACAGGGAACATTTGGGCCGCCAAGCAAATACGACCAGGAAGCAAGTAAGCCTGTTGATAAGGTAAATACATTGTATTGGTTTGTTGAGCTACAATTATTTTGTATGTGTGTTCTCTCCTATATTTCAATTATAATCCTTTTGTTATCAAAGAAAGTTAAGAGTGGCGGTTTTATTAACATATTTTTGCTGTCCATTTGATTATACCATGGCCAGTGTTGTAAAATTGTTTCTTCTGTTAGAAAGGTAATACACTTACCTGAAATTGACAGCATGACAATCTGCAATTGCATTTTCCTTTGTGATGGTGAGGATTGTATCATTTTCTTCTGTTTCTACTTTCTCTCTGTCCTCCTTTATCCTCTGTAACTAAATAAACCTTATTCACAAAGAATGCTTGTGCTGAACTAGCACACCAGTGATAGCATCTTTTCCCAATTTTATACTTAACCATGGATTTTTCATGAGCAATGGACTGCCACTATGAGGACTTCTTCATATGGAATCAGACATTTGCAGCTAGGTTATTGCATGCTAGTAAAAAAATTAGAACACTTAATGTTTCCTTTTCTAGTCAATATATATGAACAGGTAAAAAGTATGCATTTTTTCATTTCCCGGGATGGGGGTATTGGATGCCAGTTATATCTTTGTGATGGATACTACTGACATTCAACTGTCGTAATGAAATTGAGTGGTTACTTACACCAAGGAATTTCTTCTTCCAACCAAAGTGTACATATGGGGAGAGGGATTTGTTTCATGGTGTCTGACATGTGGAAGGTTTTATTTCATCTACTTCATTATCAATGAAAAAGTAAAGGATTATAGGCCGAGGAAGAATTTGTGTTTTTTGGTCTGTAAAAGTTGAAACTTCTGATGGTTTCTGTTAGTGATTACATAATAGTCCTAAATGGGGAGAACTTATTACAACTATTTATTTTATATTCCATAAGAGACTCTAAATTAGCAAAGGCAGGACGAAGCTCTGTATTTCACCATTCCTGTGTAGTTGAAAAAAACAGTTATAAGGTGTGTGGTGTGTGCAATTTCTTTTTTACATTTTGGTACTAATACATGAAAAATATAGCACCGGAAATTTTTATAATCTGTCTATTTGTCAAATTGATTATCATAACATATGCTATTTTCCTAGTCAGCATTGGCCATTGTTGTTCTGGATGTATACTGTATGCTTTTTCTACAATTTTTTGCTATTATTTAGAAATATTTCCTAGATTGACAGTTTACTATTGTCCTTACAAGTTGGAATCAATAAATGCTAGGTATTGAGACGTCTTGCACAAAACCGCGAGGCTGCTCGTAAAAGCCGTTTAAGGAAGAAGGTAAAGTAAGGGTACTGGTATAGATAATAATACAAGAAATGTGGGTTGTTATCTCCATTCCTTTTTTTTATTTCCTAGAGAAAATGTGTGTTTTAGATGTGGTTGATGTAATATTGATAAATTCTTTTACTCACCCAATGTGAATTAACTTCTATAGGCCTATGTTCAGCAATTGGAAAATAGTAGATCGAGGCTGGTGCAGTTAGAACAAGAAATTGAAAGAGCAAGACAACAGGTGGAGAGAAAATTAGACTCTTTCTATTAGTTCATTTGCTATTACAGTACATTTTTATGGTGTACTGCTGTGATGATGTAGCCAATATTTTGTACAATTTCAAGATTTTCTGCTCTTTCAGGGAAAGATATCTAACAGAAAACTATTAGTTTCAGGGTGGGTTAGGAGGAGGTGGATTAGATATTAGTCAGATAAGCAGCTCTGGATTTGGAAACTCAGGTTGGTTTCTTTACTGTTAGTTTTGTTGCTTTGATGACTGTTGTTCTTCCAATGTGCAATGAAGATGATATTGTGTTTCGTGGTGTTATTGAGTCAAGTTGAGATGGATGTCCAACTTATTGGGCTTGAGCTTGAATGAAGTCGTTGAGTCACTGAGCTTGAACTAAATCCCAAACTGGTAAAGAAAAAGCTTTCTTGATCTGGACTTGACAAGACTTGTTTATTGGTTGAGCCAACTCAACTCAAGCTTAGCCCTATTATTCTTGACAATAAATAGTACACCATAGATGAACATTTAAATATGTTATGCTGATTAAATTTGGAGGAAGCTTTTACGCCTTATACGAGGAGTTCAAATTCCACTTGGTGACTTTTTGAGCTGCTTGAAGACAAATTCGGCCATTCTATAACTGAGTTGTACTTGAGCTGTTTCCAAGCAGCTTGTCTCACACTTCCACCCCTAAATTATCTGCACTTGTCTCAGAAAAGTTCAGGCATTTTATGAATCATACCTGAGCTGTTTCCAAGCAGCTTGTCTCACACTTACACCCCTAAATTATCTGCCCTTCATTTCAGGCTTGATGAATATGCAATAATATATGATAATGCAGAAAATAGTTAATAACTTTCTTAATTTGCTTTTTTTTTTTTGTGGGTGGGGGGCGGGAACTTCCTATATACAATTGAGCCTTGAAAAGCGTCTTAGCAAATTAACCAATGAAGGCTCAAACTTTACTTTGTGGAATGTTATTTGCGATGAATAAATGTTTGTTTGATGTTTTCTTTATCAAGTACACTGTTTAAGCAACCACCCTCCTAATATCTTCAGGTAGTACTGCATTTGGGATAGAGTATGGAAGTTGGGTGGAGGAACAAAACCGGCAAATAGATTATTTGCGAAATGCTTTGGATTCTAACATCAGTGATGCAGAGTTGCATCTTCTTGTTGAAGTTGGGATGAAACATTACTATGAACTCTTTCGGTTGAAGGCAATGGCAGCAAAGTCTGATGTTTTTTATCTTCTGTCTGGCATGTGGAAAACTTCAGTTGAACGTCTTTTCCTGTGGATCGGAGGGTTTCGCCCATCAGAGCTTCTACAGGTAACAGATAAACTTAATTGTATGTTTTGACATCTGATGCATCTTATTTCAGTCTCAGTTTGAGTTGAAAATTGTTAAACTAGAGGGATAATATTTCTGGAAGTAATACATCCAAGTCCTAAAATATCTGTGGCATTCACATTGTCTTGACCAATCTTTTGCTCACATATTTGTGATCTCCCTTTGTATTTTTTTTTCCTTTATGTGCCGTTTAAAGATTTTGGCATATGGATTGAGAAAGTTCTTAAATTTATGGAGTTTTTAGAAAATAAGACTAATTTACCTTCTCAGAAGTAGCAGAGTTGGTTTGGAAAATTGAAAACCAATTACTGTCGTAGTTTAGTGGAGTAGTAAAGGATAAGAGTAAATTGAAAGAAAAGCTAATAAATACCTTTTTGACTTTCCAAAAGGAAATATAATTATAGCCAAGAAAAGGTCTTCTAAAACAACAGTTACAGAAATGGAGTATTTCATGTTGTTATTCGTGTTTGATTCTATGTGACTGTCCTCATCAATTAGGGAATTAAGATAGGTAAGTTGCAATTTTTTTTTTCTGCATTTGTGTGTGTGTGTGTGTGTTTTTAACTTTGTATACATTGGAGGGACGGAAATGCGAATCAAATCCAGAGCCTAAGGTCTGGTAAGGAGTGCTTTATAACCAATTGAGCTACCACCTTGTCACTTCTGGATTTGTTCTTAATAATCACTATATAGCACTGAGCAAGACCAAAATTTAAAAATTTTTAAAATTTTATATTTCTCATCTTAAATTTTTTTTCAAAAATTATAACATCATCTTCTTAGTATAACTTGTCCCCTCCACCCCGACACCAAGTTACTGGTTCCATCTCTGGCATTGAGGAAATGTGGAATGCATCACAAACTTATGAAAATTTATCTCAAACTTGAACTGGTGCATCGTCATACATAAACACATCTTTTAGAGACATGGCTTATTTATCAGCTCTTAAAGCTAACACCACTTTCAGATGGTCTTATTTATCAATTGTTATTATGTATTACAATGCTTGTATCTGATATGGATGTGTATCAGATAACAAAGTTATGGCTCTTGATAGAGAAATGGAGACAACTATAATCTATGCAATTACTCTTTTGTTGAGTTAACTGTATGTAGAAACATTTATAATCTGATAAAAGCTCTACTAGAGTTTAATATATTTCTTATAAGTTTTAAGTGGCAATTAAAACACTACAAACAGAATTTATGGTTTCACTTTCACTAGCTTTCTTCCTGTAGTTACGGTATTCTTCTACTCAAGGCAATCTTAGCTTGTAACCTCAACTAACCTCAACTGAAAAACTAGCAATACAATACTTTACCAACATTTGTTGATGGTGATTTCATCTTCTTGTCTGAGATTGAGTCTTACACGACAAAAACAGTTTTTTATTTCATATTCCTTATGATAGTAACCGGAAAATTTTTGGTTGAAGAACATTGTGAAGTAATCATTCGAGTGATGATAAGGTTGTCATATGACGGAATCCATCTTTAACTACAGTGGACCAACTAAATCCACCATGAACTTTAGTATTTTCCTACCTCATTTTCGTACTGAAGACAATTTTCAATATCAGATGAGAAAATTTTTTTGCTGTGAAGTTACATCATACCTACATTCAATTGCAGATTATTATGGCTGCAATCAATCCTTTAATGGACGATCAAGTGGCACACATTTGCAAACTTAGACAGTCATGTCTGCAAGCGGAAGATGCTTTAACACAAGGAATGGAGAAACTGCACCAACTTCTAGCAGAAGCAGTTGTAGCTGGTCAGCTGGTCCATGGACGTCGCCTCCAACAGATGGAAGCTGCAATGGAAAAGTTGGAAGCGCTTGTGAGGTTTGTGAATCAGGTAATATATTATGCTTTGTGTTTTTCATCTTGTTCTTGTAGACAGAGAATACCCCAAGCACAATTTGCACATCTTGCATCAGTCTGCCTTCAATTCTTTTCTTGATTGGTAAGAATTCACCGACACTTGTGCATTTGACACACCCTTATGTGTCTAGGAAAAACAGAGCAGCTCCTTTCTGATTGTTGTTATGAAAAGAATGTGTAAATCCTTGGTAACATGTTGTCAGAAGGACTACTCTGACTGGGTAGTCCTTCAAAAGTCTTTTGAAAAGCTTTTTTTTATTTTTTATTTTAATTATTTAAAACATTTGCTTATTTTATGCAAGTTTAAAAGTTGTTTTGTGTAGATTTCAACATATTACCTGAAATTTGGAGTAGTGTTTATTTACCTCATCTGAGTACTCCAATTATTAGTTTTGACATATTTTAGCATTCAGTGCTTAGTTGGATATAAGACAAGGAATCTAATGTATACCTGGAAGAATATTCGTGTGTGTCCCAAATTGGACCAAATTACGAGAAGTTGCATACCAAAGTTTAATCTGAATTATCAGGTATCAAATAGGTTTGGAATTTAAGGAAATAAATAGAGCATGCATTCTATACAATGGTTATGTGTAACACAAAATGTTCTGTGGTTCTACTTTTAACGATTTTCCTAAATGCCTTTATGAACTAAAACAGTTCTAGATAAGCATATCAACCAATCTGCTCTCCATACATCACATTCTTGATTTTCCTCTCCGCAGGCAGATCATATTCGCCAAGAAACCTTACAGCAGATGTCTTGCATTCTAACCATCCGGCAGGCAGCACGTGCCCTTCTTGTCTTAGGTGAGTACTTCCAACGTCTTCGGGCTTTGAGCTCTGTTTGGGCAAATCGTAATTGTGAACAAGCCTAAGGAGGAGGGGAAGAAGAACATAGATGATCCATTTGGGAGGAATCACAACTCATGCTTCACTAGCCATGTTTGCTTTTGTGTTGTTTATGTCAAGTAAAATATACCTGTCCGAATGTGATCTCAGATGCTGCCATTTTTCAAGCAGCTTCCTACCATCGAGAATTTGTACATATAGTAATTTACAGGAAGGAAGTTTGCGATTTCAATTTTTTTTCCCTTCTGGTTGTGTACATTTTGTATTTAGTGCGTTGATAGCTCTATATTCTCCGTTTCTAGGCATAGACTATAATATCTTCTGGAAGTCTGCAATTATCGTTTATTACAACTTATGGCCAAGATAATAAAGGCCTAACATGCCAGATTTTGTTCCTTTAAATTGTACACTTCCATTTTTGCCATGCTTTTCACCTTTCCCATATTCAAGAATGATATGGTTACACATATTCGAACTAATATATCTTATTTTTTTACTTTATTATTTTTTTTTGGCAGATAGGGGAAGGCAGGTGAGGGATTGGTAAGTCTCGAATCAGGTTTTAAGACACTTTGATATAAACAAATGCGACTATAAGTTGTGCATTTTCATGTACAAGTAACCTTTTTTGCTTCATTTGAAATGAATAAGCACTTGGTGATACTTATATTGGATACCACATAAATAGCTCCACTGATTCTACACTTATCTTTGAATTGGAGCAGACAATTGACTTATACATGCAATCATTCTTTTAACATGTGGATGAGTTAAAATAAGATCACTTAAATTTAAACTCGCTTTGCTGATAACCGACACGACCTGAACTCAAAACAAACATACAAACCAATACCTATGCCACAAACAGTGTTTTGTAATGATCAAAGGAAATCAATGTCTCACCACCTTGGTGGAAAATAGAAAGTGAAAGTGACTACTGTGTCTCATGTTAGTTTTGCATATCCTATAATTGTGCAAAGGAGGATTCTTTCTGGGCTGCAAAACACAATGAGGTTTCTTGAAATAAGGACTCACATTCACAGCTTTGACAGGGAATAACCCAACGCATCAATAAGAAAATCTGAAGAAAGAAAGACACAAGTGAGAAAACTAACAGTGGCAACATAACTATAGAAGGGGAGAAAAAAAAACATGGAATAGCCAACATCATTCCAAAATCTTCACTGAATTATTAAGATTCAGAAGGCTTATTTACATCATTAAATTAGGATTCCAAATTCTTCAAATGATAAGGCATGGAAGATTACCTGCATCGTCTTTGCTGAAACACATTGGAGGCTTTATTCTGAAAACATTACCACATAACCCACCTTTTCCAACTAGCACGCCAAGTTCTATATTCAAATAGGAACATTGCAAAGGAAAACAGCAAGTCAATGGGACTGAAGTAAAACTAAATAAACACGGATAATTAAAGTATCTGATGCACAGGATACAAACCTCTGAGCTTCTCAAACAGAACTGCAGTTTCTGCTTTTGCAGGAGTTTTGGTTTTTCTATCAGTGACAAGTTCTATACCCACCATTAAGCCTCTTCCTCTAACGTCTCCAATTACTAGTGATGTACACGTGGAAGAACATTAATAAGTAGCAATTATACTATATGTATACATGCATCTATGAATCTCAAAAGCAATTAGAGGCAAGCTAATCAATGGTGGTAAAGTTGAAGAGCAGTGAACAACTATATCTAATTTATTCATTAGCCATGTGCATGCTATCATAAGATTGAAATCACTAGACTACTGAGCTATGGAACTTAATTAATTGTTCTCCTATTGATTTACTCATGTAAGATATTTTACATTTGTGCAAGTTATTCTCTCTCTAAACTGCTGTAAGGAAACATTTGTATCTAGAAGAATACTGCTGAGATGTAGCTCTTATAAATTAGTAACCAGAAAATTTTTTAAGAATGTCCTCAGACATTTCACATACTATCAGGCAATAATTAGCAGTGGAAAATTGCTAATGAAAGTCATCACTCAGGGCAACCAGTAAGCATTTATAAGATTTAAAAAATCAAAAAAGGAAAACCAACATAATTGTGCTTTGAAATCTAAGATGAAGTCAGATAAAAGTGAATCCACATCCAACAAAAGCACTAATTGACAGAGCTCCCCAATATGTTACCTAGTTCTTAACCTTTTCCAGTCAAAAAAACCAAACACATTATTTCAAGCACATGCATCACAGAAAGTGGTAATCTTCCCATATGCATAAAAACATACAAAGATAACTATAAAGATACACAGATACACAAACAAGCACCCATATGTATAAGAAAGAATCTCACATATGGTACCTCTTTCTTGTGAAACAAAATTATAGTAAGATAAGTTCAAGAGGATTACTATCATGACTCTGTTGAAGAGTTCTTAGACGCTCAATCAAATGGAAGCCAACCTCAGAACAATGCTCTTGACGTTTCTCCTTATCAAGAACTCTAAGCACTGCGTGTCCCCCAGCAGAGCATACAGGGTTGCCACCAAAGGTGTTGAACTGTATCTTTTGAGCCAATACACTTGCTATTTCCGGGGTGGTTACAACAGCTCCGAGAGGTAAACCATTGCCAATGCCCTGATAATTACATTATTATTAAATTCAATATGCAAAACATGCATGCTTTTGGAGAGCACTTGTGATATGTGCCATAATTTAATGAGAGGAAGAGAATGGAATGATTGGATACCTTTGCCATGGTAACTATATCAGGAATCACACCTTGTGTCTCAAAACCCCAATAATGACTTCCTGTACGACCAAAGCCGGTTTGCACCTCATCAGCAATGCAAACACCACCAGCCTTCCGAACGATGTCATATGCCAGTTTCAAATACCCAGGAGCCAATTCAACAGCTCCCCCAACACCCTGAAGTTCAGAATATCAAAGCAAAATTAACAGTGTGCATGAAGTATAATTTTCACTCACGAAAATGGAATTTTAACACACCTGAATGGTTTCAGCAATAAATCCAGCAACTTTTCCTGAAGTGCCATGTTCAATGTGATCTTGTAAATCTTCAGCATAACGATTGGTATCAGATCCAAAGACACCACGATAAGGATTAGGATTCAGAACGTGATGTATTTCACCCTGCATTATTCCAAACAGACTTATGCAAGATAAGAGACTGGAACCAAAGTGACAGAGAGAAGGCACAGCAAAACTATGCATTCTCATATGAACAAACCGATTTCCCTGGTTTAAACAGTGAATCAACAAACACTAAGATGACACCATAAGACAATGCAAACACTTGAAAAATTGTTGGATTTGGTAGGCGCAATATTGGTTTCCTTGCACCAGTAGTGCAAAATATTTTATCTGCATCTACGAGTAGAAGCAAAGAAAAATATACTCCCTCCATTCCAAATAATGTCCACAGTTGACTTGGCATGAATATTTCGGAGAGTATTCGATCGTCTTCATTTTACTGGATTATCATTCCTGAATTGTTATCAGACCCATGTGTGACAATGGTCTCATAGCAATTTTTTCCCCCTTTTAAGTGAGTTTTGCCATGGAAATTTAAATTGGAACTATCTTTATATTAGAAAACTAGATGTTCATTTTGAAGAATCCAAAATAGAAACGTGACATTCAATTTGACGGAAGGAGTAAAATAGACTGAAACACCCAACTGCAAGTAGAAATAAACAAAACACTAGACAACTAAAAAAGTGTACAGACATTCCATCTCCAGTCAAAATACAGAACAAAGCTTGAGTAAACCAACATCTTCGTGAGAATATAAACTTTTCAGCACATTTTTTCCATCCCACACAAACAATGCAGCACTATCGACATCACATTCAGAAATATTGTGACCTATTCAAGCTTAAAGTGATAAAGATTTATCTTTCTCAAGTGAAAATCATTTCCTTTAGTTATTGAAGCAAAAGAATGACAAGGATAAAAGTAGGGACATCTTTACAGAATCATGTATAAGAGCAAACCTGTGGAATAGGATACTTCCATGTATTTAGAGCCGTTAATCCAATTGTATTATGACTTCCACCATGATATGCATTTCTAAGTGCAATCATACCAAGGTTACCAGTATACAATCGCGCCATCAACATTGCTAATTCATTTGCTTCTGTCCCAGAATTGACAAAATAAACAACCTGCAGGTCCACAATGATTGAAGGAAGGTTACATCGAGTGTCTTGGTAAGAGGAGCAAAAGGCAAAACAGAATCCTGAGTTTGACTGGAAGCTGTCCAATTTACCATGTAAAAAATAGAGTCAACGTTTGAACTAATTGATGAAAATGATACGCAAATGCAGAATCAAAGTAATGAAAGGCGCTAAATGCATCATTAAATTCAGACGCTAACCAAGTACAAAGCATATTACTTGACAAAACACCAACACTCAACTCCTAAATATGAAAAAGTTGAAGCTCAAATTAAAATCCCCTTCAAGCAAGTAGAAGGTAGCATGATTTTCAAACTGCAACTTTATATAAAATCTCTGATTGGTATACTAGCCTTCAGGTTTCCAGGCATCTTAGACGCTAATGCTTCAGCAAAGTCAGCAATTGCGTGATGTAGGTAAATGGTTGTAGCATGTTGAAGAAGCTTGCTTTGCTCCATGATGGCTTCTAAAACTTCAGGGTGGCAATGACCACAAGATACAGTGACAATTCCAGCAAATGCATCAAGATATCGTCTTCCATTCTCATCAAACAAATATTGCATCTTGCCTTCAACAATATTGATCTGTGCATATGGTTCAAAATTAGAAAATAAGAAAATTTCTTTTCACAAGTTTGACAACTTATCAAACAAAAAGATTAACCATGAAAGTTACTTTGGAAGTGAAAAATCAGATGCGTAAAGCTTATATATGCAGTCAAACTACCAAGTTTTATGTCTCCTAGCAGATGCATTAATTAAATGAGAGTGGATACTTGTAAGTTGCACCATACATGCAATTGGTTAATAGCATCGCCATAAAATTAAAGAAATATTAGAAGGATAACTACTGTTAAGAGACACAATGTGGTGCACTTCATCTATCAACAAAATATGTGCATAAGTGATGATAAAACCAAAATCTAAACATTGTTTGTGAAGGCTCAGAAAGTCCCAAAATTGAATTCTAGGACCAATTACCTAAAGTCACACATATCCTCTGAACTAAAAATCTAGAATTTCAAAATAAACACCTTTAATTTGTGAATAACATTTCCCGTTTCTAGTTTCTAGCAACAAGAAAGAACCCAGAAAATACTACCTACTTAGGAAATTGAAGATTGGGAAACAAAGAACTCATTACTGGGTTTATGGACATAAGTGAAAACAGGTAAAGAAGTGCATAACATAGGATCCATACACTAATTGCGGAAAAAGAAAGCATTAAGAAAAAAAATACTACACAACATAAAGGTTTTATACTCCATTTCAATTTAACAAAAAGGGAACAAATGCAGTCACATCAGAACTATTGCTTGATAAAAAAACATTGATCACCAAATAGAGCAAAACAAAACTTTAAACAAAGTGAAATAGAGATAGATGGCCTCACGGGCTTCTGGTAATAGTGAAAGAGAGAGGGACCAAGATACTTCTTGCGCTTCTCAAAAACTTCATCAGCCAAGGGACCCTTATAGGGCTTAGGCTCATAACCAAACGGCGGCAATTCCGGCAGCAACGGAGCAGCCGCCGTGAAGCCACGCAGAACCACATTGCTCAACCATCTACTCTGCTTCAACAAGCCTCCAGACGCTCCACTCAACAGCTTCTTCTCTATTACAAACTTCCACACCATGATTGATCTTTTCACGCACAAATACCCCCAGAATCACAGAGATTACCCAAAACTACGGTATGTATGGGTGCATGAGCGTGAAGTTGGCGATCAGTCACAGAGCATCTTTCGAGTAGAGAAAATATTGATGTGGGAGATCCTTGTATTTTAAGGCTTCCCTATGGAATTTTTATTTTTTTAAAAAAGTATTTATAATAGGGAATATTTTATTTCCATTTAGATTTCTTCAAATCTTTGAATAATTAGAATTTTAGATTCATAATTGATAAAAATTGAACTTCATTTTAAATAGTTTATTGAATTTCAATGATAGAATTTTAGTTTTTTGAATTATTACTTTAACAATAAAGGGACAATAAATTTGGCTTGATATATAATTAGTTATCTGTATGTAGGGATGGTGAGAAAAAATGTTAATCAAATAATTTTTTTATTATATCCTACTATTAAAAAATAATAGAAGGGGGGAGGCGGAGGGCGACGGGAGGGGAGGAGGAGGAGGAGGAAGGAGAGTCCATAGTGGCTTTTAATTTTGGAGATGGGTATGGTGATGTAAGGCTGAATAGGATTTTCTTGATATATGTGGAGGAAGATTAAATAAATATTTGATAATTGGTACTCTAGCATCCATATATTTCATGATTAGATGATTCTGTCCATCTGTAAGTTGACATATTTTTCTCCCTTAACTTTTCTCTCGTCCACATTCCACTGCCATAGTCTTCGTCTTCCTTGCTTCTATCTACATACCTTGGCCAGATCCGAGCTTCGATCGCCGCCAGAGTTTGGATCTTGACCAAAGTTCTCGTCATTTTTGTACTCCCATCCCATTTTGGGCCTCAAATTACAGATTTTCTTTTTAGTCTTCTTTATCTCCATATGAAACTTTCTGGCATGCTCCTTGCACAACGCCATTAAATTTGTTTCTTTGGTGTTTCTTTGATACTCATTAAGTTGAGTCCATTCCCTAGATTTTCTCTTTTCCTCGTGTGGCTTTCCAAGAAATTGATACATCCTGGGCCTTCAAAATTGCTGTCTACAGGATTAGGTGAGACTAGCTCTCTTATATCTCTGATGCCCCGAATGAAGATAAGGTGGCTTGAAAGGAATTTTTTGTTTGTATATTTCTTTTTTTGTTTATTGTTATGTACCCACCTAAATGTAGTTCTTTTCTATTACTATGGATATGATGACCTTCTATATAACTATTTCCGTTTCAATGCATGAATTACTTAGAAAAAAAAAAAGAAAGAAATAATGGTCCATCTCAAAGAGATTCCCTTGCCACTTTTATATTTTAGCTTTATTTAATCTTCCTAAGTTTCACTTTTTCCTTTAAGATTTTTTTCCTTGTGTTTTTAGGTGAGAATACTGTTTTTTTTTCTTATTTTGACAAAAAAAAAGGATTAATATAAATAAATTTTAATTATAAAATATTAAATAATTTTATTATTCATTCTAAATAAATTATGTTAGCCCTAAGGGCATTCTCCTATGTTTTGACTTATGACAAATATTGATGAATGTTTTGACTTATGACAAATATTGATGAGGACTAACTTGTGTGATCTATATTTGATAGGATATGTTTGAGCTCAATTCTTTCGAGGCATGTAAATGAGATTGCCAAACAACTCTTAAGTAATGGAATCCAAATCAAGTATATCTTTAATTCAAGAGCTTACAAAATCATAAAGTCCTTGTGAATGAATTTTAGATTAGGAATCGTTTTTCAATGTATTATGTGTAAATTCCTATATCTCCTTTACCTTATGATTAGTTTATTTGTACCTTGAAGTACACAAATAAAATGATTTCAAAGAGTAAGTCTTTTAGGTGTTTGGATTGAGTAGTTTGGATGGATTCTGCATCCAAAAGCTTCATCCAAAACTCTGGAACAGTGTCTAAATGTTTCTGTTTAAAAAAGTGTCATTTTGGACTTACCTTTTGGATGCACCATCTTCTGATCCTTTAAGTCCAAAACTCTAAAAAATCTGATAGCAAAAAACTAGCCGTTGTTGTCTTACTTTCTACTCCTCTAAAAGCTTGCAAAACTCGTTTTTAAAACAGTTTTTTGTGCTATCTTTCTTAGAAATATTTTTACACTTTAGAATACAAAAATCTTCCTTGTTATTGTGCTTCAAAGTGAAATCAAAATTACTCAAAAGGTAAAAAGGTACATGTGCTTAGACTGATTATATATGCTCAATCTATGAGCTATTTTTGCATTTTCTTTGTGATTTGTTTTGTATCAAGGTTTGGGAAGTAAAACCCAGTTGGAGTGAGTCTTGATTTATTGTGTATCAAGGTTATTGCTTATTACCATTGATTTGGAAATTTTTTTTTAATAGTTGCGTTGCAATCCTTAAGTATGTGCTTAAGGTAGTGGATGTAAATCATTTGAGGATCGAACTGCTATAAATCATTAAGTCTATTTTCTTGTGTTTTAATCTGGTATTTATGCCTGCGTTTTGTACTGTTCATCCAACTTGAAAACTTTACACTCCTCCTTACATTCATTGATTTGATCAAAGACTTTTATATAGTTGGGTGAAACTGATATTGTTGCTTTATCTACCCATTTTAATAAATATAGAGCTTCTTTCCATCATTTAGTGAAGTTTTGAAAACTCTTTAGTAGCACATTCAAAGCTGCATAGACAATATGTTTTTGGCTCACTCACCTTGATGGTTCTTGTTTAAGATTTTCAGAAATTGTATTCAAAATTGCATTTGTTTGTCATAAACCTTATTCACCCCCCTCTAAGGTTTATCAAATTAAAATATTAATTTTTGAATTTATATTTTTTTTATAAAATTTAAAATCATACTTATAATAATTTCAATACAAAATACACTCCAATTTTCTGAAATAATATTTTCCTTCTCCTGACACTATTATTTTCCTATGTTTATTAGTCAAATTTACAAAGGGACAATTGGAAAGACTAGAAAGTGCATAGATTGAAGAGAAAAAGAGACATGGAGAGAGTAGTCTATAACAAAATAACATGTCTTTATTAGATTTGGACCATTAATTATGAAAATTAGGAGAGTGAAAACAAATTAAAAAATGGCTTAAATTACTCTGGGTATATATATAATAGGAGTTGCGAAAGGCTCCTGTTGTAACATGTGGCAACATCTTTTAATGACACTTGGCGCGTTAAATTTAAATGTATATTTTTTAAAAAAATATGAAAGATTATTGATTCACCTGAAGGTTATTTAATAAATAAATTTTAATAGACTTTTAAAAAATTGTGAGGGGAGTCGCAGAAGGCTCCAATTGTGACATGTGGCAATGTCCTTTGATGACGCTTGGTTTGTTGAATGTAAATGAACATATTTTTTTTAAATTTGAAAGGTTAATGATTTAGATGAAGGTTATTTAATAAACAAACACTTAATAGACTTCTAAAAAATTGTAAAGTTAATTATAAATAAAAGTTAACACTTAATGAAATTTTTAAAAAAATCTTGAAATCATAATTAAAATTTATTTATTTAATATGTTTTGTTTTACATCTCTTCGTACAATGCACAAGTATCAAACTAGTAATATGTAAAGACAATTCAATGCCTTCATCATATTTAGAATATAATATGTAGATTAGATATGAGAGGTGATTTGACAATAATAAGATAATTAGTTAAACATATTTTTCATTAAACAAAAAAATTTTGTCCAGCCTACATTTTCCCCGTGTATATATAATAAGAGTTGCGGAAAGCTCCTATTATAACATGTGACAGCGTCCTTTGATGACACTTAGCGTTTTGAACTTCAATGAATATATATATATATTTCAATGTGAAAGGTTATTGATTCAAATGAAGGTTATCTAATAAACAAATATTTAATAGACTTTTAAAAAATTATGACGTTATAAATAAAAGTTAACACTTAATAATTTTTTTTAAAAAAAATCGTGAAATTATAATTAAAATGTATTTATTTGATACGTTTTGTTTTACGTCTCTTCGTGCAATGCACAAATATCAAACTAGTACTCTTTCTGTTTCATATTATTTGGTCTTTTAGCCATGTATACACAAATTAAGAATGTTGAAATTAATAAGTACTTTTTTTTATGTTTTCAAATTTATCCATAATAAATACAAGGATAAATAATTATTTACGAGGTTTTTTATCTTTTCATTAAATATGGTTTGGTTAAACTTAAGGGTAATATTGAAAATAATAATCATAATGTATAGGAATGCGTAAAGAGTTAAATATTATGAAACATGATATAAAATTTAAAAGACAAAATAATATGAAACGGTTAGAGTAATATGTAAAGACAATTCAATGCCTTCATCATATTTAGAATATAATATGTAGATTAGATATAAGAGGTGATTTGACAATAATAAGGTAATTAGTTAAACATATTTTTCATTAGACAAAAATGTTTTGTCCAGTCTACATTTTTCACTAATGTATAAAGACAAAAAGAAGTGCTTTAACAAGAACTTGATATTGAGTTAGGTAATGAAATAAATGTTAAAGTAATTTTGCCAAAATTGGCTAAACAAGTACTTATATCAATCTCTTGTATTGAGAAACGACATCCATTTGCTCTCATAGCCAAATGTTATATTAAGTAATTAACTCTTCCACAATGAAGACTAAAAATGAGTTTTTATTGTAAATTTAATTTCAAATAGAATAAAAAAAAATAAATTACAAAAACTGAAAATTAAAGAAATAATATGAGAAGAGAGAAATGAGAGAATTGTTTAGATACAAATGATTGATTACGTCCATTTACATAAAACCCCTATTTATAGAGGTTTAGATACATCATTTAAAAGGATAATAAATAAATCTAATAAATACAATATTATCTTATCCATTAAAAACTTTGAAAAAATAAACAGTCACATTTATCTTTAAGATAAATAGATAGTTTCGAGAAAATGAACAGCAACTTATTATTTTTATAGCACTTCCATTTGGATGTTTATTTTCAAACTCTGAAGTGCCTTATTAAAAACCTTCCTAAGAAAAATCCTATGGGACAAAAATCTAGTGAAGGAAAAAAGAGTACATTTTTCGTTTTAGAAGGAATACTGCCTCATTAAAAACTTAAAATATACAGTGGACATACTCCCCCTCTTGATAGCATCTTTAGGATAACTTCATATCTTTCAACCGATGCATTTTAATTTTATATACTAATTTTTCAAATGAAGCTATTGGCAATGTCTTAGTGAATATATTTGCCAGATTATCACATGAATGAATTTGTTGTACATCTATTTCATATCTCTTCTAGAGTTCATGAGTAAAGAAAAATTTTGCTAAAATATATTTTGTTCTATCTCTTTTAACATATCCGCCTCTTAATTGAGCTATACAAGTTGCATTATTTTCATAAAGAGGTGTTAAAATTTCCTTTTTAGAGGATAAATTACAATTTTCTCGAATATAATGAATTATGGATCTCAACCACAAACATTCTCGGGTTGCCTTATGAATAGCAATAATTTTAGCATGACTAGAAGAAGTAGCTGCTATAGATCGTTTTATAGAGTGCTATGATATAGCAATACCACTACATATATATAAATAGCCAGTTTAAGAACGTGCTTTATGTGGATTAGATAGATAATCAACATCAGCATATCTAATCAATATCGAGCTGGTTTTATTTGAATAAAGCAATTCGAGATCCATTGTCCCTTAGAAATATCTTAGGATATGTTTAATACCATTCTAATGTCATCGCGTTGGAGAAGAACTAAATTTTGCTAATAAATTCACAAAAAATACTATATCAAGTCGAGTGTTATTAGCAAGGTACATTAGTGCACCAATTACACTGAGATATGACACTTCTAAATATTTTATTTATAGACCAAGACAAAATTTGGTTCTTTCAAAATCTTTAACTTCAAATTCTTATTTCTAGCTATTTTGTGCCTCTTGGAGCTCATCTGGTGTTCTAATAAGGTTGATATCATTAACATCTAAAGCAAATATAACAAAACCAAATCTGAATTTTTTAATAAATACATATATGGACATATCAGATCATTTTTATATAATAATCTTAATAAATATTCACTAAGATGATTATACCACATGCGTCCAGACAGCTCTAAACTATACAATGACTTTTGTAATTTAATGGAATAATTTTCATGAGGATCAGAATTATATGCTTTAGGCATATTGAATTCTTCTGAGATTTTCATATAAATATTATTATTAAGGTTCCCATATAAATAAGTAGTCACAGCATCCATTAGACACATGTCAATCTTTTCACGTACTACTAGACTTACAAGGTATCAAAGTGTAATTACATCTACCATGGGTGAATATGTCTCATCGTAATTAATACCCAATTTTTGCAAAAAAGCCTTGTGTCACAAGTTATACTTTATATCTTACAACTTCATTATTTTCATTTTCTTTCGTACAAATACCCATTTATAATCAATTGGTTTTACACCTTTCGATATTCAGACTACAGGTCGAAAAACCTCACACTTTGCGAGTGAGTTTAACTCTAATTGAATTGTATATTTCTATTTTGACTAATCATTTATATGATGACATTATTCAACTGATGTTGGTTCAAGATCCTGATTATCTTTTAACACATCAAGTGCTATATTGTATGCAAAAACTATTAGTGTTATGCTCTAGAGAGTAATCATTTGTATGTTGTATAAGATACATTTATTAATAAAAGGTATTTTTTATCTTTCAATTTAATTAATCATTCCGCGCGTATGTGTATAAGACTATTAGATAAAGTCTTAAACACATAGTATAGTGTTAATCAAATTATAATGGAGATTATAATGTGAGATTCCTATTACATTATGTAGTACTTGTGCTTAAATTATCCCTAATTATAGCATTAGTGAGATAGGACATCATTGATGTGCAAAGACTAACCCCTGTTATACTTCTTAATTTGATCAAATGGTGATTCTCACATTTATGAATATTGTGATACTCAAAATTAACACGTGGATGCTTATTAAGTGAATAAGTTCATTGGATGACTTAATTATAAAATAATTACATGAATAACTATTTATTGTTAATGATAGAATCTCATTATAACAAATATACAAGTATCCTTAGACTTGAGATCTCCAAGGTATTTTGTTTACTAAACGTTGTATTTTGATTCCAATATCTGAAATTCCTACAAGACCGCCTATAGGATGGATATTGGGTACAATATAAAGTAAACGAAAGTAGTTGAGATGGTCAATAAATGATTCATTACTCTTAATAGTAGGGGCATATACCTCATGCCCACGTGTATAGAATCATTACTCGAAAAGTTATTGACCAAGGTGACTATGTGTTAGAAATAATTCCATTCTTAATTGATACACCCGTTGAGGATGGAGTATGAAACAAGTACTAATAAATTCAAGTTAGAATTAATTATATTCTAATTAGAGTTGTCACTAATTCCATTCTCTAAAACTGAATGAGATATAGCATGCTGAAATGAGTTTATTACACTGATGTTTTGCTATTGAAAAATTCATGTAAAACCATTAGACTTTTTAGACTTTTGGGTGGTCATGATACATTACTAGATGCCACTCATAATCTGCTAAATATGAATTTATTAATTGAGGAATTATAAATTAATCATAATTAAAATTAATAAGTTAATTCTAATTATTAAATATTATTAATTCTATTATGATTAGAACTAATTCATATTTTGTTACTAATAGACCAAAAAACTCAATAAGTCACACACAACAGATGAATTGTTACTTAAAAGATTATATGATAATATTATGGAGTTAATTTGTGAGAAGAAATTATTTTATGGGCTAATTATAAAGTAGTTATAATTGTTGAGTTGGATTGCAATTATTAAATTCTTGTGGGCGAGATATAAACATGTTATAAGTCAAGGGCCAAATTGCAATGAATCAAAATTCCAAGCTCATAATTAAAGAAAAGGAATTATTATTATGTATTTGTTTCCTAAAACTTTTAGGAAACAAAAGGATAGCTGCGTATGATTGTTTTCAATCGGTTATATATATATATATATATATATATATATATATATATATATATATATATATATATATAGCATAAATTTGTGAATTCATGGAATTCTTCAAAACGAAAACCGAAGGCATTCATTGAAAAATATATACGCAGCTAATTTGTCCTTTAATTTCCTTTTACAAATTAATTCCATATAGCCATTAAGAATTAATCCTACTAGCATAGGATTTTGGAATTTATTTTGAGTACCGGTTTTTTGTGTCAATTTTTATTGGAGAAATTTTTACAAATTAATTGTTTTTGTATAATCGAAATCCAATAATATATTAGAGTTATTTCGTATGTATTTTATGGATTTATTATTATTAAAATTATTTCATAAATAAATTTAGATATGTGAAATTATTTTACGAATATTTTGAATTTGAAAAATTCGTTCTCATGGGTTATTATTTTTTTCCCTTATCATATTAATTACTAAAATTATTTTCAGTAAATAGATTTACGAAATCCTAAGGAAATTGTTTCCAATTGAAAAAAAAAAAAAAGTTTCTGTGTTAATTGTGATCAAAATTGATTTAAAAATTATGGATTTATGAATTCTGTAATCAAAATTGTTTAGGAAATAGCCTATTTTTTTTTCCTTTGTTTTTGTTCGCTGAATGGTTTAACAAAGAAGGAAAAAAATCTGTAATTTGAAAAGGAAGCAGCCGAAGGGAAAACAAAATTGAAGCACAAATGGAAATTCCGTTTTTTTTTTCCACGTGGAATTGCAATACGCTAGAAATTGTTTCTAAATTAGATAAGTAGCCACCGGAAATAACAATTGGAAAACACTCACAATTCGGTGATTGGTTCCTATTGAAACAATTGGAAATTGGTGAGCACGTGATTGTATTTTCCAATTGTTTCCATTTGGAAACAAACAATTGGAAAGAAACGATCAACTGGAAATTGTTTCCAATTGAAAAATCGAGATATTGGCATGTTGGCATGCTTATTTTATTTTAAGTATGATATTGGCATGTTGGCTTGGCTTGAATTTAGAACAATTAATTTAGATTAATTATTATTGTGTCATGTATTTTTTTATTACTTTGTTTTGAATAAATATGGCGCGAGTCTTGCATTTCTCTATAATTCTCTTATAATTTCTCTTTTTATCTAATTTCCCTTGAATGTAATTCGAAATTTCTTTATTAGGAATTTATGTAATTAGATTACATAGGTTAGATGGGAATAGAAATTAGTTTATGAGTTGACGGAGATGGCGACCAAGACGAAGTAGGAAAATGGTAAGACTTTCTTCTCAAAATATGCATGAACACATGTTTGACTAAAATTAATTTCCTATTTGGTACAAGAAAATTAATATAGAAAAATCCATAATCAAGCCATATAATTGAGTCTATTATAATATTGTTAATATGTTGATATTTATGCATGCCAAATGTATGAGACTATTAATATAACAAATCCCTCAATTAATATTAAATATAATACCTTCTATTAATATAGTAAGAACGAAAACTCTTTTTCGAGATTAGGTTGTTGGGTAGATCCAAGCCTACTTGACATCGAGTATATTCGAGTTATGAAATTTAAATTCCTGATTAATGGATTGAGTTTAACTAATTTTTTTATCCCGGTTGAGCTAACGCAAGCATAAAAAAACTAGAGGCAAGATTGGGCTAGCTTAAAGGCTTAAAATTAAAAGATGTTAATTATCCAATGATCCGGTAATTACATTTGATGTAATTAGTATTGAATACCTACCATTGAGCTTTAAAATAGTTTGTTGGGGTAGATCCAAGGTCATTCTTAAGGAATTTGGAAACTGGTCTATTAGAAAAGTTTTCAACGGGCTTTCTCGAATCAATAATAGAGGCAATTGATTTGAGTAAAATAGTAGAATAATTCTACACTTAATTAAAGATCTAATTATTTGCATATCATGTGCATATATATTTTGCTAATTTTTCTATTTTACATCTAGGTCATTTTGCATCATGTCGACCAACTTGAATTTACGTAGTATCTTGGAAATTAATAAGCTTACCAAATCAAATTTTATGGATTGGTATAGAAACTTGAGAATCGTTCTCAAGGCAGAAAAGTTGTTCTATGTGTTTGATGCTTCTATTCCGCCACCACTAGCCTAAGATACTCCTGCTGAAGAGCATGTTGTCCATAAGAAGTACCAAGATGACAGTAACATAACATCTTGCATTATACTGGCGTCAATGAACCTTGAGCTGTAAAAGTAGCATGCGCATATAGATGCTTACTCTATTATCTTCTATCTTAGGGAGTTATTTGATCAGCAAGCTAGAATAGAGAGATACGAGATCTCTAAACAACTGTTCTAATCTAAGATGGCTAAGGTTACTTCTATGGCCACTCATGGGTTGAAAATATTGGGATTGATTGAGAAGCTTAGACCTCTTAGTTTTGTGATGGATCATGAATTAAGTGTTAACTTAATTCTATAATCTTCACTAGGTAGTTTTTCACAATTTGTGATTAACTATTAAATAAACAAGATTGAGACTATACTATTCGAGTTGATTAACCTTCTCAAAACTGTAAAAACTTCCTTGAAGAAGGAAGCCAATGCAGTTATGCTAGTAGATTCTTCCTCTTCTAAGAAGAAAATTTCCAAGAAGAAGAAGAAGGTTCCCACCAAGCCTAAAGGTGGCGTGGAGAAAAAGGAGGTAGCTGCCAAAGGTTCATGTCGTCATTATAGTAAGATAGGCAATTGGAGGCGCAACTGTAAGGTCTACTTGGAGACCGTCAAAAAGAGGAAGGAGAAGAAGAAGTTCACGGGCACTTCTATTTCCACTCCTAGTATGTTTATAATTGAAATTAATACTACCTTTCAAAATGAGATATGAGTATTGGATAATAAATGTGGATCTCATTTGTGTAATAATTTAGAAGGATTAAAGGACAGTAGAAGGTTTAAAAAGGGCGATACGGACCTACATGTTGTAAATAAAGCAAATGTTGCTGTATTTGCTATGGAGACTTATCATCTGCACTTTCCTTCTTAATTTTAGAACTTACAAACTGTTATTATGTACATATTTTACTTAAGAACATTATCTTGGTTTCTTATTTGGACATGAATGGTTTTCATTTAATTTTAAAAAATAAAGGTTGTTCTTTTTTATTAAATGATATCTAATATGGTACTACAAATTTGATAAATAGTTTGTATGTTCTAGACATGAATGATCCTATTCTCAATATAAACAACAAGAAACAAAAAAAAAAAATAACTCAATTTCATCTTACTTATGACATTATTGTTTAAGCCATATAAATAAAAATTGCGTTTCTAAGATACACAAGCTTAGTGATTAAGGATTATTTGATTATGAATCATATGGCACATGCGAGTCTTGTTTACTTGAAAAAATAGCTAAAACACCCCGTTCTGGAACTCATACATACTGATACATGTGACCCAATGTCAATACAAGTAAGAGGAGGTTATCAATACTTCATTACCTTTTATTGATGATTGTTTACGATATCAGTATTTGTATTTAATAAAAATACAAATCAGAAGTATTTGACAAGTCAAAAACTTCAGGAATGAAGTAGGGAAACAATTTGACAAAAGTATTAAAACTCTAAAATCTGATCGATGAGGTAAATACTTAAGTCAAGAATTTTAAAGTTATTTAAGAGATAATGTGATATTATCTCAATGAACTCTATAATATACACCTCAACATAATAGTATATCTGAGAAAATGAATCAAACCCTTCTAGATATAGTACAGACCATGATGACTTTTGCAGATTTATCAAAATCATTTAGGGATATGCACTGGAGACTACTGTTTATATACTAAACAGTGGTCCATAAAAAACGATTAATACTACCCATTTGAGTTATTTTTTGGTAAAAGGCTAAAGTTATTTCACATGAGTGTATGGGGTTGCCTTTCCTTTGTGAAAAAACTGCAGTTAGACAAACTTAAAAGTAAGTTTGACAAGTGTTTGTTTGTTGGATATCTAAAAAAATCATTCGGATATTACTTCTATCTCCTTTTCGAAAATAAAGTGTTTGTTTCAAAGCATGTTATCTTCTTAGAGAAGAAGCATATGCTTAAAGGGGATAGTAAGAGTAAAGTTGAACTTAGTGAAGTTTAAGTGGAACAAATAAACATGGATTAACCGTTTGAACCCACATCTATTGAAAGAATAGATAAGTCTTCGTCTACATAAGAATTTTGTAGGTCGAGTAGGATACGCGTGACACTTGAGAGATATAAATTTATCATAGGCGACTCTAATAATATATTACTAGATGAAAATGAGCCTACTACTTAAAATGATATTTTAAATACACTACAAAAAATGCTAGCAAATACGACGACATCAATTACGACGGAGGCAAAGCTGTCGTATTTGTGTATCTTTAACGACGGTTAATAAACCGTCGTAAAAGGTTGACTAATACGATGGTTTGAAAGAAACCGTCGTATTATGTGGACAAAAAACAACGGCTGTGCTGACCGTCGCAAAAAGTCGACCTAATACGACGGTTGCTTTCAACCGGTCGTATTAGTCAACCTTTTGCGACGGTTTTTCCAGTCGTCGTATTTGGTTTTAATTAAAATTTGGCTTTTTTTGCAAACATCACGCTTTAACAACCATCGTATGAGTCAAATACACTATTTTTTATTACTATTTTTTAAGTATTACTAAAAAAATGTGATAAAATAAAATAAATGACTTTCAAATTTGGTATAATTAAATTAACTTGTTTTAACTTTATAAATATATCTAAATAATAATTGGATATGTAATCTTGTAAATAAATTTTAGTTTGCATCTTATGAATTCTATTTGCTTATATTAATTTGTATTAAAGGTCGAGTTTGAATTTCATTTTGTTAGTTAATTATTGTATTAGTATGTTTTGTGTGTGTGTGTATAAATATACATATATGTATATATGTATATGTATGTGTGTATATATATGCATATATATGTATATATGTGTGTATACTTTTATACATTATAACATATACTTATTAATTAGTGAGTATTAGATTAATATGTTCCTTCCATTCATCGACAAATAATTATCCTAATTGTCTTTTTAATTTGTCTGAAAAATAACTGTCCATTTTAAAAATATGTAGATTAATTGTATTTAATTATAATAATGTTTCTAATTTTACTCTTAGCACAATCTTTATAAGGAAGCAATGGACATTTTAATCATTTTTTATATAATTTTACAATGAAATAAAATGCATAATTTTCATAATTAGGTCAATTATTGGTGAATGGATAGAGTATATATAATATGAAAAATTTTAATTACAAATATGCATGCGTGTGCATATATCTATGTAGTATATATAATATAATTAATATTATAGAATTAAAGTTAGTGTAATTTTGTGTCATGTTAGTATGTGTGTGTGTGTGTGTATAAATTAAAAAGTAAATAATTTTTAATATTTTTTTATCGGACTAAATACGATTGTTAGAAGGTAACCGTCATATTAGGTATATTAAATACGACGGTTTGTAAATAACCGTCGTATTAATTTAACCTAATAGACGGTTACTTCTTAACCGTCGTATTCAGTTTGTTTAATACGACGGTTTTAATAACCGCTGTATACCGTCTTCATATTTCAGATCCCCCGGCATTCCTCTCTTCTTTGTTGAGCTCATTGTCGCCCGCAGTTCTTCTCATTCAGGTCATCTTCTTCGGCAGCTCGTCTTAATTGGTTGGTCTTTTTGCATCGCGCTGTCCGGCAGGTCATCTTCTCTTGGTCGTCTTCTCCGGCAGGTTGTCTTTGTGTCGTTCAGCTCGTCATCTCCTCATCTCAGCCGCAAGGGACCATATGGTATGTCCTTCTCAGATCTGACTGCTGCTTGTCTATCAGAGCATCGAGGTGCATGGTCTTGCATTTGTTTTAGGAGTTTATGGCAAATAGAGCTTAATTTCACCTATATTGTCATCGTTATTTGAGATGAATTTGTGTTTGTTTAGAAAAGTCTTTCCTGGTATTTGTCGCAAATAGCAGAAAAATAAGTAGCAGAAAACACACAGTGTGTCTTGTGATGGTGAAAGCTGATACTCAATTTTCTTGCCTCCTTAATAACACTAAAATTTAGGTGGACAAAGCTCCCAGTCAACTTTTCATGAGCCAGATTGCACAGTTACAACTATGGTTAATAGATTTTGATCCCTTTTTTTTTAATTTTTTTATTTAGGTGTGCACAATTTTTCGAGGAATGTACAAGTGAAAATTTAATATTATATAAAAAATATACTCGTTTAGTATGTGTTGTACACTGTAGTAATGAATTGATTTGAATTGTGCACCTAACCGGGGGTTGGGGTTAAAATGAAAGAAGTGCATTCATCATTAAAAAAAGATAAGCAAGACAAGACTTGTCAAGTTTCAAGAAGATTGACAGAATGAAGTTGAAGGGCTAAGGAAGAGGGATGGTCCCTAGGTGAAGCATGAATAATGGGAATAATACAAGTTCACAAAATCACAAGGAAAATGTATCCTCTTGTGCTCAGTCAAGCCCCATCTGATTTTTGCAGTTGCAAAGTTTGTCTCTCTCATTACTAACTTCTATGGTAAATATTTTATTGAAATATTGTTTTAATGGTTTTATTTGTATTTAGAAGGATGTTTTGAAGATTTTGACTTTGTATTGAGTTTTGTTGTTTGATCAATTAATTTAGTAATTTCTAGTTTTAGGTTACTTGTGTTTTGATGAAGTGATTGATTTACTTCCAAAAGTATGATACTTTGATGAGTTTTAACGGACCAAACAAAATTAATATACTAGGTGTTGAACCTACCTCCTCAGTTGAAGAAAACAAAATTATTAGGATAGATAAATTTGACCTATTACATATGAAGAAAAGAAAAAAAAAAATCATGAAGTGATTGATATACATCGACTAAAAATATCAATGTATGTGTGGAATGAGTTTTTTTGTTTGGAATTTGTTATGTGCAAGTGTGTTTGGCAACTGTATGCATGGTGAATGCAAGTGCTAATTATGTAGAAAATGCAACTTAATTATGTGTTTTGGAAGAGGACCTAGTTGGATGAGTGGAGGTTTACTTGGAAATTTATTATAAGCATGATTGAATGGTTGGATGGTTTTATGAGTTTTTTGGTGGTTGAATTGCATAATTGCACATTTTGAGGTGGCCTAGTGCCTGGAAAATATTCATTTTATAGGAGAAACTCTGTTAAAATATTTTCAATTTTTTTTTCAAAGAATCTGAATAAAATATTTTTATGAGACAATTTTTTACAAATAATTTTATTTTTTTAAGTAGATAATTTACAAGTCTTTTATTTTCTCTCTTTTAAAAACTCTCAGGATATCTTTCAAGATATTTTGACCTAATACTAATCCCTTCATTTCCATTCATTCTTGAATATGTTTATCATAACGAAACTTGTAGATCGACTGAAAATATGGATAAATGAATAGGAAGATGGACCAATCGTGGATTGACTTACAAGACCGTTTAGGTGATGAATATAGTAAAGGTTTGGATGCCTTTGTACAATTTGCGCTAAGAGACAAACCTAATGGATTCAAAATCCTTTGTCTTTGTATGAAGTGCCAGAATAGATATCTTTATGGTACAATAGATGTTAAACAGCATTGCCAAATGTGGGATTTCATGCGTTGGTACAAAAAGTGGAGTGTTCATGGGGAAACGTACATCTTCTCGCAATACACCTAGCAATATCCCTTCGACTGAAAATGAACATGGGGATGATATGGTTGGGATGCTTCAAGATATTGGTGGCATTAGTGACTTCGATAATACAACTGAAGAGCCTGATGATTTGAGAGAGATACATGAATTGTTGGGAGAGGCTAATGTAGAATTGTATCAAGGTTGTACTAAATTTTCTTTACTTTCGTTTATTATGAGATTATTACATTTGAAAGTCCTGAATGGGTGGTCGAACAAGTCAGTTGATATACTACTTGAGCTTCTAACAGATGCTTTTACTGAGATGGGAGTGAAAATTGCCAAGAATTACTACGAGGCTAGTAAGATAACAAATGTGTTAGGAATGGAATGTAAAGTCTAGGATGCTTGTCCAAATAATTGCATAATATACAGAGGGGAAAATGAGGTCGCACAACTTTGTGTGGTATGCAATGCTCCGAGATACAAGAAGAGGGCAGTACAGTTGCATGCAAGCATGTTAAGTATTTTCCGTTGACTCTAAGATTGAAGCGATTGTTCATGTCTCTCAAAACTGCATCCCTTATGAGGTGGCATCAGGAATATCGTGTGAAAGATGGAGTCTATAGACACCCAACTGATTCTAAGGCTTGGAGAAAGTTTGATGAGTTGCATTTAGAATTTGCAAATGACTGCCGAAATGTTAGACTTGGATTGGCTTCGGATGGATTTAGTCCGTTTTCAAATATGCACATACCACATAGTACTTGGCCTGTTGTCTTAATACCATATAATTTGCCATCCTAACTATGTATGAAGCAACCTTATTTTATTCTATCAACTCTCATCGATGGCCCGAAGAGTCCGGGAAACAAAATCGATGTATTTTTACAACCATTGATCGGGGAGTTGAAACAATTGTGGCTTGACGGTGTGCTTACTTATGATGCTGAGGCAAAAGAGATGTTCTGCCTGCGTGCAGCTATTATGTGGACCATAAGTGATTTTCTAGCGTATGGTAATCTCTCTGGCTATAGTGTTCATAACTAGCGAGCTTGTCTGATATGCGGTATCAACTGTTTGTCTTACCGTTTGCTTAATGGTGGTAAATATTGCTTCTTATATCTTCGTAGATTTCTTCAACCATCACACAAGATCCGTAGGGACAAAGTTTCTTTCTATGGTGGAATGGAATTACGACAAGGACCAAAAAGGTGTACGGGGACAGAAATTTTGACACATCTTTAGGGTTGTTTAACAGAATATGCAGTAGATGATATGAGAATTAGAATACAGACTGACTACAAACAGAAGTTTGGCATAAATTCTTATAATTGGAAGAAGAAGAGTATTTTTTTTGGAGTTGCCATATTGGGAGAGTAATTTGATGAGGCACAACTTGGACCCGATGCATATTGAGAAATATTTTACAGATAATTTGTTGTTTACAATATTGGGTGACAGTACTTCTTCAAAAGATAATTTCAAAGCTCGTCAAGACCTGCAGACAATGAATATTAGAAAGTCTTTACATCCAATTTTAAAACCGTCTGGAATTGGATACAATTTGCCACCAACTCCTTATACAATGAGTCGGTCGGAAGTTGAAGTTTTTTTGACAGTATTGAAGGAATTGAGAGTCCCCGATGGCTATTGTTCTAATATTTCTCGACGGATAAACATGATGAGAAAGACTTTAGGAGGCTTGAAGAGTCATAATTCCCACATTTTACTCCAGCAGTTAATCCCGTTAACAGCCCGCACAACTTTGCCCAAGAATGTAGTGAAACTTTTGATTGAGATTGCTTCATGTTTTAGGCAGTTGTGCTTTAAAGTCAACAAAGAAAGGCATCTCGAGTATCTACAAGATCGTTTCGCAGTTACACTCTGTCTTCTTGAAAAGGCATTCATCCCTAGTTTTTTTGATATAATGGAACATTTACCGATACATTTGGCCGATGATGCATTATTAGCTGGTCCAGTTCAATGTCGATGGATGTTTTCAGTTGAAAGATACTTGAAAACTCTCAAGTGTTATGTGCGCAATCGTGCTAGACCTGAAGGTTCGATAGCCAGTGTATATTTAATAGAAGAATGTATGGCATTCGTATCAAGATATTTAGATGATGTTGAAAGCAAAGAGAATAGGTCTCCATGATATGTTGATGATGACAACCCGATGGGTAAACCAATTGGAAAAGGGATTGATGTAATTTTTGATCGTTTAACATTGATGCAATCACATCGGTGGGTTTTAGCCAACTCTTACATCCTTAAACCTTATAGAGAGTCAGTTTTCCTTTGAACCATTGTCCTTCATTTTTTATGCTTCTTTCATTATAACTTCTAAAATTTCACGTGTGGTCTATTTGCAGTCTTCACATGTTTGTCATAAATAGAGAGCATCTAAAATCTTGGTTACATGACAGACAACGTATTCATTATCAAACGTTTCACAGTTGGCTTAGTCATTATGTAAGTAAAAACAAACACAATATAGTAAGTTTTCCTCGACAACAATTAGTTGTTATAACACTTATATTTATTATAGGTTGATGAGAATGAAGAATGCCTTGATATTCCTACTGAAGTTAAAAAGCTTGCAAATGGTCCTTTCAATCAAGGGTTGCGCTACAATGCATGCAACGTGAATGGCTTCCGATTTTGTACAATAACATATGAGGCTAACAAGTCAACCCAAAATTCTGGCGTCATGTGTAAAGCTGATACTACGAATTATTCTAGTCCAAGAGATATGAATCCCGTAGAAGCTGGTGTCAATTACTATAGAGTGCTTACTGATATTATAATGATCCGATATAGTAGTGAACTAAAATTTCTGTTATTCAAATGTGATTGGGTTGATGTTTATTGAGGTGTTAGAATTGACGAACTAAAGTTTACATTGGTGAATTTGGACCGTTTGTTGTACCGGGAAAATAAAGAGATGGATGAGCCATTCATACTAGCAAACCAAGCTGAACAAGTTTGGTTTTCTCGCTGTCCTAAAAAAAGAGATTGGCATGTGGTAATGCCAATGATGAGAAGAGATAATTATGATATGTATTTAATGGACCATGATCTAGAAACTTTTCCTGCGCAGCAGTTAGATTCTCGTCTTGTTTCGCGGAAAGTAGATGCCATATGGGTTAGAGATGGAATTTCTGGGGAGGAAGTAGATTTAGATGGAAGAAGAATACACCCTGCAATTTAAATGTACTTAAATCACTTAATTATTTACTAAATGTGCTGCAGTTGTTAAAATCTTTTACTCAATGTTAAATCTTTTTGTTTTGTAGATGGTAAACAAGCGTGCCCGATGGGGATCGATGCAGGATGCCATAGCTGTCGCAAGATCAGGCGCTAGTTCCACCAGCTCCATCACTCGAGGTTGGACAGAGATCACATACAAGTGTTCGCACAGGTTCCACGGATCAGGAATCTAATCATGCCACAACTATACCCACTTCTGATGTAGGTCCCAGTGGCACATGACCTTCTTCCTCAGACCTTAATACCTCAGGTGTGCTAAGTTAATATGAAGTAAATATTACGATATGTCTGTTGATATTAAGATATGTCTGTTGATATTCAATTAATAAGTCTGTTGATATTTTGTAGATTCTACAGCAAGGAGTTCTCGCGGGGGTGGAAAGTTAACTTCTGGATGGGGTGAGCCAGGGTTTCGAAAGTACAATGTTGGTGTTAACCAACACGGAGGGCTTGTTGGGTTAGATGCATCTCGTTATAGTTCAGTGGTGGGCTGTTTTGCACGCATGAGCAATAGGTTCCCTCTGAATTACAGGGATTGGCATTCCATACCTCAGAGACTCAAAGACGAAGTTTGGCAAGAAATACAGGTAACTAATTTTATTCTAACATAGCCAAGAGTGTTTTCTTCAAAAATTAACATTTTCTTTATTTAATTATTTGTTAAAATTTGTACAAGGACAACACCATGATGGCACTAGAATGATGTAGTGTCACAATGAAGATGATATGCGCAGCATGGAAGGATTTTAAGTCGAAGTTAAAACAAAAATACTACGTTCCTTTCCAGCAAAGTACAGAGCCTATTGTTTGTCAAGATAAACGAGTTGACGAAAATCAATGGAGGATGTTAGTTGATTACTGGCGTTTGGAGAATACATGGGTCGTACCATAGAAGTTGACTACTTTTATGTCTCAGAACTAGTTTAATTTTTTTATATGTTAACTATTATAATTAATCACAGATGGAGGTCGAGCGGAATAGACAAAATCGATCACATTTGGCATATCCACCGGTCACAGGAAGAATGCCATATTCTGTTATACAGGATCAGGTATTTAGTTTATGTTATACACTATTCAAATGAAATTTATCTACTTTTCTTGAAATTTTTGACACGTCTTTACAGATGGCCTCACAAGGCCAACCGACATCACAATATGATATGTTCCTTGCGACACGAATGTGGCACGGTCGGCAGGCTTATGGTTTGACTGCAGAGATGATTGTAAGTTATATTCAAATGCTAATTTTTCTGAGTTATTAAAATATGATAACGACATTATATTAACTTAATATAAATTTGATATAATGTTTCTTAATTTTGTAGGACTGATTGGAGATAGAGTGGCAGGCATTGCCTGAGTCTGAGCACACAGAAGAAGCAAAGGATCATATATTTCGGCGATTGTTCGGTCCAGAAACAAGAGGTCGTGTTACGTGTAAGGGAAAGGATCCAACAGCAACGTCAGTCGGTCAATCATCAAGTTCTGCAGCAAATATTGAGGAGGTCGTCAGGATTGAGGTTGAGGCACGTATGCAGAGTATGCGAGATACTATGCAGGCTGAGATGCGAGCTGAGATGCAGCATGATCGAGAGGCTTACGAGTCACGTATAGCTGCGCTTCAGACTACCATGGAAGCATTAGCGCGTAGATTGGATGCAGGCACATTTGATGTACTGCCTATACTTCTATCTAGTGCTTCTACGGCATCTCCTGGTGTTGGTTCCACTTCTCTACCTGTTAGATCGGGTGATCCTGGCCAGCCTATCCGTCATGATGATTGACATTTTCATTTCCTACTTTTTTGTATTTGTACTACTGCTTCTATATATTGAGGATATACTTGTTTGTCATGATGATATACTTGTTTGTATTTGTATTTGTATTTGTATCCGTTATAATTTGTCTACTGAGGATATTGCTTATGAGTTGTTTGGCAATGAGGAGATTGCGTTTTGTTATATTTGTTGTTGAATTCGTTGATTTTATTATATTTGGCTTTAAATTGTACGTGTACAGGATCCCGTCCAAATAAAAAATAATTTACAAATCAAATTAGGCATAATACGACGGTTACAATCGTCGTATTAGCTTGAGGGTTGGCTGTCTATTTGACCGGAACAAATATGACGACCATGTAGCCGTCGTATTTGGTGACCAAAAGCGATGGTGCTTCAAAACCATCGCAAAAAATGACCGCGGCAAGCAAAAGTGACCAGAGCAAATACGACGGCTGTAAAACCATCGTATTAGGCTAATACGACGGTTTTGTAGCCGTTGCCGAGCAAAAGCGACGAGATCAAATACGACGGCTGTAAAACCGTCGTTTAGCCGTTGTATTTGGCTAATACGACGGCTGCTTCATCAAATACGACGGCTCAGTGGCCGTCGTATTTGCTCTATAATTTAGTAGTGATGGTTCAGAATCTGACAAGTGGCTTGAGGCTATAAAGCCAAAAATGGATTCTATGTATAACAATAAAATATAGATATTGGTTGATCTAACCGTAGGAAGCAAATCTATTGGGTGCAAATAGGGTTTCAAAAGAAAGTCGACATGGATAGCAACATAATTACCTATAAAGCACAACTGATTGTTAAAAGTTATCGTCAGCAACATGGTATTGATTATGACGAAACTTTCTCACTAGTTGATATGTTGAAATCTATAAGGATACTCCTAACTCTCACCGCCTATTATGATTATGAGATCTAGCAAATAGATATGAAAGCAGCTTTTCCAAATGAAAACCTAACTAAGGAAGTGTACAATGACACAATCTAAGGGTTTCACATTCAAGAATAGCACAAAAGTGTACAAGTTACAAATGTCTATTTATGGACTTAAGCAAGCTTTTAGAAATTAGAACATCCACTTTGATGAAACAATTAAAAAATTTGGTTTAATTTAAAATATGGATGAACCTTGTGTATACAAGAAGGTTGGTATGAGTGCTATCATTTTCCTATTACTTTACATAGATGACATATTGCTAATAAGAAATGATATCTCGGTTCTTCAATCTATGAAGAATTAGTTATCCAAGAGGTTCTCTATGAAAGAACTTAGAGAAGTAACCTATACTTTGGGAATAAGAATTTATAGAGATAGATCAAAAAGGTTATTCGGTCTTTCACAGTCAACATGCATAGACAAAGTAATAAGGAGCTTCATCATAAATCAATCAAAAAAGGGATTCTTACCCATGTCTCATGAGGTAAGCCTTTCAAAGTTGATATCTCCTAAGACACAAGTTGAAATAGATCACATGAGTAGAATTCCATATACTTCAGCAATTAGATCTATCATGCATACTATGATATATACTAGGCTTGATGTATCTTGTGCTCTCAGTTTTACGAGCAGATACCAATCTAACCTTAGAGAAAATCATTGAGCGGTTGTAAAGAATATCCTTAAGTACTTGTGAAAGACTAATAGTGTATTCTTGATATATGGAGAAAGTGGATTTGAAAAAAAAAGGGTATATTGATGATGCGTGTTTTTTAGTGTTGGAAAAATTAACAAAAAGGGACCACAATTAATCAAGTTTTAATAAAATACTAACCACTAAAATCACACATACGAGTAAGTATACCCATCATATTAAAGGAACGCGGAAAAAATAAAAATGCAGTGGAAGATAGCAAATTTAAAATTTTTTTCCGAGCTAAAGTATAGGAATCCTTACTTTTAGGCCACTTAGATTAAATAATCAGAGAATTTGAATTTGACGGAATGCTTTGGTTTGTCACAATTACTTGTTTCGTAGGAATACTGGCCAAGTATCGACTCCTTTGCATCAAATATGTGCATCAAAATTGCTAGCTTTTAATCTTCCAAAGTATTCTTGAATCTCCTATAGGCTATTTACCAGTGAAAGTAGAATAATAGGTGAAAGAATAATTTTTTTGGAAGAATATTGAGAGAGCTATTATTTTTCTTTAAAGGAAAAATACTAAAAGAAAAACAAGAACCGGTGGCATCCTGAAAAAAAAAAAAAATGAAAAGCACCATGTTATCTTTTTTTTTTTTTTTTTAGTTGATCAAAATCAACATGAATCAAAAGTCAATAATTGCTATCAAATTGGAGTACAAATAGGAAAGTTACAATTTCATGTACATCACCTACAATAACAAAAACCATCACACAAAACCCTAGTGGGCTAATGTTGTTCCTAATCAATCCAAAACTAATTAAATAGCTCACTTATTAATTAATTAATTCACTTGAGCCCAATATAAAATTACCCAAGATAATTAATTAATAAACTAGTTAATTAAATTAGTTCTCTTATTAATTAATTAAACTACTTAGGTGTAAAACCCCACCAAAGACCACTTTAGAATTAGAGGAAAGGGTTGTATTTCATGGCATATTGTATGAATATATTCTTTCTAGGTGAATTTGTGCATTTTTAAATTGCTATATGTGGCCTTTATGAATTATTTGTGATAGATCAATATTGGAGGCAATTAGGAAATTTTGCTTAGGAATGAGAGAAGAAGAGACTTAGGTTTTAGAAGAGAAGAGAATTAGGTTGGGAAAATAAGAACAAGAATTAATGTGGTTAAGTAGTTAGAGTTTTATGGTTAATTCCTAAAGTTTTGAGTTTAAATCACATCAACTAAGTATTATTTTAAATTATCCTAACTAATGTTTGAATTTTATTTCTTGCATTCCATGAAATTAGGAATGTTGTTTTGGGAGAGACACAATAGTAATATTCTAACCATGTGATCTTGTCCTAAAAGAAAATCTAGAGGAGTTTCAATCTCTATTGTTTTAGAAACTTGTGTCCTAGCATGATTGAATTTTAAAATATTTTAATTTTTGAATTCTTTTCCTTTATTTTATTTTCCTATAAAAAAAACAAGATTATTTTGGTCTTAGAATTTAATTAAAATTTCAGCTTTGGACTACATTATGGTCGAAACATGGGGGAGTGTAGGATGGTTGCTTTCTCATATTAAATCACCATGATTTCTTCTCTAAAGAATTGTTTATTCTTATTTTGGTACAAAGTTGGAATTATTCCCAACTCTTTCTCTTGGTTAAAAATGACCTTTTCTTTCCTTGCTATTAAACATCCATTTTCTGTAAGCAAAAAGCAGGAAATTCTTTGGAATTTTGGAGCTAATATAGCTTCACTAAACCAGAAAATTTTTTCAGCAAACTATAAAGTATTTTAGCCATAGAAATTTGGGCATTCAACTTATGCATTAGTTTATCTAAAGTTCTTCTTCTTCTTCTTCAAGATGATGGCTGAAAACCACCATTAATAGACCTTGAAACACTTCTATTTTACAGCTACAAATCTATTCAAAATAATTCAAACTCTTGCTACAAACCATCCTAGATTTTATGAACTCTTGCAGCTAAGTTACCAGAAATTTTTTCAGCCCTGTTAGAAAAGATAAAAATCAATTTTCTCCTTCATTTCTTTCATCATTTTTGGCCACCTTGAATACCATAGTTGAACATCTCATCTTCTTCACCAACCTTGGCCATTAGAACTCCATTAAATCACCTCAAACCTCTCCTAACTTCACTCCATTCAAAACATTTTGAACTTGAAAATTAAATTCCATCTTTTATTCCCTTAAACACTCACCTAATTAAGCTAGTAAACTAGAATTTTCACTCCTCTTGCACAGCCGTTTTCGGCTAGTACTTAGACTAGAAGAGTTCTCTATTTCATTACCAAGTCTTAGCCAAATTAGTGAACCACTTTTGAAGGACTAGTGACCTTCAAGAAGAAATCACCATTAGCAAATCCTACACCTCAAAAACCTCCACTTTTTATTTATTTTGAAATTTGAATTAGCTCTAGTCTCTCTCTTCCTTGGCATAACCGAATCCCTCCCCCTTTAGCAAGGCTATTCGGCCATCACACTCCAAGGAACACTCTCTCTTTTCTCTCAACTTTCTCTTGTGGTCTCAAGAACACCAAGAACACATACTACACTTCTTCAAACCTTAGCCACTTCTAATCATCCCAAACTATTCTAAATCCCTCAAATCAACTAAAATTCAATCTATACTCACCCTTAGTATAGTTATAACACCAAACCAACCAAAGTTGATTCTTCTTTTAGATCAAACAAACCTTTTTGTTCAAGACAAGAAGAACACCAAAAAGGTAAAAAATAAGTTTAACTATCTCATTCTTCTTCTTTTCTTTATCTTTTTTTCTTTATAATCTCAATCTCTCTCTCACTCTCTCTCTTGGTCGAATCATTGGTGGCCATCTTTGGACAACTTCAATCATTAGAGGGCTCATCAAAGCACTCAAGGCCCTTCATTTGTCAAAACAACACATTCAGCTCAAAACGGTCATCAAACAAGTATTTTGTTAGAACTTTATTATTTAATTTCGAACTCAAGATTATTAGGATGTTGGAATTGATATATTGATTGGATGTTGTTGGGATGGAAATATGCATGTTGGTATGAAAGAATAATTTTATGATATGAAGATTGAGATTGGTATTAAGGTTTTTTATGAATTATTATTGGATCATGGTTTGAGGTTTAGGGGTATTATATGTTCATTAGTAGATTGTGATTTGAGACTTTATATCACTAGTATGAGATGTTTTGATGAATGGTGGAGATTATTACCACCATTGCTTTGCTTATGCTCTTAAATTGTTATTTTTGACATCAAATACATTGCTAATATTATTATTGGGATAATACCACTCTTGTTGTGTTAAATGCTATTACAATTCTATTTTGCACAAATGGATATTCTATTTATTGAACATATGTATGTATGAGCATTACCCTTTCTAAATTTTTAATTCTAGTAATATTACTATGGTTATTAAAAATTATTATTAGTGCTACTTTTTACTACTATTTTCTTTATTATTTTTATTATTGCTAATAATAATAATTATTATTAATATTGTTATTAAATTTAATTTATGAATATTTCTATCAACATTAGTGTTTCCAAAATTAATAATTACTTTTAATATTATTATTGATAAAATTTTATTAAACAAACAAATAGTAATATTTTTTCTTAAACATTTTAAATATCAAAATATTAGGATTATTAATATTAATATATTTTTATATTAATAATATTATTGTTATTATTAATATTCTTACTAATACTTTTATTTATACTTATTTATTAGTTAGGACACCTGTCTATATTGTTATATTAAATTATTCTTATTCTCTAAATTTATAATAAACCCTAAAATACCTAATCAATTAATTTTAGACCTCCTAAAACATTATTATCATAATCAGGTGTTATTGTTGATTAGTTGAGCTTAAGCATGTAAGGTTATAAGTTATTTTTTTGTACAATTGTTGCTTGGTTGTAAACCATTGGTGACTTATACCCTACGTTCATCCTAGGCGGGGCTAGATTGCCTTGAACCTAACTTGGAAGACTATTTTGTCAGTGAAAGTAAGATATTAGGTAAGCCCTTGCATAAAACTGTTTGAATATCACAATCACTTTGGCAAGTCAAATGGTGCTTAAACATGGAAAAGTACTTTAGGTTGCAATTATAAGCAATTTATTTTTCCTTTTCTATTCAATTAAACAATTTCAAATTAAGCAAGCAATTCAAAGCAAAATGCTAAATTTTTTCTAAAAACCAAATTTAGCAAGAATTTTGTAAACTATAATTTCTATGTCAAAGAAAATACTTCGGATGATTTTACTTTTTTCAAATAGGACAAATTTAACATTGAGTACTCAATAAGGATAGACTATTAGGGCTAATCTTTGAATGATTGTGGTAAGTCTCTCAATAGGTGACCACATTTGAGGGGTGAGTCCTACCTGGATAGGATGCCAGTTTTGGTAGATCATACTGGTCTGAGCTAGAATCACAGTTCAAGTGGACTGTTTATTTTTGAAGTGAACATTCGGTAAGTCAGGGTGTAGAGATGGAGGAGTATCTCACTTGGTGGACTGTACACCCACCTTGTATCAGAATGCACAATGAGTGGTATCCTGATTATTCTCTTGTCATGGTGCACAATATGTGGTGCCATGTCTGTTTTTAAAGTGGTTGCTTTTATTTTATACAATGGCAATGGAAAAAAAAAAAACACCACTCCTCGCTTTGCGAAATTTATTTGTAACTTGACAACATTTTTGTATAATTGTTTCTCAATTTCCATACATGAACTGTTTTCCTGAAATATCCTGAGCACACACAGGACTTATTGGGAATTCTTTCTCACCACCTTATCATGTTATGTTTTCAAGTCGATCCTGCTATGAAGGTTGATTGCTTAGTGTGTTGCTTTGCATAATGAAGACTTGTTTTGAATGTATTTAATTTTTGAGAGATTTTAGTTAACATTTATTTGTTTTGAGACATGTAAAGTATTGTTCTGATTTATAATAAGTTTAAATTTTGGATCGTTCTTTTCATTTCTTCTGTGTGTCCTAGTTATAAAGACTCTCTGTCTTAAGGATGGGGCGACATCCCCGCCCCTATTGGGGTACGTAAGTAGTAGGGTGTTACATTAGGCCTAATATAAAATTATTTAAGATAATTAATAAACTAATTAATTAAATTAATCTAATTAATTATTCTAACCCAAATAAATAATTATTGGACTTTTAGAATAATTTTTTCCAATATTAATTTCACCCAACAAGCCCATATAGTAAATAAAATTTACTAAGGTTACTTGAACTACTTTGGTAATAAAAAAACATATTATTCTTGACTACTAAAATGATCAAAATACCCTTACTAATAAATAGCCGTATTTTATCATTTTAAATATTTTATTTATTACCATATAGAAATATTAATCTCAAGAATAATATTGCAAGCGCGATGTCTTCGACTTACAGGTGTAATAACGAAAATATTCCTTTACGTAACACCCGTCATTGAGATAGAAAAATAGTATGAACATCTTTCTCAATGACATCTACTACCCTTTGATAGTTAGTTCGATAACCCATGACTTATAGTATGTACCAACTTATCTCAATGAGCTACCTATAAAGCATACATACATAGTCATATTTCCCAGAGCCCTAAATTATTAGATTATCCCGGACAATTACAAGGGGGTAATTTCTTCAAGTAATGAAGCATAGAAACTCTATTGTATAAGTCTGTCTTAATTAATTAGAGTCATACACCCAACGTACAAGATTATTGGCCTTGCGATAAGACCTCACCCAATATACATCAAAGTTTATAAGTCTAGCTTCATCAGACCACCAACTTTTACTCAAGTCCTAGGGTACTCGTCCATACAGTAGCTGCGGTAAACTAATCTTCATTTATTTTAGTACTTTTATAAAGATTATTATCGCGTAATTTAGTTCTACGTATTCTAAATACATTTACACTATTGGTGTGAGTGGACTACTCACTGGTTAAAGATAAACTATTTCTCATTTAAAAATCACAATGTAATGATCTAAATCTTGATAAAGTGCCCAACTTTATCAATCAATCAAGAATAATTTTTCGCATATGTGTTAGTAGTAGCCCATAATCTACACCTTACTGTGAAAGCACGACCCAATCATATAGATTACTTACTAACACACTTAGACTTTTTTAATGTGCGAATGTATGTAAACAAACAATCATGAATGAAATACTTTTATTAATTTTCAAAATACAGAAGTACATAGGCCATTTTGGGCATACATTGTAACACATATAGTATAGGAAATAACAAGTATTGAATTTATAGGAACTTAGGCTCCCATCTTACTTCACCCTAATCTTTATTGTTTAGCCAATAAGATAAAGAATAAAAGTAAAAAACCTACTAACCTAATACCATAGAGAAAATCAAGTTACATAAAAAAAGTCACAATGATAATTAATGAGTGAGAATAAAGAGAAAAGACATGTAATAAATAGAAATTCTTGAAGATATGACAATGATTGACTAGCAATTATCACAATTAATTATCTTGGCACCATAAAGGAATAAAATATAGATTCTACTTCTTTCCCAATTTATAGAATCACTATCTCTTCATTAAATTAGTAGATTTTTCAATCAAACCAACATAGCCAAAAGATGCATGAGACGTATTCCTCATAAATATACCTATACTCTAGGCAATATTAAAGTATGAAATTAATCAATGAACCTATACTCTAAGCGAAATCAACTAATATTTAATTATTCAAATTTAATTCTTAACTTCCTTTCCCAATTCCATTAAGAAATAACATATATTAAATCAATTAATTAAAAACAACTCCTAATATCGCTTAGGAAGAAACAATCAACTAATTCATCTAAATGAAAACAAATAATCAAATACCAAGAATAAAAATCACTTAACCAAAGAACTAAAATTAATACAAAATTATGAATACAAAAAATCCTCCAAATACAATTAAAATAATTAAAACTCAAATTGCCAATAAATTACAAAGAAAAAAAAAAAAAGAAACGACCCATAGAAATTAAACATTCTTCTTCTTCCTTAAAACCTTTTTGATTAATCTCATTTTCTTCTCCAAGAGTCTCTTTGATCATTCTAAATCTTAGTGTTTCTCTAAGAGTTTCCTACGGGTTTGCAAGTCCCAAAGGTGAAAATTAGTTTAGAGATTGTTATTGTAATACCCCACGACTACGTACCCTAAAAGGGCGGGGATGTCGCCCCGTCCCGTAGGACAAGGGGTCTTTAGAACCAAGTATAAAATATAAAGGCAATCTCCAAAAAGGATCAACTTAGATAAATAAAGAAATATTCTTATTACATCAGGCTCAACTTGGAGCAAAACAGAATAAAACAAAATATTGTTTAGAAGCATAAGCAATAAATGTCTCCTAGAACGGATAGAGAAAATAGCAAAAGCTCCAACTATTACATGTCCCGCTGACTCAGCACAGTCTATCTCCTGAAAACATGGTGTAAAACAGTGTGAGAATAAATCTCAGTAAGTCCTGTGTGTGCACATGGTGTTTATAAATAGTTCGTGTATGCAAAGTGTAAAACATTTGTAAAAATAATTTGGCAAGTCATAAACAATCTCTTTTCGCAAGGAGTGGGTTTTCTCATTGTCGCACTTTGTACAAAATAAATCCTCCACTCGGATAAAAATCATGTCACCACACGTTGGGCTCCATGAGAACAAATTAGCCAAGGCACCACACTTTGTGCACCTTGTCCGGACCAGATTATCACACGTTGGGCGTTCTGATCAAGGTGAGTGTACAGCCCACCGGGTGAGAGACTCCTCCATCTCTACACCTAACAAAACCATCCGGGTGTCCATGCCGGGAATATAAATAATACCTTTCAGGTATAGTGTTAGCTCGGACTGGCCTGACCAACCAACACTGTCGCCTTTTCAAGCAGAATTCATCTTCTGGAGGTGGCCTCCTGCCAGAAGACTTACGCTAGCCCTCCAAGACTAGTATTATTAGCCTACCCTTATTGAGTACTCAACGAACATATCCGTCAATTCTTGATTCAAAATATTTTCAAACCTTGGCTTTGTAAAACGTGGTTTTCTTTAAAAGAGATTTCTAAAAATTTAAGGAAAAGAATAGTTTTCTTGCTAAAAATCGTTAGTTTGACAAAACCGTTTAAAGAATAAATATCCATGTTTACAACCCAAGCAAACATAGTTTAATAATAGCTCTACAAAGCTTCACAACATAGACTTGCCATCACAACCTTTAACAAAACAGTTTATAAAAGGACTTACCATCACAACGTTTAATAAAAGAGTTTATGCAAGGACTTACTTGATATCCCTCAGATAACGAGATAAAAATCACAGCTGGCTTTCCTCAATTATCCTCCTGATCTAAACCATATAATATCATGATCAGGGTTTCAATTAATTCAAACATGCTCTAATCCCATTTATTTCCATAACAATTCGCAATCTCCTATTTAATTCCAAGTAAACTATTCAATCCCCAAAGATCAAATACTACGACCACATGTTTATCTCGCTAATAAACACCATTACACTTTACTTTCGACATCAAGGGAGGGTATTCCCTTACCTTGCAACTACCGGGTAATGAGGTTTCGATGCTCCTATGGTGATTGTCCCGAGTTCGCTTGAGAAGAAGAGAGAAGCTACCTCCTTTGCTTCAGTTGATCGAAAATTTAGGAAGAAGAGGAAATCAGCCTCTATAGGGCGTGATTTAAGGGTAGAAGAAAGAGAAAAGAATCATTAGAGAAAACGGCATCAAGAGGTTGAAAGGATTTGTGCTTACCTTAAGGTGTGTTCGATTTTTGCTTGGAACAACTCTTGTATTTTCGAAAATTTGCAGAGAGAAGTTGCTGAAATTTTTGTGTAGAATGGAGAGGGTAAATGGTGGTTATGATTTAAAGTTGGAGAAGATTGGTTTAGGGTTAGATGGTGATGTTTAGATAGACTCCTAATGGCTTTAGGTTTCTTGGACAGCAAAGGCGAAATTTCCAGCTTGCGCGCGCCTCCTTGCTGCCGATTTTAGGGGAGTTTTATGGAGGGAAAAATTCTGCAATTTGCTCCTCTAAGCTAGCCAAAACACTGCTCAAAGGAAGGGCTGAATGTGTTCAGAATTTTGGGCCAAACAAGGAAGAGTTTGAGTGAGTTTTGATGACTGAAAAATCCTGTGCATGTGCTGTGAAAATTCTGTGCAAGTGTAGCAAGTTTTGGACTGGTTTGGCTGCTATAATTCTACCAAAATTTTCAGAGGAAAATTAAGGGTTTTGGGCGCTGAAAATAGCTTGTTCAGCTGGGGTTTTTAGTGAAGGATGTGTGCAGAATTTCGGTTGAAGTAGGAACATAAAGCTGGCCGAAAATCCTGCACAAAGCTGTCTGAATTTTCTGTGTATATGCTGGACGAATTTCAGTGTTTTTGTGTAGCTAAGGTAGTTGAATGGTTAAGGAGTGTTCTAGGTGTTTTAAGCTAGGATTTTCAGAGTTGGATTGTAGCTAAAGATGGCTGGAATTTCGGACAGCTTATGTAGATTCAAAGCTGCTGAAATTCAGCTAGGAAAAGGAAGAAATCCTAGTTGAATTTGGATTGAAATAAAATCTGGTTTTATCAAGGATTTGGGTAAGATTTCCTCTAGTCCTAGAAGAGTTTGGATTAAGCTACAAGTCCTCCAAGAAGTGGCGGCACTTGCTGGAATTTTTTTCCAGATTTTTAGCTAACATTCTAGGATTAAAATCAACAAGATTTCCTACTAGGAAAATGATTCATTAATTCCACCTATTCATGGCAACATCTATCTAACTAAAATCAAGCTAATATTTTAATTACTAGCTAGGATTTTTTCGAAAATCCTAAGGAACACAAACTGAAAATTAAAGATGAACTTTATTCACATCAAAGTCCTTGAATTTAGGAAATAAATATAGAGACTTATTTCTTTGGAGTAAAAATACTAAAATTTCTCTAGGATAGCTAGATTCTTTTTCGGCCAAGACAAGAAATGGTCTAAAGAAAAGAATTTCAAGAGGAGAAACTTACTTCACAAAAAGTAGGGTTCGAACTCAGGTCACCAAAGGAAATCACCAACCTCCCCGCTATTCCAAAACAACTCCAATACTAAGTTTTCTACAAGAAGTTCTTACCACCCCAATACTCATCCTTCAAAATCTTCGACCAAACCTCCCTTAACCAAATCTTTAACAACACAACTATTTCACATCAATTAATTCAAATGCAAGAGTAACGGAAAAATTCACATGCATCCATGCAAATAAAATTAGTCTAGCTACCACATAAAATGCAAGATGTTATGCAATGCATGACTTTTTCCCATAGTCAAAGGTGGTTTTGGGCGGGGTATTACATCCCCTCCCCCTTAAGAGAATTTTATCCCGAAATTCAGATTTCATACCCTTCGAGCATACCCGGATACTTTCGTCTTAACCATTCCTCCGTTTCCTATGTTGCATCCTGTGCTCCATGATGATCCCAAAGTATCTTCACCATGGGTATCTGCTTGTTTCGGAGCGTCTTAATACTCCGCTCCATGATCTTGATGGGTCTTTCCACATAACTCAGATTGGGTTGCAACCCCAACGGTTCCTCATTGAGTACATGACTCGGATCGGGATTGTACCTTTTCAATTGAGAGATATGGAATACGTCATGCATCCCGGTTAGGTCATCAGGTAGATCCAATCGGTAGGCAACCGGTCCAATTTTCTCCAATATCGGGAATGGTCCCAAAAACCTAGGACTCAACTTCCCTCCCCTCGGATGTTTCAGGATTCCTCTACTAGGAGTCAACTTCAAGAATACACGGTCACCTACTTGGAACTCCAATTCCCTCCGTCTAGTGTCTGCATAGCTTTTCTGTCTGCTTTGTGCTGCCCTTAGCCTTTCCCGAATTAACTTAATCTTGTCGGTCATCTCCTGAATATATACTTCACCAGTCTTTTTAACGTTTCCTTCTTCTGTCCATCCCCAGTATATCGGTACCTGGCATTTTCGCCCATACAGTGCTTCGTACAGCGCCATTCCGATCGATGCTTGATAGCTGTTGTTATATGCTAACTCCACATGCGGTAAAGACTCAATCCACTTGTCTCCAAAGTCCAAGATACATGCTCGGAGCATGTCTTCTAGAATCTGAATGATTCTTTCGGATTGACCATCTGTCTACGAATGAGCAGAGGTACTGAATTTCAGGGTCGTGCCCAAGGACTCCTGGAACTTACCTCAGAACCTTGAAGTGAATCTAGGGTCCCTATCCGACACGATGCTCGACGGTACACCATGTAACCTTACAATTTCTCGGGTATATGTCTGAGCCAACTTTTCCATCGAGTCCCTTACGTTTACCGGTATGAAATGCGATGTCTTGGTCAATCGGTCCACTACCACCCAGATCGCATCTTTGTGTGACTTGGTCATCGGAAGGCCAGTCACAAAGTCCATGGTCACCTCTTCCCATTTCCATTCGGGAATTGGTAACGGTTGCAGTAAACCTGCAGACTTCTTATGCTCCATCTTAACCTTCTGGCATGTCAGACAGGTTGACACATGCCGAACTACATCCCTCTTCATTCCAGCCCACCAATATTTCCTCTTCAAGTCTTGGTACATCTTTACCTCCCTAGGGTGTATGGTGTATTTGTTCTTGTGCGCTTCGTCCAGTATCCTCTTCCTCAAGTCTTGGATGTCCGGTACACAAATCCGGTCCCAAAAGTACAATACCCCTTCCTCATCGGTTCGGAAATCACCTCCTCCTCTCGCGATCTCTTTCTCCCTGAAAGTTTGAAATTCTCGTACCGCCTCGTTGACTCGATACAATTTCCTGGTCCAGGTCGGGTTTCAGGGTTAGGTTGCTCACGCAGATCTTCCCCTTTTGCACTTGCGCCTCTTTCTCCAGGATATCCTGGACTGCCAACACCTCCTGTATTCTCAAGTGTGCCATTTTCACCTTTCGACTTAGAGCGTCTGCTACCACATTTGCTTTACCCGGGTGATAGATAACGGGGCACTTATATTCTTCCAGGAACTCCATCCACCTACGCTGCCGGAGATTCAAGTCCTTTTGCGTAAAGATATATTTCAAACTCTTATGGTCTGTGAAAACCTCGTATTGTGCACCGTACAAGTAATGTCGCCATTTCTTCAAGGCGAACACTATAGCTGCTAGCTCTAGGTCATGCGTGGGATAATTAACTTCGTGTGGCTTTAGCTTTCTAGATGCATAAGCTATGACTTTCCCTTCCCGCATCGCCACAGCCTCCTAGTCCTTCCTTGGATGCATCTCGTATAGAGTGCATAGGGCTTATTAGCCTCGAGCGGACTCAAAGACGGGTGCTGAAATCAACCTCCTCTTAAGTTCTTTGAAGCTCTTCTCGCACTTCTCACTCCAAGCAAAAACGACATCCTTCTTCAATAGTCGTGTCATCAGTGAAGCTAAAGTGGAGAAGTTTTTAATGAAACGCCGGTAGTACCCGGCCAACCCAAGGAAACTTCGTATCTCGGTAATGTTCTCCGGTTATTTCCAATTAGCTACGGCTTCTACCCTAGCAGGGTCCACTTTGACCCCCTCATTGGATATCACGTGACCAAGGAAAGACACTGAGCTCAGTCAAAACTCACACTTACTGAACTTAGTGTAAAGCTTGAATTCCCTCAGCTTCTCTAAGACCAACCTTAAGTGCTCCGCGTGGTCCTCCGGATTTTTGGAGTAGATCAAAATGTCATCGATGAATATAACCACGAACTTGTCCAAGTATGGTTGAAAAATGCGATGCATCAAATCCATGAATACTGCCGGTGCGTTGGTTACACCGAACGACATTACTACAAATTCGTAATGGCCATACTGCGTGTTGAATGCAGTCTTAGGAATGTCTTCTTCTTTGATCCTCACCTGATAGTATCCTTGCCGTAGGTCCAATTTCGAAAAGCAAGCAGCGCCTTGCAGTTGATCAAACAACTCATCGATCAAGGGTAGAGGGTATTTATTCTTGATCGTTAGATTGTTCAGTCCCCGATAATCGATACATAGCCTCAAGGTACCATCTTTCTTCTTGACAAACAACACCGGGGCTCCCCACGGTGATGTACTCGGCCGAATGTAGCCTTGCCTTAGCAGTTCTTCCAATTGCTCCTTTAACTCCTTCAACTCTGTTGGTGCCATCCGGTAGGGAGTTCTGGATACCAGTTCTGCTCCGGGAATCAGACCCACGGTGAACTCAACTTCCCGTTTAGGGGGTAGGGAAGTGAGCTCTGTAGGGAACACATCTGAAAAGTCTTTCACCACCTCCGTACTTTCCAAGGTACACTGGTCCTTTGGTTTGTTTAGGAGGTACGCCAAGTATCCCGCACATCTTTTCTTGAGCAACTTCCGGGCTTTAGCTCCAGCAATAAGAAATTTCAGTTCCTTCGTTCGCTTGCCATTGAATTCAATTACTTCCCGTCCAGGTCTCACAAATTGCACCGTCTTAGTCTTGCAGTCCACACGAGCTCCGTGCTTTGACAACCAGTCCATGCCCAAGATCAAGTCATAACCGTCCATGGCTAGGATTATAAGGTCGGTCTCCAGAATCTCCTTCCCAACCTCAACTCCACAACTTCCCATTTTCTTGCCTGCTTCCACCACATTTCCCAAGGGGGAACTAACTACTAGGGTATAAGGTAGCTCATTTCCTTCCTAGTCCAGACGTGAAGCACATACTTTACTTACATATGAGTGTGTAGATCCTAGATCTATCAGAACATTAACAAGATAACCTTGGATAGAAAGGTTACCTTCGATTATGGCGGCGTCCGCTCCGACCTCCTCTCGGCTCAGGGCAAAAACTTTGGCCTTCACCTGGGGCTTCAGGACTCCCGCTCCGGCTGGTCCAGTAGCGGCGCCTCTGTTGCCTCCCATTGGCTGGGTCGGCGTGGTCTGCTCAGTCCTTAAGGGTTTGGGGCAGACGTTCCTCAGATGTCCTGGGTCTCCGCAGTTGAAACACCTTCTCACACCCCCGCTACCCCAACAATTTCTCTCGGTGTGGCCTCGCTTCCCATACAGTCGACAGTTCAGGCTACCTTGCATTGATCCGGCTACAGGCACTCGGGGCTGCTTACCCCGATTTCCCTACGACATAGAACCCGCAGGTCGCTTATTGCCTGAAGGCCTCATAGGTGGACGACTTGGTTGGAAGGGTCGGTTCACCGGTCGATGCCGATCTTTGTTCTCCGTCCGAGAAGCTACATCCACAGCAGCGGTGTACGACGTTGGCGGGGATGGAGCCAACGCCCTCCTCAAATCTGGCCTTAGCCCTTTCACGAATTGCCGGGTGCGCTTCTACTCCGTATCTACCAAGCACTTGTAGTACTTGGACAACTGCATGAATCGGGCTGCATATTGGGCCACAGTCATGCCTCCCTGCCTGAGGGTCTGGAATTCATCCTCCCTCTTCTCAGCTACCCATCGAGGAATGTACTCGGCCCGGAAAGCCTCCGTAAAATCATCCCAGGTCCATTCCTGCTCCTCCTTGTCCCAATCACCCTGTACTCGCTGCCACCAAGCCCGAGACGGTCCCCTTAGCCGAAAAGCAGCAAACTTTACCATCCTTTCTTTCGAGTACTGCAGAGTAGCGAAAATGTCCTCCATCTGCTCAATCCATTGCTTGACTTTCTCATCCTGTTCCACCTCCCCTTGGAATGTGGGAGGCTGGAACTTCAGGAAACGCTCTAAAGCCTCATCCTCTCCCCGCGGTGGTTTCCTGGCCACCTTGTCCACTTTTTCGGTCAAGTTCTATAGAATCGAGGCCATCTTGTCGAAAGTCTGACCCATGGTCACATCCCGTGACCTCTCCGAAGCCAATTCCTGCTCGCGTGGTAGGTGCTCCTCCACGTCGGGGGTGGAACGATGCACCTGCTCAAATTCCGAGGTGGAGGATGCACTCTCCTGCACCGTTCTGCTATGCACAACTGTTCGGCGTCTTGGTGCCATCTTAATCACATTCACTCAGGGTCAGATAGTTATCAAGGGGAAAAAGAATATGCTTAGGTGCATGATCAGTTGATAGTAATGTACTCATCTAGAAGAGAATGTGATGATAACGTGCAGAGATAAATCAAGTAATAAACGAAACTCATGCTTGTCATATAAACTATTCTTTGCAGAACAGAAGGGGTCATCTCATACGATACCCTTTTTATTTAAAATGATTAATAGGCCCTATGAGCCACATGCTCCCTTAAGGAAAAGATGAACAAACAAAGGTATGCAAATTCCAAAGAAAGAAAAGTAAAAGCTGCTGGTCTTCTATGTTCGACTCTCCCTAGTTTCAACAGAAGTGTCGGAGTCGTCAGAGGCCGGTTCCACCAGCCACCCCACGGAACTATCGGGTCTCCCTATGTAGTTCCTTGCGAACCCAACGCTCCCACTTGGCTGCCCTGACTCACCCTCTCGGCATCTCTTGGCTCTCATTGCCATCTCATAGAGCTCGTCCAACGCTAATCTAACTATACCCTTAGGCGCAGGCCTCTCACTCCCCAAGTCAGATGGATTAACTAACCCTTTTCTCCTTAACATGGCATCTACGCCCAGTCCATATCGGAGTCCACACCCCTTAGGACTCCCTTCTAGCTTCCTCTTTCCCTTACCTACCCCTCCTAGAGCTGACTGCCTATTGTCTCTCTCTCCCGGGACAACCTCCATTACCTCCTCGTCCTCTCTTCCTACCCCAACCATCTTTCCCTCGTTCTCATCGTCTCATTCGTTCCCTAGCTCATCTACCTCTCCCTCATCTTCCCCTAGGCTCTCTTCGACCTCTATCTCTGTCTCAGCCACCGAGTCGTCTAACACTGACGGCTCACGCTCTCTCTCTGAATCAGACGCGGGTGGGTCAACTACGGGTAGTGGGGCAGGTGGATTCCCGCAACCAGCAGGCCAGTCTCTAACAGCCGGTACAACTCTTTTGACCATCCTATAAACAAAAGACAGAAATTAGAACCAGATCAAAATATTTAAGAAAATAGAATCCCCTAAGTCAAGAAATTGCCTAAACCATGTCTCTGATACCACTTGTAACACCCCACGACTACGTACCCTAAAAGGGCGGGGATGTCGCCCCATCCCGTAGGACAAGGGGTCTTTAGAACCAGATATAAAATATAAAGGCAATCTCCAAAAAGGGTCAACTTAGATAAATAAAGAAATATTCTTATTACATCAGGCTCAACTTGGAGCAAAACGGAATAAAATAAAATATTGTTTAGAAGCATAAGCAAAAAATGTCTCCTAAAACGGATAGAGAAAATAGAAAAAGCTCCAACTATTACATGTCCCGCTGACTCAGCACAGTCTATCTCCTGAAAACATGGTGTAAAACAGTGTGAGAATAAATCTCAGTAAGTCCTGTGTGTGCACATGGTGTTTATAAATAGTTCGTGTATGCAAAGTGTAAAACATTTGTAAAAATAATTTGGCAAGTCATAAACAATCTCTTTTCGCAAGGAGTGGGTTTTCTCATTGTCGCACTTTGTACAAAATAAATCCTCCACTCGGATAAAAATCATGTCACCACACGTTGGGCTCCATGAGAACAAATTGGCCAAGGCACCATACTTTGTGCACCTTGTCCGGACCAGATTATCACACGTTGGGCGTTCTGATCAAGGTGAGTGTACAGCCCACCGGGTGAGAGACTCCTCCATCTCTACACCTAACAAAACCATCCGGGTGTCCATGCCAGGAATATAAATAATACCTTTCAGGTATAGTGTTAGCTCGGACTGGCCTGACCAACCAACACTGTCGCCTTTTCAAGCAGAATTCATCTTCTGGAGGTGGCCTCCTGCCAGAAGACTTACGCTAGCCCTCCAAGACTAGTATTGTTAGCCTACCCTTATTGAGTACTCAACGAACATATCCGTCAATTCCTGATTCAAAATATTTTCAAACCTTGGCTTTGTAAAACGTGGTTTTCTTTAAAAGAGATTTCTAAAAATTTAAGTAAAAGAATAGTTTTCTTGCTAAAAACCGTTAGTTTGACAAAACCGTTTAAAGAATAAATATCCATGTTTACAACCCAAGCAAACATAGTTTAATAATAGCTCTACAAAGCTTCACAACATAGACTTGCCATCACAACCTTTAACAAAACAGTTTATAAAAGGACTTACCATCACAACGTTTAATAAAAGAGTTTATGCAAGGACTTACTTGATATCCCTCAGATAACGAGATAAAAATCACAGCTGGCTTTCCTCAATTATCCTCCTGATCTAAACCATATAATATCATGATCAGGGTCTCAATTAATTCAAACATGCTCTAATCCCATTTATTTCCATAACAATTCGCAATCTCCTATTTAATTCCAAGTAAACTATTCAATCCCCAAAGATCAAATACTACGACCACATGTTTATCTCGCTAATAAACACCATTACACTTTACTTTCTACATCAAGGGAGGGTATTCCCTTACCTTGCAACTACCGGGTAATGAGGTTTCGATGCTCCTATGGTGATTGTCCCGAGTTCACTTGAGAAGAAGAGAGAAGCTACCTCCTTTGCTTCAGTTGATCGAAAATTTAGGAAGAAGAGGAAATCAGCCTCTATAGGGCATGATTTAAGGGTAGAAGAAAGAGAAAAGAATCATTAGAGAAAACGGCATCAAGAGGTTGAAAGGATTTGTGCTTACCTTAAGGTGTGTTCGATTTTTGCTTGGAACAACTCTTGTATTTTCGAAAATTTGCAGAGAAAAGTTGCTGAAATTTTCGTGTAGAATGGAGAGGGTAAACGGTGGTTATGATTTAAAGTTAGAGAAGATTGGTTTAGGGTTAGATGGTGATGTTTAGATAGACTCCTAATGGCTTTAGGTTTCTTGGACAGCAAAGGCGAAATTTCCAGCTTGCGCGCGCCTCCTTGCTGTCGATTTTAGGGGAGTTTTATGGAGGGAAAAATTCTACAATTTGCTCCTCTAAGCTGGCCAAAACACTGCTCAAAGGAAGGACTGAATGTGTTCAGAATTTTGGGCCAAATAAGGAAGAGTTTGAGTGAGTTTTGATGACTGAAAAATCCTGTGCATATGCTGTGAAAATTCTGTGCAAGTGTAGTAAGTTTTGGACTGGTTTGGCTGCTATAATTCTACCAAAATTTTCAGAGGAAAATTGAGGGTTTTGGGCGCTGAAAATAGCTTGTTCAGCTGGGGTTTTTAGTGAAGGATGTGTGCAGAATTTCGGTTGAAGTAGGAACATAAAGCTAGACGAAAATCCTGCACAAAGCTGTCCGAATTTCTGTGTATATACTGGACGAATTTCAGTGTTTTTGTGTGAATAAAATTCTGGTTTTGTGCAGCTAAGGTAGTTGAATTGTTAAGGAGTGTTCTAGGTGTTTTAAGCTAGGATTTTCAGAGTTGGATTGTAGCTAAAGATGGCTGGAATTTCGGACAGCTTATGTAGATTCAAAGCTGCCGAAATTCAGCTAGGAAAAGGAAGAAATCCTAGTTGAATTTGGATTGAAATAAAATCTGGTTTTATCAAGGATTTGGGTAAGATTTCCTCTAGTCCTAGAAGAGTTTGGATTAAGCTACAAGTCCTCCAAGAAGTGGCGGCACTTGCTGGATTTTTTTTACAGATTTTTAGCTAACATTCTAGGATTAAAATCAACAAGATTTCCTACTAGGAAAAGGATTCATTAATTCCACCTATCCATGGCAACATCTATCTAACTAAAATCAAGCTAATATTTTAATTACTAGCTAGAGTTTTTTTGAAAATCCTAAGGAACACAAGCTGAAAATTAAATGTGAACTTTATTCACATCAAAGTCCTTGAATTTAGGAAATAAATATAGAGACTTATTTCTTTGGAGTAAAAATACTAAAATTTCTCTAGGATAGCTAGATTCTTTTTCGGCCAAGACAAGAAATGGTCTAAAGAAAAGAATTTCAAGAGGAGAAACTTACTTCACAAAAAGTATGGTTCAAACTCGGGTCACCAAAGGAAATCACCAACCTTCCCGCTATTCCAAAACAACTCCAATACTAATTTTTCTACAAGAAGTTCTTACCACCCCAATACTCATCCTTCAAAATCTTCGACCAAACCTCCCTTAACCAAATCTTTAACAACACAACTATTTCACATCAATTAATTCAAATGCAAGAGTAACGGAAAATTTCACATGCATCCATGCAAATAAAATTAGTCTAGCTACCACATAAAATGCAAGATGTTATGCAATGCATGACTTTTTCCCATAGTCAAAGGTGGTTTTGGGCGGGTTATTACAATTATTCTCTTATATTTATAGTTTTTCAAGTTGCCAAAATCACTCCTAAAGACTTTTGGGCCAAGTATAAGTCAGATACCAAAAAGAATTCTTAACATCTTCCAATTCTGCACAAAATCGGATCTCAAAGTGCCTTAACCGACCTAAGCCGGCACTGGGTCACTTCGCTGGACTGGGCCGGTTTAGGTCTAGAATTTCCTGGTTCATCTACTTTTTTCCTTATTTTACTCTCTTCTTCCAGATCTATGCCAGGGATAGTTCACCTTCCTAGAGGCAACGCCGGTTCAACTCTGGAAGTGGATATTTTTGTGCAAAAACATAGAGGAACCCTTCTACAGGTAAAATATCAAATTGTAAGGGAATTGTCTAGTTATTGCATTAAAATATCAAAAAAATCACCTCAATTAGTTAAGAAAATATAGGTACATTTAGGCCTTATCACATTCCCCCACACTTAAGTTTTTTTTTTTTTTTGTCTTCAAGCAAACAAGAATTAAACACACTAAGTAAGTAGCTTATGAACAAAAAGATTTTAGTGAACATGGCCATTCTAGTAAAGATATTATCCTTCTTCCAGTTCAAGAATTCAATCCAACACCTATTTAACCAAGTCAATGTCATGTAAATTTATGTATTAAGCTAGATATGACTAAGGCCATTAAAGTTAAGTTAAATAAGTTCATAACTATTTAATGTGGTTCACCTCATTCCTTAAGTCAAGAATGCAGACCTTGTGATTCATGTAAGTTAGGAATAATGATCAACTACAGTTCTACAATTTCCAAACTACTACACTCCAAGTAGCAAGCTAGGGACATTCTCACCAAAATTTTCTTTGGGAATTTATAGCTTCAAGTGAATGGATTTCTCTTCATTCACCGTATTGACCCCCTTTTTGTTTCTTATTTTTACTTACCTTCGGATTGATAGCCTCAAAAGAGTGCATTAAATAATACGTGCTACTTCTCTTCGTATTGCCCCATTTTCAACAAAATTCTTTCAAAATTCACTTGTTTTTTTGCCGAAGGACATGCACTTTGCATTCTCGGACCTTTTTTCTTCTCCTTTTTTCCAAAATAGATTAATACATCTTTTCTGACTCTCAAAGAAACGAAGATTTATAGTGAATTTTTCTCATGATTTTACCACTTTAGTCTCTATTTTTTTAAGCTCGGAACAAGGACTAGTTCAGAACACCATAGAATAAAAATCAACTAAAATTTTCTACTTATATTTCATCATAAAATCAATATCAAACCTCAAGAAATAAAATGCCACAACATCTATTAAAATATAAACAAAGTTAATTCAAATTCTCAATACTTAACCTATATCACATTTAATATAAAAGTTTACACAAAACCAAAACCAACCAAATAAGTCTTAAACCAAATTCTTATACCAAAAGAAAAATAATAACAGTACCATAATAGTCAAATTTCAAGAAACTGTAGCTTATAGTTTACCCAAAAGTTTAAAAAATTTCCAATGTCAAATTCAAAAGTTTTAAAAATTTTGAATAATTGAAATCAGCTCAAAATTTCAAGAAATACCAAGAAAATTGATAAAAATTTAAATAAAGAATATTACCAAACCACTTCCTCACACTTAAACTGGATAATATCCTTATTAACAAAAAATTAACACAATAAAACATCTTCAAAGGAATCAAAAATAATAAAAGAGGTAGAAATTCTAAGCAAAGGAAATCACCAACCTTCCCGCTATTCCAAAACAACTCCAATACTAATTTTTCTACAAGAAGTTCTTACCACCCCAATACTCATCCTTCAAAATCTTCGACCAAACCTCCCTTAACCAAATCTTTAACAACACAACTATTTCACATCAATTAATTCAAATGCAAGAGTAACGGAAAATTTCACATGCATCCATGCAAATAAAATTAGTCTAGCTACCACATAAAATGCAAGATGTTATGCAATGCATGACTTTTTCCCATAGTCAAAGGTGGTTTTGGGCGGGTTATTACAATTATTCTCTTATATTTATAGTTTTTCAAGTTGCCAAAATCACTCCTAAAGACTTTTGGGCCAAGTATAAGTCGGATACCAAAAAGAATTCTTAACATCTTCCAATTCTGCACAAAATCGGATCTCAAAGTGCCTTAACCGACCTAAGCCGGCACTGGGTCACTTCGCTGGACTGGGCCGGTTTAGGTCTAGAATTTCCTGGTTCATCTACTTTTTCCTTATTTTACTCTCTTCTTCCGGATCTATGCCGGGGATAGTTCACCTTCCTAGAGGCAACGCCGGTTCAACTCCGGAAGTGGATATTTTTGTGCAAAAACATAGAGGAACCCTTCTACAGGTAAAATATCAAATTGCAAGGGAATTGTCTAGTTATTGCATTAAAATATCAAAAAAATCACCTCAATTAGTTAAGAAAATATAGGTACATTTAGGCCTTATCACATTCCCCCACACTTAAGTTTTTTTTTTTTTGTCTTCAAGCAAACAAGAATTAAACACACTAAGTAAGTAGCTTATGAACAAAAAGATTTTAGTGAACATGGCCATTCTAGTAAAGATATTATCCTTCTTCCAGTTCAAGAATTCAATCCAACACCTATTTAACCAAGTCAATGTCATGTAAATTTATGTATTAAGCTAGATATGACTAAGGCCATTAAAGTTAAGTTAAATAAGTTCATAACTATTTAATGTGGTTCACCTCATTCCTTAAGTCAAGAATGCAGACCTTGTGATTCATGTAAGTTAGGAATAATGATCAACTACAGTTCTACAATTTCCAAACTACTACACTCCAAGTAGCAAGCTAGGGACATTCTCACCAAAATTTTCTTTGGGAATTTATAGCTTCAAGTGAATGGATTTCTCTTCATTCACCGTATTGACCCCTTTTTGTTTCTTATTTTTACTTACCTTCGGATTGATAGCCTCAAAAGAGTGCATTAAATAATACGTGCTACTTCTCTTCGTATTGCCCCATTTTCAACAAAATTCTTTCAAAATTCACTTGTTTTTTTGCCGAAGGACATGCACTTTGCATTCTCGGACCTTTTTTCTTCTCCTTTTTTCCAAAATAGATTAATACATCTTTTCTGACTCTCAAAGAAACGAAGATTTATAGTGAATTTTTCTCATGATTTTACCACTTTAGTCTCTATTTTTTTAAGCTCAGAACAAGGACTAGTTCAGAACACCATAGAATAAAAATCAACTAAAATTTTCTACTTATATTTCATCATAAAATCAATATCAAACCTCAAGAAATAAAATGCCACAACATCTATTAAAATATAAACAAGGTTAATTCAAATTCTCAATACTTAACCTATATCACATTTAATATAAAAGTTTACACAAAACCAAAACCAACCAAATAAGTCTTAAACCAAATTCTTATACCAAAAGAAAAATAATAACAGTACCATAATAGTCAAATTTCAAGAAACTGTAGCTTATAGTTTACCCAAAAGTTTAAAAAATTTCCAATGTCAAATTCAAAAGTTTTAAAAATTTTGAATAATTGAAATCAGCTCAAAATTTCAAGAAATACCAAGAAAATTGATAAAAATTTAAATAAAGAATATTACCAAACCACTTCCTCACACTTAAACTGGATAATATCCTTATTAACAAAAAATTAACACAATAAAACATCTTCAAAGGAATCAAAAATAATAAAAGAGGTAGAAATTCTAAGCAATACTCCCTAAGTGCAATAAGCTCCCAAAAGATCTAAAAACTTGGAAGGAAGAGTAGAGTTGGTTCCGAGAAGACTTTATTCAATTCTGCAAGATAAAACATGAATAAAAACACAACGAAAATAATAACATAAAAGAAATAAATCAAATGACTTAATAAAAATCCTAAGTAAATAAAGAACAATTCTCCCTCCCCCATACTTAAGCTAGAATGTATTTTCCTTACGGGGGAAATGGAAAGACACCTAATAACTATAGACCAAACTAGACCGAAGAAGATAAGATAATGACATAAAGGTCAAAAAAACCTGATTTAAATAAAACTAAAACAAAGATACAAACTCTTTCCACTCATCATACTTGCTCATTATCCATTTGTAAAAGATATGAATGCTTAATGCACAGAGTAGGAATGATGAATGAAAAAAGAAGGGAGGTTTTTGAAAAAGGTAATATTCATAAAAACAATTTTTCTCAGCAAAGCAAAACACATAAACCTCATTCTTTAATATCTCTTTATACACACAAATATTTTTTTCTATATATGAGTGTAAATGGTTTTTAAAGAATGCATCAATCTTTCAATCACCAATTAACCTTTTAAAATATTTGCTAGAATGAAAATTTTCCTTTAAACTTAGTAATTGAGTTCTTAAAGATTGGATCAAGAAATCCTTATTTTGTACCACATCGACAAATACCAAGTTACCTCCTATGGGTTGGAGTGAAGGATAAAATTTATTGGCATACTCCAAGGGTTTCTTAGGATTTGTCGTGGAAAATCCAACTCCTTGGGGGTATGTCAAACTCAACACATCATCATTTGGATCATTGTTCTCCAAGAATTGAGAGAAATCTAAAAAATCTTGTGACAAAGAGAAATTTAAATTATTAGCTATAGAGTAGAATCGAATACCTCTCTTTCCACATTGTGCAATTGTCCTTCATAGCCTCTCTCTTCTCTTTAGTTAATTGTACGGGCCATCATGAAATCATTGCTTAAAGGAAACAATTTTTGTCCAAATATTTCCAATGATGGCTCAAAAATCGCTCCTTCAAGTGTTTAATCTCCCTTTTTTGTTATTGCTGTAGGGGGTTTGTTGAATCAGTCGATGCCGGGTCAAGCTTTCTATTCGGTGCCGGTTCATTCCTGTAAAGCGTCCCTTGTTTTTTTTTTTTTTTTATTTCCAATGTGCTTGATGAAAGTTTTTCTTGATTCTCCCCAACAATCTTAACTAATTTTGACCTTTGGTTGCTCAATTGTTGGGAAACATTTTTATGCCACTTAACATATGAATTTATACTGACAACAAAAGAGTACACTAATGCTTCTAATGATTTCACTAAAAACATCAATGAGCACTTGTAACCTTGCCAATTTATCATCATTGTAACTCCTTTGATTTTGTACCCAAAAATAATTGCCATGATGATATCAATCTCGCACTCAAAGAAAATAAAAGTCAAATCGAAAAGAAAAATAAAAATAGTAATGAGTTAAACAAATAAAAAACAAAAGCATATACTAATAAAAAGACGTAAATATTCATAAAGTACCTAGAAAAAAAATAGTAATATTTACAAATATAATAAAGGCTAAATCGACAAGACTCAAATGTTTCCGATAGTATCCATTCCCGCAATGGAGTCAAAAACTTGATGCGTGTTTTTTAGTGTTAGAAAAATTAACAACAAGGGACCACAATTAATCAAGTTTTAATAAAATACTAGCCACTAAAACCATATATATGGGCAAGTATACACATCATATAGTATAGGGAATAACAAATATTGAATACACAAGAACTTAAGCTTCCATCATACTGTACCATAATCTTTATTTTTTAGCCAATAAAATAAAGAAATAAAAGTAAAAACCTACTAACCTAATACACTAGAGAAAATCAAGTCACACAAGAAAAGTTACAAGGATAATCAATGAGTAAGAATAAGGAGAAAAGACATGCAATAGATAGAACTTCTTGAAGATATGCAATGATTGACTAGCAATTATTACAATTAATTATCAACTTGGTACCATGAAGGAATAAATATAGACTCTACTTCTTTCATAATCCATAGAATTACTATCACTTGATTAAATTAGTAGATTTTCCAATCAAACCAACACAACCAAAAGATACACGAACCCCATTCCTCATAAATATCCCTATACTCTAGGCAATATTAAAGTATGAAATTAGTCAATAACCCTATACTTTAGGCGAAATAAACTAATATTTAATTATTCAAGTTCAATTCTTAATTTCCTTTCCCAATTCCATTAAGAAATAACATAAATAAATCAATTAATTAAAACTAACTCCTAATATTGTTTCCCAAGTCAATAAGAAGGAAGAAACAATTAATCAACTAATTTATCTAATGAAAGCAAGTAATCAAATACCATGAATAACAATCACTTGATAAGAGAACTAAAATCAATGTAAAATTATGAATCCAAAAATATTCTCCAAATACAATTAAAATAATTAAAACTCAAATTGTCAATAAATTACAAAGAAGAGAAAAAGAAACCACTCATAGACAAATAAACCTTCTTCTTCTTTCTTAAAACCTTCTTGATCAACCTCCTTTCCTTCTCCAAGAGTCTCATTGATCCTCCTAAATCTTGGCGTTTCTCTAGGAGTTTCCTATAGATTTGCAAGTCCCAAGGTGAAAATTGGTTTAGAGATTGTTATTCTTTTGTATTTATAGCATTTTAGGTTACCAAAATCACTCTTAAAGACTTCTAGGCTTAGTATAAGTTAGATACTAAAAAGAATTCTTAGCATCTTCCAATTCTGCACAAAATTGGACCTTAAACAACCTTAACTGACCTAAGCTGGTGTTGGGTCCCTTCGACTGGGCAGGTGCCGATTCAGCTTTGGAATTCCCCGATTCCTCTACTTTCCCCCCCATTTTGCTCTCCTTTTCCAGATCTGAGCCAGGACCGGTTCACCTTCCTAGAGGCGACGCCAATTCAACTCTAGAAGTTGATATTTTCGCTCCAAAATCTTCAATTTTTGCACAAAAACACAAAGGAACCCTTCTACTGTCAAAATATCAAATTGTAAGAGAATTGGCTAGTTATTGCATTAAAACACCACAAAATCACCTCAATTAGTTAGGAAAATATAAGTACATTTAGGCCTTATAATTGATGTTAGTTTTCAGTCTGATAACGATGATTTTAAATTACAATCGGGCTATGTATTCGTGTTAGGTGGAGAGACAGTAAATTGGAAAAGTTCCAAAAAGATACTATTTTCGACTCAATGACTGAAGTTGAGTACATAGCCGCTTTTGAAGCAGTTAAAGAAACAGTTTGGATCAAGAATTTCATGACGAAACTAGGAGTAGTCCTTAGCATTTTTTTATCCAATACTTTTGTATTATGATAACAATAGAGCCATTGCCCAAGCAAAGGAACCACGGTTTCACTAGCTATCCAAACACGTGCTAAGATACTATTACCTTATTCGAGAGATCATAGATAGAAAAGATGTAAAGATAGAGAGAGTTGCCATAGATGAGAACATAGTGGATCCACTCACTAATGCGTTACCTCAAAAGAAACATGATAGATATGTTGAGTCATTGATATTCGATACATGAATGATTGACTCTAATGCAACTGAGAGTTTGTTAGTATTATGCCTTAGAGACAATTACTTGTATATTGTATATGACACATTTATTAATAAAAGATATTCTTTATCTTTCAATTTAATTAATCATTGTGCGTACATGTATATAAAACTATTAGATAAAGTCCTAAGCACATAGTATAGTGTTACGAAAATTATGATAGAGAGTATAATGTGAGATTTCTACTACATTATATAGTATTTGTTCTTAAATTATCTTTAGTTATAGTATTAGTGAGATAAGACTTCATTAATGTGCAAAAATTAGCATGTGTTATACTTCTTGATTTGACCAAGCGGTGGTTCTCACACCCATGGGTATTGTAATACTCAAAGTTAACATGTGAATGCTTGTTAAGTGAACAAGTTCATCAGATGACTTAATTATGAGAAAATCATATGAATAATTATTTAGTGCCAGTGATAGAATCTCATTATAATAATGTGCAAGTATCTTTAGATTTGAAATCGATTCCGTACTTTGATTCAAAACTCAGGAGTCTCTACAAGACTGCATACGGAATGGATATTGGGCGCAACGTAAAATAAACGAAAGTAATTGAGAGGGTCAATAAATGATTCATCACTCCTAATAGTAGGGGCATATATCTCATTGTCACTTGTATGAAATCATTACTTGAAAAGTTCTTAGCCAAGACAACTATGTATTGAAAATAATTTCAATTGATACACATGTTGAGTAATTGATTCTAAAACAAGTACTAATAAATTCGATAATTATATTTTAGTAGGAGTTGACACTAATTCCATACTCTAAACCTGAATGAGATATAGTATGATGAAAATAGTTTATTGCACTGATGTTTTGCTGTTAAAATGTTCATATCAAGCCACTTGACTTTTTGGATTTTTGGGTGGTCATGATGTATTACTAGATGCCACTCATGATCTGCTAAATATGAATTTATTAATTAAAGAATTCATAATTAGAATTAATAAATTAATTCTAATTATTAAAGATTATTAATTCTATTATGATTAGAATTAATTCATATTTTGCTACTAATAAACTAGAAAGCCTAAATAGGTCACACACAATAGAGGAATTATTTACTTAAAATATTATACGATAATATTGTGGAGTTAATTTATGAGAAGAAATAATTTGACAGGCTAATTATATAGTAGTTATAATTGTTGGGTTAGATTGTAATTATAAAATTCTTGTGAGCAAGTTATACGCATGTCATAACTTGAGGGCCAAATTATAATTAATCAAAATTTCAAAGCCCATAATTAAAGAAAATGAATTATTATATTTGTTTCCTAAAACTTTTTGGAAACAAAAGGATATCTACATATGATTGTTTTCAATCGGTTTATATATATATATATATATATATATATATATATATATATATATATATAGAGAGAGAGAGAGAGAGAGATTTGTGAATTCATTGAATTCTTCAAAATGAAAACGGAAGACATTCATTGAAAAATATATATATATAGCTAATTTTTCCTTTAATTTCCTTTTGCAAATTAATTCCATATAGCCACTAAGAATTAATCCTACTAGTATAGGGTTTTGGTGCCTATTTTGTGTACTGTTTCTTCATGTGGATTTCTATTAGAGAAATTTTTACGCTTGGAATTTAGTGGTTCACGAATTGGACAATTTCCGGAAGGGCTCTGTGCGCGTGAAAAGAAATTTTAAAAGTTGCATTTTTTAAATAATGAATTTTTCTTTCCTCTCTTAACCTGTTTAATTACATACGAGTAATCCTATTGCGTAGATTTTGTTTTAATTTTCGCTGCGCATTAATTATTTTTGTATGATCGAAATCTAACAAAAACATCATCAACAGTTATTTACATCTGATTTCAACTTCTACCAGAAGTCATATAAATGATGGACATCTTATTATTTTGTTCATTATTTTCAAATATTTGGATATTTTCATCAGTTGCCACTTGGTCCTTATTTTCTAATTTTTCAATTTGATCATTCTGATCATTTAATCCTCTTTTCTTTCAAGGATTTTTAACTTTTGAACTAAGGAGTCATCCATGCTTCTGGCGTGTTTTTTATTCAACAGTTATAGAAATTTTATCTTGTCATATTGGGACTTCTGTCCAAATAGGAGCATCTATAGATAGAATATACGATTTAGCTACCTTTGTAGAGTCAACTGAAGAATCTGGCAGTTGATTTGCAAGTCTTTGCAAATGAATTATCTTTGAACTTTTAGTCCACTCGCTCTTGTATGCCATTCAAATAATTTAATGATGTTGTCCAAGTAAACTCTTTTTTATGTGGTTGATTTTTTCTCCCTAATTTAAGAAGCAAAGTTTCATCAAAATAACAATCAACAAATCTTGTTGTGAGTACATCACCTATCAATGATTTAATATATCTAATTACAGAGGAAGATTCATTTCTAACATATATTCCCAATCTTCTTTGATTACTCATTTTGGTATGTTGATTTGGTGTAATCAGTACATATACAACACACCAACAAATTCTTAAATAAGTAATATTTGGCTTTGAACCAAAAGCCAATTGCAAACGAGAGAATTTGTGATAACTTGTTGGTCTTATATGCACAAGTGCTGCAACATGTAAAATAGTATGTCCCCAAATAGATGTAGGGAGATTTGTTGTCATTGATAATAGTCTAATTAATTTTTTAATGAATGATTAGCTGGACCATTCTAGGTATGAACATGAGCAACTGGATGTTTAATAGTAATGTCAATCGACATGCAATAAGTATCAAATGCTTGGGAGGAATATTCTCCAGTATTATCTAGACGGATCATTTTAATAGGATAATCTGAAAATTGCGCTCTTAAACGAATTATTTAGGTAAATAATCTCGTAAACGCTAGGTTGCGAATTGATAATAAATTAACTTGCAACCATCGAGTTGATACTATAAAGTATCTGAATTGCCCCATGGTGGATGAATTGGTTCACATATATAATCATGAATTCTTTCTAGAAATACTAGAGACTCAAACTCCACTTTTGTTGGAGATGGTTTAATAACCAATTTTTCTTTGAGAACATGTAGCACATGAAAATTTATCTGAAGTTAAAATCTATTGACTTCTTAAAGGATGATCATGTGTATTTTTAATTATCCTTCACATCATAATGGCTCCAAAATGAGCCAAACGGTCATGCCAAATGATAAATATAGTAGGGTTAGTAAACTTCTGGTTTAAAAATGATGCACTTTAATTGCAAAAGAAATATTTTCTATCTTTCAATATGGTGTGTGTTGTATCACTATCAATTAGACATATATCTTCAACGCCGCTTTTGTATCTAATAAATAGAATAATAGCCATCTAGACATAACAAAACATTTATAAAGTTAAATATATAAATAATAAAATAAAAACTTTAAATGCTAATTACTATTACAATGTCAAAAATATAAAACATAAAATAAACATATTAAAAGTAAACATTTAATTCTTCTGAACACTTCCATTACCAATCAAATGATCAATTTTTCCTTTTGGATGCTCAAAGAAATCAGCCACATCCAAATGAGTTGTATCAACATTAATATCTTTAAGGTTGGTATCATCATCATGAAGAGAATACTGTAGAGTAAAATTTACTTCTATATTTTTGTCTTTTTTTTCAATAGAAGCCTGATAAAGTTTAATAAGGTATTTTACCGTACGAAAAGTATGAGACCAATGACCTTTCATGCTACAATGATAACATTTATCTTCATAATTTGTAGGAACCACATCCTTTTTTTTTTTTTCCTTTTTCGTTATTTTTGGATCACTTTTGGTGATTATTATTATTTCTCATAACTTTATTTTGACTTTTGTAATCATAGTGAAAATTTTTATTTTAACCGCGTGCACTTTTACGGCCATAGTCATGACCACGATCGTGACCTCTTCTAGAGCCAAAATCACAAGGTCTAATAACATTTACTTTTGGGAATGGAGTATAACCTATTGGGTGGACTTCATGTTTTTTCATATAACTCATTATTTTGCTCAACTATGAGAATGCAAAATATTAATTCTGCATATTTTTTAAATCCCTTTTCTAGATATTGTTGTTGTAGGAGCACATTCGAGGTATAAAAAGTAGAGAAAGTTTTCTCTAACATATCTTCATCAGTAATATTTTCTCCATACAATCTTAACTATGAGTTAACTTTAAACATTGCTGAATTATGCTCATTGATAGATTTAAAATCTTGTAATCGCAGGGGTATGCAGTCATACCATGCTTTTGGAAAGAGACCCATCTTCTGGTGGTCAAAACTTTCTTCCAAATTATTCCACAAAATAAGTGAATTTTTCATGGTACGATATTCCACTTTTAAATCTTCATGAAGATAATAGTGGAGAAAAATTATAGCTTTAGCATCATTTGTGATGATAATAAATTTCCTTCTACAATGGTATCTGTCAGACCTATTACAACTAAATGTATTTCATCATCTAATGTCCAAAATAAATAGTTTTTTTTTTGTGATATCTAGAGTTGCAAACTCAAGAATAGTGAGATTCGTCATATCAATACAAAATCAAATAGAAAGAGTAACTTTCTTCTTTTATTTAGAAAACTTAAAAAATTAAACTACTTGATTGTACAAATCAAGAGAGTAACTTCACCGGTATTGGCCTGATTATCAACTTCAATAGTGTCGTCTTGATTATAACCTTCAGTAGAACAACTTTGGTAGAGTTTCGTGCTGATAATGTACTATAAATTTGATTTCAATTAGAATCAATAAAATAAAATATAAAAACTAAAAATTAAAGAAACTATATGAGAAAAGAGAAATGAGAGAATTGTTCAAATTCAAATGATTAATTATGTTCATCTACATAAGGTCCCTATTTATAGAAGTTTAGATACATTATCTAAAATGATAAGAAATAAATCTAATAAATACAATATTATGTTATCCATTAATAACATTAGAAAAATGAATGTCACATTTATCTTCAAGATAAATGGATAGTTTCAAAAAATGAACAGTCACTTATTATTTTTATAACAATTTTGTCAAAATTAGCTAAACAAGTACTTGTACCAAAACTCTTCTATTGAGAAATGACGTCCATTTGTACTCATAGTACCAACCACACGACCAATCAAGAAGGATGCATCAAGAGTTGATTATTTGCTCTAATACTGAATATCACATTTCATGTTCATGAGCAGGACTAATGGCCTATTTGATAATCTAATTCAACACTTAAAATTGAATAAATTAAGTACTTATTTTATTAAGTGTGTTTGATAACATGTAATATTAAGTACTTAATAATTAAGTGCATTTGATAATAGATTTTTGTTATTACTTAATTGATTAAGACGTACTGAAATCTTGTTATAAATTTTAAGTGAATTAAAAGTTATTTAAATTTAAAGTTTGAATATATTAAATATTCATTTATATTTAATCTAACTTGCAATAAAATATAGTGTAAAAGTAAATTATAATTAATTCAGAATTTAGATTTCAGATTCAATCTTCAAACTTCAGTAGTTAAATATTCAGACTTCAAATTTTAGTTTTATTAAATGAGCCCTAATAGATATTTTGAACTGATAATAGGTATTTAAATCCATTTTATATATTATTCGCACTTCTTATTCCAATCTTACATAATATTAAAATATCATATTTCCATTATAAGGCATCTGGGAAAGAGAATTTATTGAGTACAAGGGAAAGCTAGATGTGGCATGTACAGAAAGCAAAATTATGAGTAAGAAGGTGAGGGTTCACAAGGGCTCTAGGGATTATTATCAACTTAGATGTGGTTATGCCTATTCATATTGTATTCTAACTTTTTTAAATTTATGTAAATTTTATGAGAAATAATGCTGATGAGATATAATATAAAATTTTATTCTTTCTCAAATATTTTCTTATTAATATGAAATTTTTAGTTACTACACTGAGTAAAATGTACGTGTAGATTGTTAGAAAAACAGTAACGAAAAGTACAGACAGACAACTCAACAAAATTGAACAAGCACCACCTATACCCAAGCAAGGCTCTAATAAACACAATTATCAGTTATTAGTAAAGCCAACAATGCCAAATAGTCCAAATACAAGGCAACTAGTTGGAACAGAACATAAAATGAACAAGTCAATAAACGAACCCGAAGCGTAAATAAAAAAAAAAAAAAACTTATCTCTTGATGACGTGCAGACCAAATCATCAGTTCAATACTAGTTTTCCTTCAAGAAGTTATTCGTCCCACTTACCAGTGCGATGGGTATAGCGACTCTTCTTGCAGGATAAGACAGTCTCAGATTGCCATTGATGCAAACCAACTGCGATCATCTTGAAAGTCTCCTCAGTTCGCTAGTCTCAACAAAGTAAAAAAATATCTACATGGAATAGTGATTGAGAAAGTACTGCAAAAAAAAAAGAGGCCATTTTGTATTTTATTATCTGTGGAAAAAATAAAATACATAGCCCTAGAAAAATTCGAAATTGATCCGGACTAGGAGACCTAATCCAATCAGTTTATTGTTTTCTTCTCTGGTTTGGATTTTCTGTACAAGTTAGAATTAATTATGACAAAAATAAAAGGAGATGAGTGTAACCAATCAGTTTATTGTTTTCTCCTCTAGTTTGGATTTTCTGTACAAGTTAGAATAAATTGAGACAAAAATATAAGGAGAGGAGTGTAAAACATTGCCAAGCCTGAGTCGGGCCAGAGGCGTGTGCGTGTGTGGTAGTGTAGACTACTACCTTGGGCTTTATTTCAAGTTCATGGAAAGCCTTCTAACATATAAAGGCTCCACCAATCTTCAATTTTTCCCATATGGGATTCATGTATAACATGTGCTCCCAAATGATTAAACACCAAACTTCAATGTCCTTTAATTATGGATTCCCACCAATAAAATGGCTTCTACCATAGTCAAAGACAATATCTAACATGTCAAGAACGATTCCTACAAATTAGTTTAGGATAACTAATTATGAGTTCAAAAATATGAACTTCCAAAGTTGTCATTTTCAACATAGATAACCCAATTATTCCTTTTGCTAAAACATGTAGAAGTAGTTCATTCACTCCCAAGTCTTCTTAACTTGTTGCTTTTCTTCTTTTCTCCAATACTAATATTTCTATTTCATTGTCATGTCTTAGGCCCTACTTGTGCATAGACATATAATTATCGATATGGGTAGAATTTGAAATTTAGATTTAAGAGGATAAAATAATAAAATAATCTAAATATTAAAATTTGAAGAAGGTATACAATATAATTTATATAAACTTTTTTTAAAAAATTAATTTTTAAAAGAAATAAGTTTTTTTTTTCCAAAAAATTCCTTCTCACCTCCTCAATTTGTCCGTGACTAGACAGAAAGGGATTGATGGCTTAACTGTAATGGTGGAATATTTGAGGACTTCTAGACCATTTTGTCATTCTACTTCTTTCTATTGCTATAATAGAATTTTTGAGATGGGAGGAAGACACATTTGAGGGTTTCTAATAATAGCTACTTCTTTATACTTGTACATTGGTAAAGTATAGTTATGTTCCTTCCTTCTTCTTCCGAGGAAGAAATCTAATAGATATTATTAGGAAGATTCCAACACAAACACTTAGAAAAAAGTACGTCCAATGAGATAATTTCTCTTACATTGGACAAACTACATTCAATTAAGGTTATAGACAAAGGAATTTTGAAGAAAAGAATATATTATTTAATCAAGATTAAAAAAATTATATATTTTAGCATTAATTAATTAAATTAAATCCATGAATAAGTTACATTATTTGTGGGCTATTGAATTTGAGTCATTGTTAAGAGTCAACTCCATATTAGATTCACTATGATATGGGTTAAATGGAATTGGGCCATTGGAGTTGGACCTTTTTTAAGAGTCCATTAAATCTAATATGTGTGGGTTAAATAGAATACGGTTAAGCTTAAATTAAACCCAAATCCGTTAGGGTATACTAAAGACTATCGACTATTAGAGTTCTACAAGGGTTCTTGAAACTTTACCTATAATGTCTCCTAAAATATCTTTACTACCAATATTCCATATCGGGTAGTTATCCTAAAGTTAAAAAATCATCATATATAGAGCCTTCCCTCAAATGTTTAGGGTATACTGGAGCTTTGAAAACAAAAGGCATCTTAAGCTTTAGCACCATAGCTTCAACATTCAGGCTTCAACATTTAAACTCCTGTGGCACTCAAAGTTTTGAATCTTCATCAAAATTTTAAGGTGTTCATCTTATTCTTTGTCCAAAAAGTTTTGAAAGCTTGGTGAAGTGTTCATTGTCAAATCTCTATTTGATTCAAGAACAAGCTCTTCAATCCTTGAATAAAAGATTTTCAAAAAAAAAAAAGAATCGAAAGACTTATCTTGTAATTTAATATTTTTTTGTTGAGATTTTTAACCACTTTTGACATGTATTAAATTGTATATTTATCTATTTTTTCTTGTCTTTAATTTGCAGACTTTGAATACAAATTTCTAGTAAGCCTAGTGTGACACTTCACTTCCTATCTCTTCTCTTTAAATTTCAAACCAACTCGCAGTTCAAGTGCAAGCATAAATAATCTCAGTGGCTCTAAAGAATAGCATGCCCACATATGCCCATTCAAAGGTCGTTGATATCACGGACATTATCAAGGTTCAAGTCTTTAGTGTTGTCCCATCACCATCAATTGCAAAGTCCAAGCAAAATGTTCCTTCTACAATGTAAAAAATGTCATCTTTGTTGAAGAAATGTTGCAACTCCAAACATGATGATCAAATTTTAAGTAGCTTTGCACCTCAACCCCCAATGCGAATATCAAACCAAAGTCCTTTTTTTTTTTTTTTAATTGAAAATTCAACTGCTTTTTTTGTATAGGGATAGCAACGAGGCCGGGGACTAGAAATCCCGGCCCCGCCCCTGCATATCTCCCGTTTCCTTGTCCTTACCACAGGAAGAGGTGGGGATCCCCGCCCCTGGCTCGTGGGATAAAATAATCCCTGGGGTCCCAGCCTAGCAGGAAAGTTCTGAAAAATTTTTAAAGATTTTTTTTTAGAAATTTTTTTTTAACTTTTAATATTTTTTTATTCAAAACTTTTTAATTATTTTGAAACTTTTGTGGTGATTTCTAATAACATATCACTAAATTAGTAAAAGTAAAATTAATAATTGATAAATTTTCTTTTTTCTCTTCTCTTCTATTTTTTTAATTGTATATGCATATATAATCTACCTATATATACATATATATATATGTGTGTGTGTGTGTGTATGTGTGTGTGTATGTGTGTGTGTGTAAAATCTACCTATATATATATATAATATTATAATATAATATATAGAATATATATAGGACGGGCCGGGGGCAGGGATAATACAATCCCCATCCCTGGCCCACCCTCAGTTGGCAAGCCGAGGAATGACGCCCACCTGCGGCCCCCTCCAGGCTTAAATCGGGGAATCTACGGCCCAATCAGACAAGTCTGTAGTTTAAGCGGGGATATTGCCATCTCTACTTTTGTAGCGTTAGTAATGATGACTGACGCACAAAATAATTCATGTACCTTATAAAATTGGTAGAGGGATTCACCAAGCCCTATATAAGCAAGAACTCGCCATTACCCATCTTATTAATGAATTTGAAAAGACTGATGAAACAAGTTAAGTTCCTCCAAAAAGATCTAAAGTGCAAGTGGAAGTGGAAACTTCCATAAAAACACAAGATATTGAGATATCTTCTGATAGGCTAATTCTTGTTGATCAACTAAAATACTTCATCATGGGCACGATTAAGGATAATCATAAAAGGGGTAGCAAGTCTACTTTCACATATGCCAAGCCATATTTCCAGAAAATCGATGATATAAGGACGCCTATTAGATATCAGGTATCAATGTTTCAATAATTTGATAGCAAAGAAAATCCTAAGCAGCATGTAGCTCACTTCATTGAAACATACAATAACGCTAGAACTTATGGGAACGTTCTAGTGAAATAATTCGTGCGATCCCTCAAAAGGAACATATTCGACTCGTACATTGATTTTACATTTGGTTCCATCAATAGTTGAGAGCAACTCAAACAAGAGTTCCTTAATAGATTCTATAATACTTGTAGAATCTTTAGTGTGGTAGAGCACACCAACGCTTGTCAGTGGTGGACAATATCAATAGATGGAGTACCTCAGTTATAGAGATCACTTGAGTGGGTCATCTAATGGAAATAATGCCTGAAAAAGACTTTGTAATTCTGTAAAGATATTTATAATTGCAATAATAATTGTTTCTTTTCTATAAGTTTACTTTCACATTTTTCATACATAAAGGTACAAGTATGTTCATAAATGATTTATATATTGGGTCATTCTTCACAGTAAAGTATAGATTATGGTTACTTAACATACGTGCAAAAGTGTTCTTGATTAGTTGACGAAATTGAATTTCATCAAATGAAAATCATTAGCTCTAATTTCTATTAAAGAATTATTTACCTTTAATCAATGAGGAGTTATCTTACACCTATAAGCGTATTAGGAATATATAGAATTGGATTTGTAATAGTAGTATTTATCAAAATACCATAAGAATAGAGACTAGACTATTACTACTATACTGTGGATGAATACTCTATAGATTGAGTATGAGTTGGTGGTTTGATAAAGCTAAAGGTATATGCTTTGATTTATGATGTGTAAAATTTCCACTATTAGATAAAAAACTTTATATGTTGGGCATATATTTTTAGTTAATCAAGATAGACTTATGCATAGAGCACATGTTTTTTTTTTTTTTTTTTTTTTTGTGAAAGGATTAGTCATCCACTTGTGACAATTTAGAATAATCTATGAAAAAATCCAAGGCCTTGGGATTATAACTAAGATTATAATGTTGTAAGAGTAGCTCCCTTAGATATGTGGTTACATTCTTAGATATCATAAATTATTGGATGAGATGTCAAATGATGATAGATGTCATTGGAAAACGTGATAGTACACACATGTCATATCTCAATGATGAATATTACATAGAGAGGTATTTTAATATTACATCTATAAATCAAAGATATTGCTATCAAAGTATTATTCTTGGGATTAATATCTTTATATGATGATAAATGAAGATATTCAAAATGCGACTATTTGCTAGTAAAGGTATTTTGCTAATTTTAGTAGCAAAGGGTAATATGTCTTTTGGTCTTTAAAGTAGCTTGAGAAATCATAATGGCTATTTTATTCATTACATTGTAACATAGATTGTTGAATATTTTAGAAAAGAGAGAGAAATTAATTAATTCTAGAATGTTTAAATTTATATATAGGTTAGAATAAAATAAATAATTGCCCTTATATCATGGATTTATTATTTTAGGTTTTCATTTATTAAAAAATTCCAAATAAAATAATAAATTACTGGGTTGTAAATTTATTATTTTGGATTTTGATTTCATAAAGAATTAAAAAGACCTAGATAAAAAAAAACTCGTAAGATGGGAAAAAACCCTAGCCCATGATGGACTAGGGTTTGGTTGGCCATAGGGTTAATAAAAACCCTAAGGAGGACAACCAAAAGGGAAAAAAGAGAGGAAAAACCTAAAGCCACTAGCTTCTTGTTCTCTCTCCCTCTCTCTTTCTCTAATTTCTTTCTTCTTCTTTTTCAGACAAATATTGTAACTAATTTCACCGGAAGAACAATTTGTGAGGTTAAAAGATTACTTTGGAAGGTAAAAATGAGAGAATTTTGACGTTTCATGCATAAGAGTAGAAGGTTGGCAAGTCTTTTTGTTAGCAATACTATGAAAAATATGATTCAATTAACCCGCGAACAACCTACAATTCAGCATAATCCTGTGTAACCCTCAATTTCTTCTAATTTGAAGAAGAAAAGTAAGAATATTCTTCTAATCTCTGATAATTTTTAATTTTTATTCTATTGCGTTCGACATATTCAATTTTACAAATTGGTATAGAGTGTGGCAAATAACCTAGGAGAATGTTTTAGGGTAAATAACCACTAGATGTTCCATAATAAAAATCAAAATTTTATGTGATTTGTATTGTCCTTGTGTGATTAGTTTTTACATCCCATGTACACTTTGTGAATGGAGATATAGGATTTTGTAATCTAATTTTATTGTTGGTTTTGGTTTCTTTCAATAAAATACAATTTACACCTCACATGTAGAGTTATAGGTGAAAGTAAACATTATTTCATTTGATTAGAACTTTTATCTTTATGCGTATTCTAGTTCCAAATGTTGAAAAACTGAAAGATACCAATAAGCCACAACAAAAGCCTTTAGAGAACAACAAAACGGGGCAAAATCAAGCTATTTGGCAGTTCCAAAAGAGTTCCAGAGCTAGGATAGAGTGGCATAGCCGGTACCGGATGCATCTTGTAGGGGCACAATTATTTCTTATTTTTATTATTTTTCTATTTTTAAAGCCAATTATACTGTATCTTTATTTTTTACACGTAGCTTATATTTATTCTAATAAATAAATTGTATAAAAAAAGATAGAAATTGAAACCGCTTAGCATTAAACAAGATTATTAATTTTATGATGTTTAATCCTATTTTATTTGGTCACATAGGTTAAAGGAGCAAAAAAGGATGAAAATAATGTTATTTTTGGTATGTCTTTAGTCTTTTATATTATGATTAATAAATACAAGTATTTTCTAAAGTAAATATGGTAATTAAAAATTTAAAGATGAATTCATGATTTATGCTTTTAGAGGATTTATACCGTTGACATATAGAATAATTTGAATCTAGAATATTTGAAAATAATTACCTAGATTATATATTTAAGAAAAACACAAGCAAAAATCACTTTTTTAAAAACAAAATATTAAGTAGGAAGGGGATTCCAATGGTATCGTGGTTTCAATCACTATTCATATGTTAATGATTTTAGATATTCTCGTGTCAATCTAGGCGTTACCTTCCATAGGATGGACATTCATAAGAATTTAGATTTAACATATTTAATTAAATTAAAATCTAGGGGTTTTGCCTAGTTTATATTGGAGCCTCTAACACTAGATTACTTATAGTTCATTATGAATAGTGGCTATCCTACGATAGAACTAATTTCTAGATCATAAGCTAAATGATGTTGGGGAGTGATGGTTATATATTTAACTTAGAAAACCGTCAATCTTTCTTCAAAGTTCTGTTGATTTTTCTAATAGCCAAAATTTAATATTTTAATAATTGTTAAGGTCGTTGTTAAGGTTGACGGTTGATGAGTTTCTTCAACAATACTATTGATGGCGTTTTTGGAAACTACTTAAAAATTGAATTGGTAATGTTTTGATGTGTGAATAATTTAAGTTGGATTAGGAAACAGAATTCTAGAGAATCTTGGATGAATAACAAAAAGATCTTATAAGGATTTTATTAATGAAGACATGTAATTTAAGTGAGATTAGAATTGCAAAGATTTAGGAAGCTACAAGGCGTTAAGCAATTTCCTAATTCAATAAGGAAATAAACGCTCTATTGTTTTATAAAAAAGAGACCCAAGCATTTTTTAATATAATAGAGAAGATGTACGAAACTCAAGAGGATCCATTCCTGAATTGGTTGAGAAATAAAGTAAGGGTACATATATTCTAAGTGTTCTTAAAACATACACTATTGATGAAGCTATCTAGTTTTGATTGTTAAAGTGTACTTCTCAGTTCAAGTTAATTATTGCAACAATATATTATCTTCTTGAAGGACTTAAATCATTTTTCTTTAAATCAAACACCTTTCTGATAGAAAGGTTTTTTGGAATTATACTAAGTATAACTATGTTGAAAAATGAAGATTTAAGAGAGTTCAATCCAAGTAGTTAGGTCTAGCAAATGTTTTTAAGAGTTTGACAAAAAAAACATTGGAGTGCTATTCTATTAGAATCTGCTAGGAATCACTAGATGATTGTGATAAGTATATTCATGTAACTTTTATTAAAATTTAGTAGAATAATTTACTAGTATATAACTCGCAAACGTAGGTTTGTTGATAGCCGAACTTCATTAATAATTTGTTGTATTTGTTGAACTTTTTATTTTTTGTCTATCAAGCTAACACAATCTCAACAAGAAAGTTTAACAATAATACAAAAGATTACAAACCAAATCACACAACTGGTATCCGAGTGGTTGACCATGTTGGAGTTTCTATTAGTTTAGCAAGTGAATATTAGTAGCTGGTTTGAAAAACCCTGTCTGGAACAGTGAGAGAAGGAGAATTTATGATTCATCTACCATTGCTGGAAGAAGGATCAATTATGCATACTGGAAATCCAGAATGAAAATATTCATAAAAAATCTTAACACTAATGCTTGGAACGCTATTACATAAGGATGAAAACACCTGACAGTGCCAAATACAAATAATGGTGTAGAAGAAGAAAAATCAATAGATTTATGGACTGACATTGAATGTCATCTTGACAATATTAATGCTAAAGCATTGAATACAATTTTTACTACTATTGGTCATGATGAGTTTAAGTTGATATCAACATGTGTCTTTAATAAAGATACATGGGAAAAATTGCAAATAGTATAAAAAGGAATAAGCATGGCAAGAATGTCAAAATTGTAGATATTGACAACACAGTTCAAGGAACTGAGAATAGGTGAATATGAAACCATTGTTGTATTTAGTAGAAAATTGAGAGACATTGCTAATTAGGCTTTTTAATTATAAGAACAATATACTGAAGAAAAGTTGGTGCATAAGACAGTAAGATCTCAACCATCTCGATTTCATACTAAAATTGTTGCTACTGAAGAATGTAAGGACATGTCAAAGAGATAACCTTATAGGATCATTGCAAACCTATGAAATGAATCTTCAGACTTAGTTAAAATCTAAGGAGAAAGAAATTGCCTTGAAGGTTGAAGACGATTCTGATGAAAATAGATAATCAGTTGATGAATTTAGCTTTTTGACACAACGGTTCCATAAGTCGATAGGGGGACGAAAGTAGAAGAGTAAACCATTTGACAGACCTTTTAATAAGAAACAAGGAGTTCAATAGAAGAACAATCCTGAACAAAAATCTTCAACGAATAAGAACGGATTGAAAGGACCTAAATGCAAAGAATGTGGTGAATAGGAACGCATTCAAATTGAATACGAAAACATTCCAAGGAAGATGAAAAATAGATCTTGCAACACAATCTCAATGATTGTGAAGATGATCAAGAGTATCTTGTTAAAAATATGGAGGTATTACGATGGTCACACAAGCAATGTCGCATTCAATGTAGTTGTTGAAAATGAGTCAATTTGTGAAGTAGAAAACTCCTGAGATCAAGTTGAAGAAGATGTTGATAAGTCTGATGATAATGAGGATGCAACGCATGAGAAACTCATAAAAAGATATGAATTGATATATTCTAAATGGCTTGAAATTACAAAACTAAACAAAACATTGAAAAAGAAAGTTCAGAGACTTTAATAAACTAACAATTCGCAACAATGAGAGATCAACAAACTTCAACACCAAGTTCAATAAACTGAAGAAAGTTTGAAAGTTAGTAATCAGGACCTGAATGATGCTAAACTATCTACTAAAAGGATGAATTTAGGAAAAACAAAGTTAAATGAAGTTCCTTTGGAAGATATCCCTATGATAAACTGGACTTGACTATAATGAGTTTAACAAGGTAGAAAAATAGATTCTAATAGTAGCAGAGAAAAATAGTCAATTGAGGAGGTTTAAACAAAAAGAAACTCCCTGTATACTGTGATTATTGTTCACTTGTTAGATATAGATAGAAAAATTGTTTGAAAAGATTCAAAGATATTGAACATGGTCAGAAGGTTGTCAAGTCTGAGTTTGACAAAGGTAGTAAAGCACTAAAGTTGGATCAGAAGGAATAATGTTAATGCACATGTTGTACATGTCTTATTAAAATTTACAATAGAAGATGTGTGATACTTTGATAGTGGATGTTCAAAGCATATGACAAATAAAAAGAGTTTCTTCTTAATTACGAACATAAAAATGGTTTATCTATTACATGTGTGGTGATGATTCGAAGAATAAAATAGTTGAAAATGGCATGTTAAACATTGAAGGTATGCCTAAACTCAGAATTTTGTATGTTGATAGATTGAAAGAAAATATGGTCAATATAAGTCAATTGTGTGATGATAACATGTTTATTAACCTGGATAAAGATAAATGTTTGGTAGTTAACAAGACAGAAAATGTGTAATTTTTAGAAAAACTTCTAACAATTGCTATTAGATATGTACGTCCAAAAGTTATAATTGCTTAATGACTAAGGTTAATGAAATTGAGTTATGGTATCAAAAGTTAGGAAATATCAATCACAAACAATTGCATGAATTAAGTTCAACAGATGCAGTTCATGTATTACCTAAGCTAGATAATAATTCTAAAAGAGTCTATAGCTCTTGTCAATGTAGAAAATAGACAAAATCTCCATATAAAAATGTTCAACAAATTGTTACATATACAACACTTGAAGTTTTGCACATAGATCTGTTTGAACTAACACAAAGAGAAAGTATTGATGGAAAAAGATGTCTTAGTGTGTATTAATGATTATTCCAGATTTACTTGTGTAGATTTTATGAGTCAGAAATCAGATGCATTTAAAGTATTTAGAAAGTTATGTTTAAACTTACAAACTTAGAAAGGTGCAAACTTAAAAAGATTAAGAAGTGATCATAGAAAAGAGTTTGACAACAACCTGTTTGATGAATTCTATGTTGAGCATAGTATTCAACATGAGTTTTTAGCAAAAAACCACAGCGGAATAGTGTCTTTGAGTGTAAAAATAGAATTATTCAGGAAATAGTAAGGGTGTGTTAAATGCCAAAAAAATGACACACAGATAGTGGGCAGAAGCTATAAATACTACTACACATATTATCAATAGAGATTTGGAATGGGCATAAACTTCAACTGAATTATTTTCATATCTTTGAAAGTAAATACTATATTTTGAATGACAAAAAATAATTGAGTAAATTCAATGCAAGGAGTAATGAAGATATTTTCCTTAAATACTCCAAAAAATAGCCGAGCATATCAAGTGTCAACAAAAATAGCCAAGTTGTTATAGAGTTAGTTAATATTGTTGTCGAAAACATTCTACCAAATAAAGAAAAGAAGTCAACATCCTTGTATAATGATGAAGAGCTAATGCAACCTAAGGATAGGTAGATGATACTAAAATATATCAACACAGATGAAGAAGGAGACTCTAACAAATATCCGAAAGGAGTTTAGCAAAAAGTTCTATCTTCAAGAGTAAAGAAATATCATCCTTCTGACTTAATAATTAGAAGTCTTGAAATCTATAAAGGCTAGAGAAAGACCAAAACTTAATTACAAGGATATGGTCAAGTACGCTTATTATATTTCAACTGGAATAAAAAAAACATTAAAAAAGCTTTCACAGATGAGCATTAGATTGTTACAATGTAGTGAGAACTTTAACAATTCAAGAAGAATGATGTATGAGAACTTGTGCCTAAGCCGTAAGATGTAAATGTGATTGGTACAAAATAGTATTTTGTAACAAGATTAATGAATTTGGAGATATCTGCAAAAATAGATTGGAGAGATCTTTGATAAACTAGAAAGATGTAAATGTGATTGGTACAAAATAGTTACCTGAGTTCTAGAAAAATAGACTGGAAAGATCTTTGATTTAGTCTCCGATCATTAGGAACAAGATCTTACTAAGTATGAGGAAGCTATTACTGACATCAATTCAGACAAATAGCTGGACACAATGAACGTAAAGATTGAATCTATGCATATTAATCAGTTTGGAATCTTATCACTATACCTAAAGGGATTAAACTCATTGGGTATAAGTGAGTATACAAGAGGAAAATGAGAGTAGATAGGAAGGTTGAAACTTTTGAAGGAAGGTTGGTTGCAAAAGAATATATTCAAAAAGAGGGAATCGATTATGAGGAACCTTTTTTACCAATAGCTATGCTAAAATCCATAAGGATTCTCCTTGCCATTGCTTGTTATTATAACTATGAAATATGACAAATAGATGTTAAGTTTTGCTCTTCTTAATGGCAATCTTAGTGAAAATATCTATATGATCAAACCCAAAGAATTTATTACTAAAAGTTAAGTACATATGATTTGTAAGTTTAAAAAGTCTATTTATATACTTAAGCAAACTTCAAAGGTATGAAACGTACATTTTGATGAGACTGAAAAATCTTATGACTTTACACAAAATATGGATGAACCATATGTTGATATGAAGTTGGATGGCGAGAATGTGTCATTGTTAATATTATATGTAGATGATATTTTACTCATTGAAATGACGTAATGACACTATCATTTATTAAGATTTGGTTATCTAATTAATTTAATATAAAATAGATGAGAGAAGCCAACTATATTCTTAGTATTAAGTTTCTTAGCAAAAAGAAGTAAAGAATGTTAGACTTAAAAATCTAGTCATGTTGGACAGTCTTTGAATTCCAGAAAACAAGTTTCTTTCTCAAGAATTAGGTTTAAGGTTCGTGGGGAAAGGGAGAGAATCATTGGAAATAGAGAGGATGGGTGGGAGAAAAAAGTAGGAAAAATAACTACCAAGGTTAGGGTTTTTGGAAAGTCTTTAAGAAGTCTTGTGTCGACCAAGCCTTCTTGTTGATCAAGAGGTCAAATCCCAATCTTAACGATGCTCCTTCCTTATTTTTGAAAATAAAATTCCAACCTTGTTGATTAATTTATAATAGCACTTGGAGGACCGAAATTTCCTTAAAAACACCTTTGAGTCCCCCCACCCCCCCCCCAAAACTCAAAATTGAATTTTCATTAACAAAAGATATTTTTCACTCAAATAACATTTAAAAATAATCATTCCTAATAATAATACCTTATTCTATAACTCCAAATTAAATACTACATATATAGATAAAATATTCTTATAAGACATATATTAAACATTCACCATACTCCCGAACATACTTAGCGATGAAGATACATGCGAATATATACCCAACACATATTTTCCAAATAAATGAACAGTGAATGCATGATGAATCATTATTTAAGTGTGAATATTGTGAGGCACCTTAAAAGAATTTTGTCAACAAAATTTCCCCAATATCATACTACCTCCGTCCCAATAAAATTAATCTATTTACTATTTTAAGTTATTCCAAAACATTTGACACTTTTCTTAAAAGGAAAGTTTTTACTATACAATTTATTATAAAATAATTAATATATTCTACATATATTATTTTTATATACTTAAATTTGATATAAAGTATTGTGAAACTCACATATTTCTTATTTATATTATATTATATTATATTATTATTATATTCTAACTTTTAATTTTATATAAAATATCGTGTCAAATCAATCATTATTAATTTTAGTGAGACGAAGAGAGTATTTTGTAACAATTCTAGGGCGACACTCCTGGTACCAACTCGTGTTAGATTGAGGTTGGCCCACCGGCAGGCCAATTGGGTAAATCATAGAATTGACCGTGGACGTCAATACTGCTCAAAAGGAGAATAAGGAACCATCCTCCGGCCAATTTGGTTAGATCCATGGTTCAAGCTTAACACGAATGGTATCAGTATGGTTAACCATCCTTAATTATACTAATTCCCTTATTCAAGTTGACAATGTAAGTGTTTTGACTACTGTTAGGCCCAATGGTCTGATACAATTTGGGCAATGTGACACACCATTTCATAGCTGTGGAGTACATATGGTTATATCCCTAATTTATAATTTAAATAGGTCTAGAGTTCATGTCTCTGGTTTTCTGCTTCACACAAGGACCAGGTAAACAGTATAGCCATGTGCATTACGAGTTATAGTTTTTTTTTTTTTTTCTTTTTTTTCCCTTAGAAGTACTACAAATTATTAAAGGTTGTAATGCATAAGGAATATCTTCACCGAAAAATTTTCCTCGTTCTTTACATTTGAAAATGTCTATGGAAAAAGGAATGTTAACAGACATGGGTTCTACTATGTGATTATTGAAGAACAAGAACGCACGGTAACAGTCTGAGAAGCAGGAACTCATAGGAATTCTTCATGAGATGCTTCTGCCTGCCTGATTCCGGCCTAGGCATACGTTGTTTCATCAGCAGATAAGAAATGAGACAAGCAATGAAGCAAGTCTGCAGAACCTCCTCTTGGCACTTACATAAAAAGAGCCGCATTTGGCTGTCCCTGAACAAGAAAATCTTGCAGTGCCACTCACTTTGCAGTGAATGCCTGAAAACGGAAATAAGATGCTAATTAGGATAAGTGTGACAGGATTGGACATTAACTAGAGAGAAATCTGGGAATCACTCTCTAGTCAAAGAAAAACTGATGTTTCTTTGCTATATTTAGTCTTGTGGCAGGAGACCATAATTCCTCAGCAGCATTTGCAGCAAAATCAGCTTTCTCTGGAGCCACAGGTCCATACAATCCGTCTTCTAAAGAAATTCCAAATAAATCTCCATAAGCCTGCATAATCCCGATTGCTGAGTGCTGCTTCCTCAACTCTGAGTTCAACTCAAGGGTAATCCAGTGCACAGAGAGAAACTGCTTATTTCTTTCTAGCTGCTCCTCTTGGACTAACTCTATCTCCTTCACTTTCTGGAAGATAACATATGGAGGTACACCCCTAAAGACCTCATATCAGTACCAGCCACTTGAACAAATTTTGGTATGTAGAGTACTATATTGACAACCCCAGATAAGCAGAGCTGGAAATTTGACAACTTTCTGCTTGACCCAATCCTTGGCAAGAAAACAAAATAGTTGCTGCCATTGGGAACTAACTAGAAAGTACTTCCAGCTATTTTTAACATATTAGCAATTTTGAAAAGCATGCATTAAACAATTACCTGGTATGCTGCATTTTTTGTAAATGAATTTGCAGCAACTCTAAGAGATTATCTTTAGAGAGGAGACAATTATGTTTAGTTTGTAATAAAGTCCATATACCTACCATAAGATTTGCACCAGACAGCATCTCGAGAGGAAAAAGGTAAGGCACCGCAATCCCCATGTAAAATCCTTCCAGCAGTTACATAATGCAATTGACTTCTTCTCACAGCCTAGACATGCATCTTTAAAAGAAAATTTGAGACAGAAATATCCGTGTGAAGTGCACTTGTATGATCTTTTGGGGGCATTTTACCCATCAATTTTGACAACAAATGCACAGGACAGATCCATGCTGCCAAAACTTCTGGTAATGCAAGTTTTTGTTACTGCATTTATCATAAAAAACAGTAAAATGGCACCGGTAGGGACAAATATCAAAGTTCAAAACGAAAAGCAAAGGCAAAGTGAGACATGGAGAAGAGCTAAATAATGTGAACTGGCTCCTTAAGCACCTGCAGAGGCAAACCATTTTATAGACAGATTTGCTGAATGACCAGGAAATTTTCCATTTTATTCTTTTCTCGTTACTTTCATGACCTTATTTACCTGTTAGGAAAGATAGATCCCAGAAAGATATAGAGATTGCAAAAATGCAATTCTCTGATGTCTTATCCAATCTATCAGCCATCAACCATGTTAGCAGCTCTAGTCCTTACTCTTTAGCCTTGTTCTGGGGCATTCCTTACTGAAATGGAACACATAAAAGGAAATTTTAGTCATTGAGGAATCAACAAATGAAACTAAGAGAAGAATGTGATTTCTTGAACTAAAAGTTCAAAAATTAACTGAAAAAAACATTTCCCTATGCCACAAAAATGAAACATGAGTTCTAGGCTACAATCATGGTATTTTTTTAGTCTACAAAAAATCCAAACAAAGTGCATGTAATTTAGGACAAAGTAATTGTGAAGAGAATTCTCAATATAAGTTGTGTGTGTGTGAATGTGAGTGTGCATGTGTGTGTGCATGTGTGTGTGTGTGAGAGAGAGATAGAGAGACACATTACTCAAGCAAAGAAGTTAGGATACATAGTCCTGTTATATATTTCTATCTCCAAAATGAAGCAACTTTGCAAAAACAAATATTCTCAAATTTAGTTATTTCGCACAAAATGATTATATAAGAAAATAATGTTTTCAGTTCTTCTCTTTACAATCCATAAGAGTTTGTGCTTATTCTTGTTGCATGTGATTTTAAATAGAGTATTAAAAAATAATAAAATATTAGTATTGAATTTGGAACCAGTTAGATTGCAAACGATCATATATACATAGAAGTTGTGGGATGCATATACATACATGTTAATTAATGGGAGTCTGTGCCTCAGGATTGTGGATGACAAAATATCAAATGCGGCATTTCCAAACATTCTCTGTTCCGGAAGCTCCGCCAAAGTCAGTTGAAGAAGTTCCTTCTGGAATGGACCAGATTTTGTTCGAGAGCCAAAATCAGGTCTGGGTTCTCACTTGTTTCAAGCTTTGCAACACAAGACAACATTTAACTGGCAGATTCTTGGCCAGTTTATGTTTTTTCCAATGGAGAATGTGAGAGTATTTATATGCTACCAGTAATCTCGACAGGAGCATGAGCCATCTTTGAAATGGTGAAAACGAGTTGAGTCTCTAATGATGATTTCTCTGCCTACAAGGGTGGAGATAAATTTAATGGCAGAATGACAGTCATTACAAACTCTAAGGTTCTTCATGATCCTCAGAGTGGTATTCCCAGGAGTATTTATTAGCCCAAATGCAATGGCAAGCTTTTCACTATGATGTCTAAGAATCTGCTCTTTGATCTCATTATCAAGATCATGAAGGACTGATTCAATGTCAGGAACAAAACCCATCTTCTTAATCTCCTTCCAGAGTTTCTCCATCAACTGGTATATGGCTTCTCTCTGCGGGTGAACTCCATCTTCTACGCCAAATAAATGGACCTGATCCTTTATCTGTATCCAGCTTAATCCTTGCTCTTTCTTCACCTGTCTATATTTCATTGATTTTCTGATTATTGCAGCTTCCTCCCATTTTCCACAGGTGGAATAAACATTAGCAAGTGCTGAGTAGGCCCCACTATTGTCTGGCTCAATTAAAAGCAACCTTTCAGCTGCCACTTTTGCCAGATCTGCATTCTTGTGAATCCTGCAAGAAGCTAAAAGTGATCCCCAAGCTATAACATCTGGCTCAATTGGCATTTTCTCAATAAAATCCTGTGCTTCTTGTAGCAATCCAGCACGTCCAAACAGGTCAATCATGCAAGCACAGTGACTTGAGGTAGGGACAATCCCATGCACATCTTTCATCATTTTGTAGTATCTACGGCCTTCTTCAACCAACCCCACATGTGTGCAGGCAGAGAGAACGCCTACATAAGTTATATGATCTGGCACAATACAGGATGCCAGCATGTTCTCAAACAGTTGAATAGCTTCCCCTCCCAGCCCGTGTTGAGCTAAAGCTATGATCATTGATGTCCAAGAGACAGCATCTTTTCTCCAGTATATTACATTAAATACTCTTCTTGCAGAATTAATATTTCCAGCCTTTCCATACATGGTAATTAAAGCATTGCTCACAGAAACAGAAGATGCCTCTAGTAATTTCAACGCCACTGCATGAAGTTGTTTTCCATGATTTAAAGAAGCCAAGCTTGAACTGATGCTTAGCATAGCTGCAAGAGTATAATTGTTAGGCTTGGTCCCTTCTTGGATCATCAATCTGAAAACTGCAATGGCTTTATCATGGAAGCCATTCTGGATGTAACCAACTATCATTGCTGTCCAAGCAACCACATCACGTTCCCTTAATGAGTCAAAGATCACTCTAGCAGGATTTACATCTCCAAGTTTGATGTATCCATCAAGCAGGCCTGTAAATGCTATTACATCTAGATTTGATACTCCCCCCTCGTCTACAATCTTTTGAGCAATTTCAATGCTGCCGCACTTGGCATACATGGATATCACAGCATTGCCAACTGCCCCATCAGTATTGAAACAGCTTCTAATAATGTGCGCATGAATCTGCTTTCCAAAAGTTATGTTTTGAATATTTGCACAAGCTGCTAATGCACTTGCCAGAGTGTACTTATCAGGCTTTAGTATGGGATCCTTTAGCATCTTTGAGAACATATCCAGTGCTTTACCGTCAAATCCATGCTGATTGTACCCTGTGATCATTGTATTCCATGAAACAATATCATGTTCTTTCATCTGCTCAAACTGAGCTAGTGCAAGATCAACATCTCCAGATTGCATATGAAAAGAAATCATCACATTCCAGCTCGAGACATTCTTCAACTTCATCCTCTCAAACACCACATTTGCAGTGCTCACATTACCGGACTTGGCATACATATTCAACAAAGAATTAGCCACAGAAACATAACCAGAAAGCCCCAGTTTAACAACAAAAGAATGAACCTTTCTACCTATATCCAATGCTTTAATTGCAGCACAGGAAGCAAGAACATTCGTAAAAGTGTACTGTGTCGGAAATATTCTACATGATACCATTCCTAAAAACATCCTTATGGCATTTTGGAAAAGACCCATTTGATTATACCCCACAATCAACGCAGTCCATGAAACAGAATCTTGTTCAGGCATCTGATAAAAAAGGCGTTGTGCTTCGTGAATAACTCCTTGTTTTGCATATGCAGATACTAGTGTATTCCAGGAAGACGTGTTCTTTGTGGGCATTTCATCGAACAGTCGATGAGCATGACAAACATATCCGGTTTTTGCATAAACATTAATAAGATTGTTAATGAGAAAAACGCTCAAGTGAAGCCCAGACTTGATAATTCGGCCATGGATTAATTTTGTGGCAAATGTGTCTTTGGTTTTCAGACTTGTTTGGAGGAGGGAGGTGCAGAAATCTAACAAAGAGCCAAGCGACTGTGTTTGTGGGCTGTGATTTTGCATTGCAGGCTACCCAAACATGCTAACCAGATTGGCTATTAACCTTATTAGGCTTATGAATTTCTTCAACCTTTGATTTTCAGACTGTTTTCTTAACTCTGGTTTTGTTTCGAGATTAAAGTTTCGAAAAGCTTGAACTGGCGGGACACTCGAGACTTCCACCAATAAGGCTCTTCGACTGGCGATATTGAAACATTTTGACAATTAAGGGGTTATATTGGGAGAATTAAAAAATATTTGGGTTCATTGGATACAAACCTAAAAGGTAGATGACCAATTAGAAAATCTGATAAATAAGGGGCTTATTTGAGATAACTATAAAATGAGGGCCTCATTTGAGAGAACATATTTCATCATTTTATAATAATTTTAATATTTTGAATTGTCTTAAATGAATTAATATTTTTCATATAAAATAATCAAATATACAATTTTTATTTTTATATAAAATTTTGTATCAAGTAAAATATTATCAATTTAATTAGGACAAAAATAATAATTTGATACAAGTTTCGAAAGCAAGTAATTTACAAAACTAAGCTTATATATGCATTTTTCCTCGATAGGTTCATGTATTTGCAAGTGAACCAATCGAGTTGCTTTCCTTATTTTATTTTGAACTGACAAATGTTAGATATAGTCGTTAGATAACGCTTTTTGTTTTAGAAAAAAAAAAATTAGTACTAACCAAAATAATTTAGCAAGTGTTTGGAATATTTGCAGGACATTCAGCTAAGTATTACTCCTTTTATTTTAAAATAAATATTCATAAAATTTTTTTGTTTTGTATATATACATATTTTTATAACTAATGATTTGTATTTTCTCATTTTACTTCATTTATTTTAAGTTAACTATACAACTCTCTAATTTTTTTTTCTTTTTATTTCTTAAGAATTTTTAACAATCAATAGCTATTGTGTTCCTAATATGAGTAGAATAAGAATTTTATCTAAATTATAACAATACTCTTAATCTGTATACAAAAGATTTCATGAATAAATATTTTGAAACGAAAATAGTATTAAATTAGAATTGACAGTGATTGGACCGAATTGTTTAGGCAGGGGTCTAATGGATTTTGGTGAAAGCAAAAGTAGAGCAATTGTTCCAATTAACCCCTATACTCTTTATGAAATCTCCATTGGAACAATTAGAAGTTGGGAGGGTAAACTGAAATTTTGAAGCGTACAAGGGGTTACTAATCTAATCCCCCATCAAATGTTCAAAAACCAGCCGGGAAACCACCCTTTCTTGGATCACTAACTGCTGTAAGTTTTCCACAGTCTGATGACTCCAAATCTTGAACCACAAATTGGCAAATTGTCCCACCAGCAAGACTTTGTAGGACATGACCTCTCTTTTTTAGGAAATCTCTTGTTTCCACAGGAAGTTCAATGTGATCCCCAGTTACAATTTTCCAATCCTCATATTCCACCACATTAGGAATCAGCTGCAAAAACAATGGCCAATTGCATAAGAAATCTTGCAGGCATGTATGATGCTGCATGTGATAATTCTCATAAAATGGTTTCCAATTGCAGTTGATAGTTAGTAGTCACCTCATTATAAGTTCTTGGAGCCATGACAGAAGATAGAGGATCCATTCCCCTGGCAAAATGGTTCAGGAATACCTCAACTGTTGCAGCAATGATCCTGGCACCTCCGCTTGCACCTATAACAGCCTTCAATTTGTCATCCTGCAGAAAAGAGGGAAGAGCATGAGCCTTTTGATATCAAACAATATAAGAAGTTCCAAGTGAGCTCATATTTTTTGTTGTTTCATTTGTAATGTAAGTAATGAATCTTAAAGGATATTCAAATGGAGAAGACTTATGCTACCTCGAGAATAATGGTAGGTGACATGGACGATAAAGGTCGTTTGCCTGGATGAATAAAATTGGCAGGTGCTGGAGGAGGAACATTCTTTGAAGCATTTGCAGGCATGGAGAAATCGTCCATTTCATTGTTAAGGACAATTCCAGTACTTGTTGAACGAAGTTTAGCACCGAAGTATGCATTTATTGTACTTGTCATGGAGACAGCATTTCTTTTACTGTCCACAATAGACACATGACTAGTGCCATGATCATTGATCTGGTCCCATCTATAATGAGGCAAACATTTTTCATAATCAGAAAATGAGATTCCATTAGGAGAAAACATAAGGTCTTCAAAATGTGATTCCATTAGGACATATTTAGCCTACCTGCCACCATAATGAGGGGGGCCAAAAGTCATATTATCATAGATGGTCTTCTGCAGCTCTTTTGCAAATGTAGTTGAGAGCATATCATTCAAGACACTTTTTATGTTAACAAAATTGGGATCCCCGAGGTTCATCCTTACTGCAAATGCATGTTTCAAAGCCTCAATCTCCCTATGTGTCATCAGGGGAGTTGAAACGTTTAAAAAACTTCCATATTGTGCAAGGATGTTTAGCATCTGTGGCATGGCACAAGTAGAAATAGGGTCATGAAAATCTCGGATTAAGCCTTACACTGCAAATGAAGGGGAAGAATGTAGCTAATTTACTTACAAGAACCATTGAAGGTCCTCCAGAGGAAGGAGGAGGCATGCCAAGTATTTTGACTCCCCAGGTTTCTGCAGAGATTGGTTCTCTTTGCTTAACTTGATAATGTCTCAAGTCATCCGTTGTAAGTATGCCTCCAGCCTCACGGACATCTTTAACTAGATTATATCCAATACTTCCATTATAAAGGGCTTCTGGTCCATGTTTTGCAATTTCTACTAGTGTCTTTGCCAGTTTTCTGTTGTGGCATTTTCCCCCAATCTGCAAGAGGCTTCCATTTGATGTAAAAATCTCTCGAAGTCCTTTATCTGCCAGAATACCTGATTGTGTAGAAACCATTTGCATATGGAGATACGGTGACACCTCGAATCCACGTTGAGCCAGACGTGCAGCTGGCATTACAAGCCTCTTCCAAGGGAGGTTCCCATACTGTTTCCAAGCTTCATGAAGGCCTGCAACTTCCCCTGGAACAGCTATAGAAAGTGGCCCACTAGCTTTCAAAGTTTGATTTCCTGCATACATATTCTAGATAACGGACAAAAAGTACGGGGATTAGCAAGGTGTAATGCTAGCAATTTAACATGTTACATGCCAGAAAGCTCTCAAAGAGAAAAGAACAATGATTACACTAAGTACAAAATCACTGGCACGATAGTTGGCAACTAAAAGCAAACAACTTCTCTCATTTTTATATGAAAATGAGATTATTATGATGTTCTGTTCCTTCCTAGTCTCTAATAAGCCGTAGAATTAGCCAGTGGAATGAGGAGCCCCAATGATCATGCATCTTAGTCTTGTAAAGATATAAAATTAGATGAATGTTATCGAAATTTAAATACCACAGAAGCTTTCTTTGGAGCAGTTTCTCTCATATCAAAGGCTTGTGCTTTGCCATCAGCTGATCGAACAAGCATAAATGCACCACCACCAATGCCACTTGAAGCCGGGCTAACAACACCCAAGCAAAGAGCAACAGCAACTGCTGCATCAACAGCATGACCTCCTTCTCGCAGAACATCTCTTCCAATCCTAGAACATCTGCCATCGTCAGCAGCAACGGCACCATGCTTTGCTGTAATAATCTCCCTTCTATGGTTGGCTAAAGCTTCACTCGAACTCAATGGAATCAATAGCAAAAGAAACAGAAATGCAAAGATTGGCCATGGCAATCTCGGGGCTGCAAATTCAATGATCATTAGTTAAACAGGAAAAATAGCTTGGACTAAAGCTTAAATTAGCCTAATCAAATGTGATGTTAGACAATGTTTAGCTGTAACAGCACAGTGGATGAAAGAAAACAAAGAACATATTTGTAGTATGATCAATTGAGGATTGTTTACTGTAGCTTGGTTTTAACCCTCTTATACACCAACATGAACCCACCTTATTAAGATGAGATTTACATCATAGAGCCAGAGGGAATATATACAGGGATTTTCTTGTGAAAGTACATGCTAAGGTTTTTCAATGACCCTCAGCCAGGACTTTCACATTATGACCGCACTACAACCAAAAGGATGACTAATTAGCATCGAGACCTCTGGCTGGCCTACCATCTTAGTCCTTATGATCTTGGAAAAAACCTCGGACTCACAAACAATGTTCAGAACAAATTTCAGACATCATGAAAAGTCATAACTGAAAATGAATATTAGATATCATTGTTGAATGTTGAGAAACATATTGATCAACTCGATAAAGATGCAAAGTCAAAGAATTTCCAAAGTGAAAACAGTACTGTTCAACTATACAGGGCCAATGAGCTATATTCATAAATCATCAAAGAAAATCGAAGGAAAAATAGTTGTTCAGAACATAAATATACTCGCCTGGTTTAGTCATGTTCTTTTGCTTCTGATGATCCTTCTTTTACAAAACAAAAATGTAGCACAATGATTCTTCAAGAACCAGAATGAAATGAGGCCCTGATGAAACTGTGAAAATCAGAGACTCAAAAATTGTCTTCTTGACAATGGTGGTGTCCTGCTGCAACGGCCAACCATGGCAAAGGCAAGTGTTTAAAGAATACTTCTTGTCATGAAGCAGAAGAAGAAGAAGAAGAAGAAGTTGAAGAAGAAATGACTACTCACCAAAACTATTTAAAGAATTTATCTACGAAACCACGAGGCCATATTTTATTCTTCTGCAAAGACTCTTAAATGTGCTCTTGCCCATCATTTTCTCGTCTGAGGGATTTAAAAAGCTAGCCGGCTTTGTCATTCCATTTGGCCCTTTGTCAACCTCCAGAAAATTTATGAGAAAATTTCATTAATGTCTAAGAAATCCCTTTTTCATGGGAATTTATTACTGCTAGTGACAATTTTTTCCTTTTCCCTCTGCAGCAGCATTTGTTGGAAAGAATCCATTAAAGATTTTCACAACAGGACTGACAACTGCAGGTAAATCCCCGAAAACCATGAGCAGCCAAACAAGCCTGGCAAATTCTATGATCTTGAAACAAGCTTGAAATTGGGCAGCTCAACATTGCCTGACTTGACAAATAAGGAAGGAAAGGGAAAACAGAACAAGATTTCCTGCTACAGACAGAAAGTTGTTTTTGGTTTCAGTCCAAAGAATAATTTTCCCAAATCCATTAATCTGTGAGAAAAAAAAATGCATATGTTATGGGTTTCATTCAAATGAAAAGCTGATTATTCAAGTTCAAACTTCAAACCACAAAATGATTCTGGTTTGAAGTCTGGATGGACTATTATTCTTTGGTTTTTACTACCATGAGTGCTGATTGCTAATAAAGGAAGAGGTTCAGACAGCGATGGAAGATCAGAGACTTCAGACAACAGCGATGGTGGTCGTGAGCAGAAGTGATGGTGGTCTTGGACTTGGACCACATCACCATAGGAGTGATGTTCATTTGAATCTTGAGAATATGGCCATTAATCATTAGATGGGAAAAGATCTCTTTCTGGTCAAAATATTGCTTTTGAACCACAAATTTGCAAATCTCCTTGTCCAGAACATGGGGTTGCATTTGGAGCAGTGTAACTGGGAGAAATTGAGGTTCATATTCACACCATCAATGCTATACATTTTTTTTTTCTTTTTATTAAGTGTATAAATGGATACAAATTTATTTAAATTAAATTTTATAAAAAATTATTAAATATATGAAATGAGATGAAGTCTAAAAAAAAATAAGATATAATGTATTATGAGTAAATAATTGTATAAAATAATATTAATATATTTTAATTAAAATAAAATTTTAATTTGAAATGAGAATTAGGAATTACTATTCAAAATATAGCCTAAATAATGCACATTGTTATAAAATTAGGGTAGTGTTAGAATAAAATCTACACACTACACACTAAGAAAATTCTAACTATTCTTAGCACAAGAATTTCTCTTCAAACTTCTCTCTTTCTTTCTCTCACAATTCTTTCTCTAATATTTCTTTCACTAATCTTTCTTTCACAAAATGATGGTGTATTACAAGTTTAGAGAATAGCTCTATTTATAGAGCTCTAATTAGTGGAATACATCATGTCATACATCATCTTCCACTAATCTCAATTAGTGGTGTCTCCACTAAATGGTGGACATCCATAAAAATCTTCTAATAATTCACATAAATTCATAATTAGTGGAGCCTCCACTAATTAATGGAGATTCCAATAATTCATAACACTCCCCCTTGGATGTCCATCCATTACATAAAGAATATGCCTCGTTAAAACCTTACTAGATAAAAACCCAGTGGAAAAAAAAAATCTAGTGAAGGTAAAAGAGTACACTATTCTATATGTTTGTTTATTACTCCCCCTGATGAGATGATTCCTTTAAATCTTTAAACCGACGCATACCGATTTTATATCTCAACTTCTCAAATGTTGCAGTCGGTAAAGTCTTCATGAAAATATCTGCGAGGTTATCACATGACCGAATTTGTAGCACATCAATTTCACCTTTCTTCTGGAGTTCATGAGTAAAGAAGAATTTTGGTGAAATATGTTTTGTCCGATCTCCTTTAATATATCCTCCTCGTAATTGAGTTATGCAAGCTGCATTGTCTTCATAAAGAGGAGTTGGAATATCTTTGATTGATGATAATCCATAACTTTCTCGGATATAATGAATCATGGATCTTAGCCATACACATTCTCGACTTGCTTCATGAATGGCTATAATTTCAGAATGATTTGAAGAAGTAGTTGCTATAGATTGTTTCATGGAACGCCATGATATAGCAGTATTTCCACGTGTAAATAGATAGCCCGTTTGAGAACGTGCTTTATGTGGATCAGATAAATAACCAGCATCTGCATAACCTATCAATGTTGGACTGGTTTTATTTGAATAAAATAATCCGAGATCAATTGTACCTTAGAGATATCGAATGACTTGTTTAATTCCATTCCAATGTCGTCGTGTTGGTGAAGAACTAAATCTTGCTAATAAATTGACAGCAAAAGCAATATCAGGTCGTGTGTTATTAGCAAGATACATCAATGTACCAATTGCACTGAGATATGGTACTTCGAGGACCAAGGAGTTCTTCATCATTTTCTTGAGGTCGGAAAGGATCTTTATCCACATTTAATGATCGGACGATCATTGGAATACTCAATGGATGTGCTTTGTCCATGTAAAATCTTTTTAGCACTTTTCTTTGTATATGTTGATTGATGAATAAATGTTCCACTCTCCGGATGTTCAATTTGTAAACCAAGGCAAAATTTAGTTTTACCAAAATCCTTGATTTCGAATTCTCTTTTTAAATAATCAATTGTTTCTTGGAGCTCTTCGGGAGTTCCAATAAGATTAATATCATCAACATATATAGCTAATATCACAAATTTAGAACCAGATTTCTTAATAAAAACACATGGACATACCTGGTCATTTTTAAATCCCGCTTTCAATAAATATTCACTAAGACGTGTGAACCACATGTGCCCAGATTGCTTCAGGCCATATAATGATTTACGCAACTTGATGGAGTAATTTTCACGAGGATAATGTTTATATGCTTCGGGTATATGAAATCCTTCGGGGATTTTCATGTAAACATCATTTTCTAAATTTCCATACAAGTAAGCGAGTGACAACATCTAATAGGCGCATATCTATCTTTTCATGTACTTGCCAAGCTGATAAGATATCGGAGTGTAATAGCATCAACAACAGGAGAATAAGTTTCATCATAATCAATACCTAGTCTTTGTGAAAAACCTTGGACTACTAATCGCGCTTTATATCGAACGATTTCACTCTTTTCATTGCGCTTTCGCACAAATATCCATTTGTAGCCAACGGGTTTTACACCTTACGGTGTTCGGACTGCAGTCCGAAGACTTCACGTTTTGTCGGTGCATTTAACTCCGATTGAATTGCATCTTTCCATTGCGACCAATCTTTTCTATGCCGACATTCATCAATTGATATTGGTTCAAGATCATCATTATCCTGTGTAACATCAAGAGATATATTGTATGCAAATATATTATCAATAACAGTTTCTATCCGATTCTAACTTCTACCGGAAGTGGTATAATTGATAGAAATTTCGGTGTTACTTTCATCAACTTACGGTTCTTTGTCATCAGTTCTCTCTTGGTCTTTATCATTCTTTTCTTCAATATGATCTTACGGATCAATTAATCCTCTTTTCTTTCGAGGATTTTTATCTTTAGAACCAAGAGGTCGGCCACGCTTACGGCGTGTTTTTGACTCAGCGACTATAGGTATAATATTTTGTTCTGCTGGAACTTCAATTCGAATAGGAGCATTTATAAGTTGGAATATGCGATTTTGTAATTCTTCCGGAGTCAACAAAAGCGTCCGGCATTTGATTTGCAATGCTTTGCAAATGAATTATCTTTTGAACTTCAAGTTCACATGCGCTTGTGCGCGGATCAAGATAATTTAATGATGTTGTCCAAGCAAGATCCTTTTTATGCTGTTTTGGTTCTCCCCTAATTTAGGGAATAATGATTCATCAAAATGACAATCAGCAAATCTTGCTTGTGAATACATCTCCTGTCGGGGGTTCAACATACTCGATAATAGAGGGAGAATCATATCCAACGTAGATCCCCTTTCTTCTTTGAGGACCCATCTTTGTACGTTGGTTTGGTGCAATTGGAACATATACAACACACCCAAAAATTCTTAAATGAGCTATATTTGGCTCGGAACCAAAAGTCAATTGTATGGGAGAAAATTTGTGATAACTTGTTGGCCTTAGGCGTACAAGTGCTGCAGCATGCAAAATAGCATGTCCCCAAGCAGTTGTCGGGAGATTTGTTCTCATTAATAACGGTCTAGCAATTAATTGTAATCGTTTAATGAATGATTCGACTAGACCATTCTGAGTATGAACATGAGCTACTGGATGTTCAATAGTAATGTCAATTGACAGGCAATAAGCATCAAAAGCTTGGGAGGAATATTCTCCAACATTATATAGACGGATCCTTTTGATCGGATAATCTGGAAATTGCGCTCTTAAGCGAATTATTTGGGCAAGCAATCTCGCGAACGCCATGTTGCGAGTTGATAATAAACTAACATGCGACCATCGGGTCGATGCATCAATTAAAATTATAAAGTATCTGAATTGCCCACATGGTGGATTAATTGGTCCACATATATCACCATGAATTCTTTCTAAAAATACTGGAGACTCAAACTCCACTTTTGTTGGAGATGGTTTAATAATCAATTTCTCTTGAGAACATGCAGCACATGAAAATTTATCAGATGTCAAAATCCTTTGACTTTTCAAAGGATGACCATACGTATTTTCAATTATTCTTCGCATCATAATAACTCCTGAATGACCCAAATGGTCATGCCAAATGATAAATGTAACAGGATCAGTAAATTTCTGATTTACTGAATGATACATTTCAATTGCATGGATTTTTGTACTATATAGGCCAGAAGAAAGAGATGGTAGCTTTTCTAATAAAGATTTCTTACCCGACATTATTTGAGTAATACAGAGATACTCAAAACTATTTTCTTCCATTGTTTCAATGTGATATCCATTTCGACAAATATCTTTAAAGCTTAATAAATTTCTTCGAGATTTTGAAGAAAATAACGCTTTAGGAATAACAACATTTGTTCCTCCGGGTAATACAATATTAGCTCTTCCAGAGCCTTCAATCAACTTTACACTACCACCTATAGTATTAACATTTGTTTCTCCCATCTGCAGGTAAGAGAAATATTTTTTATCTTTCAATATGGTGTGTGTTGTACCACTATCAATTAGGCATATATCTTCAATGCCATTTGTGTATCCAGTAAGCGGAATAATAGCCATCTGGGCATAACAAAACATTTATAAATGTAAATACTCAAATAATAAAAACCTTAAACGATAAGTACTATTACAATGCCAAAAAAAATATAAAATATAAAAAAAACATATTAAAAGTAAACTTTTAATTATTTTGAACACTTCCATCACCAATCAAATGCTCAATTCTTCCTTCAGGATGCTCAAAGAAATCAGTCACGTCTAAATGAGTTACATCAACATCGTCAATGTTGATATCATTATTATCATGAAGAGAATGTTGTAGAGTAAAATTTGTTTCAGCATTTTGTCTTTCTTCTCAATAGACGCCTGATACAGATAAACAAGGTGTTTTGCAGTACGACAGGTACGAGACCAATGACCTTTTATACCACATCAATAACATTTATCTTCATAATTTTTAGGAACATCATTTCCTTTTCCTTTCACGTTAGTTTTTGGCCACTTCTGGTGGTTGTCATTATTTCTCGTAACTTTATTTTGACTGTTGCGATCATAATGAATATTTTTATCACGACTATATATATGTCCACGGCCACGGCCATATCCACGACCACGACCACGACCTCTTCCAGGACCAAAATTACGAGTTCTAACATCATTCACTTCCGGGAATAGAGTAGAATCTGTTGGTCGAGTTTCATGATTTTTCATTAATAACTCATTATTTTGCTCAGCTACGAGAAGACAAGATATCAATTCTGCATATTTCTTGAATCCCTTTTCTCGATATTGCTGCTGCAGGAGCACATTCGAGGCATGAAAAGTAGAAAAAGTTTTTTCTAACATATCCTCATCAGTAATATTTTCTCCACACAGTTTTAGCTGCGAACTAATTTTAAAAATAGCAGAATTATACTCACTAACAGATTTAAAATCTTGTAATCGCAAATGCATCCAATCATACCATGCCTTTGGAAGGACGACCATCTTCTGGTGATCGAACATTTCTTTCAAATTAGTCCACAAAATAAGTGGATTTTTCATGGTAAGGTATTCAACCTTTAAGTCATCATGAAGATGATGACGGAGAAAAATCATAGCTTTAGCATTATTTTGTGATGATGATGGATTTCCTTCTACAATGGTATCTTCCAGACCCATTGCAGCTAAATACATTTCAGCATCTAGTATCCAAGATAAATAGTTTTTCCCAGTAATATCAAGAGCTGCGAACTCGAGTTTGGTAAGATTTGCCGTGTAGATACAAAATTAAATAGAAAAAGTACTTACCTTCCTCTTTTGTTCAAGAACACTTCAATAGTACCACCGTGATTATAACCTTCAGTATTTCGGTAGAGTCTCGTGCTAATAACGTGTTATAAAATTAGGGTAGTGTTAGAATAAAATCTACACACTACACACTAAGAAAATTCTAACTATTCTTAGCACAAGAATTTCTCTTCAAACTTCTCTCTTTCTTTCTCTCACAATTCTTTCTCTAATATTTCTTTCACTAATCTTTCTTTCACAAAATGATGGTGTATTACAAGCTTAGAGAATAGCTCTATTTATAGAGCTCTAATTAGTAGAATACATCATGGCATACATCATCTTCCACTAATCTCAATTAGTGGTGTCTCCACTAAATGATGGACATCCATAAAAATCTTCTAATAATTCACATAAATTCATAATTAATGGAGCATCTACTAATTAATGGGGATTCCAATAATTCATAACACACATATAAATCTTGAAAACAAATCCTTCCGCTCAAAATGCAACTTTAATTAGATAAAAAAAAAATTAACCTTCACTTGCAAAATGCACACGGCATAGATTTTGAAAAGAGAAGAAGGTTGACTCGAAGAGGACCGATTATTTAATTGGGTAAGATCACTTGGTGCAGTGATATCCCAAGGCTCCACGTGAGGGAATGGCATTAAATTACAGTTTGAAAAGTCAAATTATAATTTTTTTTGTGCTTTGACTACAGAGGAAGATTATGAGCAAGCAAGGAGTAGAAGAATAGCCACTCTGGCCTCGTGTGGTACTCCGTGCTTGCTTGTGTGGTACTTCCTGGATTTCACGAAACGCGGAGACGGAGACAGGAGCCCGGGGAACGACCGGGGGTGGGGGCGTGGGGGACAGCTGTTAGTCTCTAAAATTTTAAAATTTTTTTTAAAAAATTAATTTATAATATAAATAGATAAGAATTTATTTAGGATGAATTTATTTAAATGAAATAAAAAATTATTAAATATGTAGAGTTTATATAGAAATTAAAAAGAGAATATAATATATTGTGGGTATATAATAATTATTGAGAAATAAAAATTAATATTATTTTAAGTTAAAATAAAATTTTAGCTTAAGGAGAATTTTTGCTAAATATAGTCTTATTTGATCCTTAAAATTTAGGACTTATAATATTTTAGTCCTTACTAATTTTTTTACCATTATAATCCCTAATGAAATTATAACCTGTCAAGTAGTTTCTAATTTTTTTTTTGTTGTAAATTTTGATTAAAAAAAAAGTCATTCTCATTATACGTGTTTTTTTTTAAGTAAAAAATAAGTATATTAGTTGATCACTTGTAATAAAGATGGTATATTTTGTTCAGAATTTACACAAAAAAATATACTCCATCCGTTTCAAAATACTTATTCATGAATTTTTTTTATTTTATTTTGTTTCAAAATACTTGTTCATGTACATATTTCTAAAACTAATAATTAATTTCTTCCTATTGTACCCTTATTTATTCAAAGTTAACTACACAACTTTTCAAAACTCTTTTTGTTTCTTGCTTCTTGGAAATTTTCACCAACTAATAGCTATCGTGTTTTTAATATGGGTAGAATAAAAATTTTATCTAATTTTAGTATTGTTTTTAACACCCTTAATTTGTATGTAAAAAGTTTCATGAATAAATATTTTAAAACGGATAGAGTAATTGGAGACTATTTGACAAGTTATAATTTCATTAAAGACTATAACAGTAAAAAAAAATTTAAGGACTAAAATATTATAAGTTCCAAATTTTAACGACCAAATAAGCTAATTTCCTTTTATTTTATCTTACTAAGTTTTTTATGTCTATGTTGTTTTATTAATTAAATTTTAAAATATAACTTTAATTGAAATGTATTTATTTGAATATAATAAAAAATATTAAATATGTAAGGTTAAAGTGACAACTAAGTAAAGTTAAAAAAAGAATATGATATATTGTGAGTATATAATAATATTTGAAAAATAAAAATTATTTAAATTATAATTATTTTTAATTAAGGTAATTTTTGATTGAAATGGAAATCCTTGCCCAAGTGGACATCTCTTTTTTGTGTTTTATTTTTCACTTTTCAATTTTTTAAAAAAAATTATTTTAATATATTTTGAATATAATTTGTTTTCCTAACTTTAATTTTTTGATTCTATTCGTGATTAAACGTATGAAATCATTTGATTGAAAGAATTAAATTTGAAAAAATTAAATTATTTTAAATAAATTGTGTATATAAACTAAAATTTTAATAAAACAATAAAAATTTAAAAAGTGTACATTAATAAAAATAAATTGTTACGTACTACCCATACGAAAATTGCGTCACCATAGATCCCCAAATGGATAACCTTTGAATAGATTTTGAAAACCACAATAACCAGTTTAGTTGATGCATCATGTGCACATAATTAAGTATTAGTCTAATGTACTATTATTTTCCCCACAAATTGAATTTATTTTGTAAATTAAAAATCAACATCGCCTTAATGAAATGTATTCTAAAATGAAAAAGATATAGAGATAATTTCATCACTAGCCGTAAATTTTATAATGAAGACTATAATAAATAGAAAAATGTCCTAGTGTCAAATAGCTACCTACTGAAACATGCCAATTAGTTTGATCAAAATATTTAGGACTTTAAATCTTAATTTCGCCCTCAAACTTATATTTCTTTTATAATTTCACCCATACATTACATTTTGCGTAAATTGCACCCTTGAACTTATAGGATTAAATATAATCTTACTCTTAACTCTAACTCTGTCAATAACAAGTCCACCACGTCACCTCTTCAAATCCACTATTTTTAAAAAAACACTCAATTTCAAATTTTCTTTTCTTTTTGTATTAACAAATGAATTACTTTGATTCCCGAGGCAAAAAAAAAAAAAAAAAAGGAAAGCTCCTAACCACAAAACCCCAAACCTGTCGAAGAAAAGTGTGAACAAAGCTGAAAAGGAAAGTTGCAGTGAAAAACAGTAGAAAATGAAAGCTGAAATGGAGATCAATATAGCTCAACATATCTAAAGATTTCATTGGTGATAGATTAATTGCAAATTGTAGAAGAAGATAAAGAGAATAAGAAAGCTACTGAAGTGTTTCATGAAAAGGTAACAATGTGATTCCAATTTCACTTGGCTCATTGTGGGGTTTATTGGGTTCAGGGTTAGTCATGCATGTAAAATGGGTTTAGGGTTAAAATATTGTACTAATGAAGATAAAATATGGATTAGAAGAGTAATTAAAGATTATTTAATTAACAAAGTAGTGTTAGCCCTTATTTGGTTGGGGTGGTAAGTGGAAAGAAAAAAGAAGGGAAAGTAAATATTTACTTCATTTGATAGGGCATAAATATGGAGATGAAGTAAATGTGGAGATATTCCCCTTCCTCTCCACATCGGATATTTGGCCCCTCCCATTTTGTGCAATCCTTCTATTATAAAGACCAAAATAACATTAGGTTTTTCTAACTTTTTCATTTTTTTTCTTATTGAATTTTTTATCCCTTCCTTTTTATTTTTCCCAACTTGTTAACTTTTATGTTTTATTTTAAATTTTTCCCACCATTGTTATAGTTTTTATCCTTTTTCACCACTCTATCTAATAATAAAATACATATTTTTCGTGTGTCTAATATTAATTTTCTTTAAAAAATATTAATATTTGTCTAATAAATTATTGACAATTTGCCTAACAAATAATTTGTTGCTTTAATCTTATAATACAACTATTTACTTCACTTCCAATCATACCAAATAAATAAAAATAAATTAGTTTGCTTCTCTAGTAGTATGGGTATAATAGTGAATTTGACAAAATACTCTTCTTTTCCTTCATTTTTCAATAGAACCAAATAAGAATAAGTATTTATTATTTACTTCCTTTCCACTCATACCAAATAAAATAAAAATAAATATGATTACTTCCACTAAGGGAAGTAAAGGTGCCTCTCCCCCTTCCTCTCCCCCTCGCCTTCCGGAAACCAAACAAAGCATTAGACTCCAAATTAAGGTAAATTAGTCTTTTTATTTTTTTTTTAAAGATCGGGAATTTTTATCTAGGTATTGGGACTTGAAAAAAGGTCCTGGTAGATTTGATTTTGTCTGTTGTATTTTATGAAAGTGTAGATAAAAAATTACAGGAATCCTTGTATACTGTCAACAGCAATAGTAAGTTAAAAAATGCTTAAAATCAAAATGTTGTTCTTGTTTTTAATTTTTTGTCTTGTGTTCTTGGTTGTGTGTTAGTGGAAAGTAACACATTTGAATTGTATTTGTAAATTGGATTGCTTCAATGAATTTGAACTGTACTTATATGCTCATTATTTTGATTTGATATTTGAATGCAAATTGGTTCTAATGAATATTACATGGAGTTGTACTATGGAGGTAGATTTGTCAATGAACCTAGTTTTAGGTGTAAAGGTGGGGCTCTGGTTACAGTTAGAGAGGATCCCGATACAATTTCATATTTTGAATTAAAAATGATAGTGAAAGATGAGTTGAATAAGAACATGGATCCTGTGTATTTCTATAATCCCAAGAGTAGTTCTTTTCAAAATAGGAATAAAATAATATGGGATGATAAGTCAACTATTGAGATGCTTGAAAATTGGTTGGAGTATAAAAAAGTAACCTTGTATATGAAGGAACTAAATATCCCTGAGTTGGGTCCAACAGATGATCTGCATCCTATCCTAGCCGAAGGGCCCATGTTGTTGGGTTTTCGTGAAGGTGGCCCAATCAATAGTCCAAGTGAGGTCGATGCTGGTGGATCAATTGGACAACTAAATGATGACTTGGTTCTGACAAGGGCTATTGAGGATGATAATGAAAAAAAATAAATTATGAGTGTGTGGCTGATGAGGATAAGATAGATGAGTTGGTTGGCATTAACATTATAGCTGAATATTTAGTGAGGGTGAGATGTTTGTCTGATGGTTAACACGATGAGGAATTGCAATCAGAAAGAGAAAAAGCTAGGTAGGAGGTTGGTAAGGTAAAAAAAACACAGAGAGCTAAACTCTCTTCTATCCTACTTGAAGAGCCTACTGATGATGAGATAGATTGTTTAGCTGAAATTATGTAGAAACAAGCTACTATTGCTGTCTAAAAGTGCAGATAATGAAAGGGATTCGAATGATTTAGATGTTGGTGTTGCAATTTATAACTCAAATTTTGGTAGCTTAGTTGGATCTGATGAAGATAAAGACCATGATGGAGCTTAGAGGAGAAAAAGTAGGTTTGTCCATTGCAATCCTAATGACATGTTTCCAAAGTTTCAAATAAGTATAGTTTTTTTAGATAACCAACAGTTCAAGAATGCCATAATAAATTATTCTGTGGCATTTAGAAAAGAATTATGTTTTGCTAAAAATGAACTAAAAAGGTTTAGGGTTCGGTGTAAATCTACTGCAAAGTGTCCTTGGACAATTTATGGTAGTTTTGACAAAAGAGCTATAGTATCATGATGAAGAGTTTTACTGATAAGCATTGTTATTGTGTTAGTTTTAGGGACAATTTAGCTAGTACAAAGGTTTTAGTGGACAGGCTACATGAAATTGTAAAGGATAACTAAAAGTTAATGTTGAAGGAGATTCAAAAGACGGTTAGTAATGTGATGCATGCCGGTGTGCCCTTAAAAAAACATGCTAGGGTGAAGTAAGAAGGGATGGATAAAGTTGCTAGCAATCTGAAGGAAGAATTCTGCCTTCTTTGGGATTATGGGAATGAGCTATTAGAGAAAAATATTAGTAGCACAGTCAAGGTTTGGGTTAACAGAGTTATTTCAGAGTCCCTTCCACATTTCCAAAGATTTTATATTTGCTTTGGTGCAATGAAGAGTGGTTGGAAAAAAAAGGCTATAGACTAATATTGGGAGTTGATGGCGGTATCTTAAAGGGTCCTTTCAAAGATGAACTACTAATTACTGTTGGAAAGGATACAAATGATCAGATGTATCTTGTTGCATGGGTAGTGGTAGAGAGTGAAAATAGATAGATATGAGAATGGTTTATATAGCTCTTGCAAGATGATCCAAACCTTGGAGATGGTTCTAATTTCACCATTATGTCCAATCAACAAAAATTTTGCTTTATAGAATTTTATAATTTTTTACTTGTATTTGACCATTTTTTTTATTGAGCAATGATGAAAAATATTATGTTTGTGTAGGGGTAAAATTGGTCATTGAAAATGTTATACCGAGAGTTGAGCATAAAAACTGTGCTAAGGAAAAAACCAAGACTTATGAGTTTTGTTTCTAAGAGATTGTGAAAGCAACAATAGAAAGGGATTGGGTGAATAAAGTTAGTATGTTGGCAATTAAAAGTAAAGAAAGTGTTGAGGAATTGATGAACAAGGATAAGCAGCCTAAAATATGGACAATGAACACTTCAAGTGTGACATGGTGGACAATAATGCATGTCAGAGCTTCAATTCAATTATATTAGATGCAAGAAGTAATTGCATAATAATTATGTTGGAGAATATTAGAGAGCAGACAATGCTAAGGATTCAAAGGAAAAGGAAGGCTGGAAATAAATGGACCTAAAACTATGGTCAATTAGTGAAGGAAAAGTTTGATACTGTTAGTGTTGTGCCCTAGAGGCAATCACTTGTATATTGTATATGACACATTTTTATTTTAATAAAATGTATTATTTATCTTACAGTTTCTTTTATGTACTTTTAAGTAATATAATTGTTCGATAAAGTCCCTAGTACAACACTGTATTAAGGAAATCATGATAGAGATCATGATATGATATTCCTACTACATTGTATAGTGTTAGTACTTAAATAGTCCCTAGTCGTAGTATTAATGAGACAGGACACCATTAATGATTTAAGACTAGCATGTGTTAGACTTCTTGATTTGATCAGGCGGTGGTTCTCATATCCGTGAGTATTGAGATACTCAAAGTTAACATATGGATACTTGTTAATAGAACAAGTTCATTGGATGACCTAGCTTTGAGATAATCACATGGATAACTATTTAATGCCAATTATATAATCTCAATATAGTAAATGTGCAAGTATCCTTAGACTAGAGATCTCTAAGGTACTTTGTTTGCTGAGCATTGTGCTTTGATTCAAATATCTGGAGCCAGATTGAGGGCCGCCTATGGAATGGATATTAGGTACATTGTGAGGTAAGCAAAAATAGTTGAGAGGGTCAATAAAAAATTCACCACTCCTAATAGTATGGGCGAATATCTCACGGCCACTTGTAGGAATTACTACTCGAGAAGTCCTTGACCAAGGCATATGTGTATTGGAAATAGTTCCAATTGATACACATTTAGAGTAGTGGGTTCCTATTACAAGTACTATTGTATTTAGGCCATAATTAATTATGGAGGGAGTTGACACTAATTCTGTACTCCAAACCGAATGAGATATTGTATGGTGAAATGAGTTAATTGCACTGAAGTTTGTTATTGAATGGTTCATGTCAAGCCACTTGACTTCCTGAACTTTTGGGTGGTTATGATGTGTTGCTAGATACCGCTCATGATATGAAAATATGGGTTTATTAATTGATGAATTAATAAACTAATCCTGATTAGAATTAATAGGATTAATTCTAATTAATTATAAATTATTAATCTCAAAGACGTTTGGATTAATTCATGTTCTCTACCAATTGACTGGGAAACCTTATAGGTCACACACAATAGAGGATTATATACTCAAGATGTTATTGGATAACATAGTAGGGTTAATTGAGAGAAAGAGAAGTTGTTGTGAACAAATTATAATTGGTTATAATTTGTGGTCCAAATTGTAATTGTGAAAACTTGATATTTCCCATTACAATTAGGAAATTCTAATTGTTTTAGAATTTTGGGATGGAGGATTTTTCAGTAAGTATTTTGTGTAACATATAGAAGGGACACGAAACCCTAGCTGACAAACAACATACAAAATCTCCAACCCTAGACACACAACCAACGTTCTTCTCTCTCTTTCTCGTTTTGCTGAAAACGTGAAACAGCCATAGCCGCCACTTTTTCCTACTAGCACAGGAAATTTTGGTGCTTGAATATTCCTCTGTGTGGGTTACTGTTAAAGATAATCACACACTGTGATTATAGGGGTTAGACGTTCCACTCTCGTGAAGTTGGATCAAGAGGATTGCTGGATTGCGCCTCAATTTGGAGAAGAAATTTTTGTTCTTCGGATGATCAAACAAAGGTAAAAAGCTGCTACCTTTATTATTTTTATGTCTTGTTTTTCACACATAGGCGGGTCTTGGGATGGTATCTTGTTTTATTTTTCGCTACGCCGTGTAGGATATGAGCCTGGGATACCCAACAGATGCTAGCAAGGAAGAGGGTAAGGATTAGCAAATGGTAAATTATGGTGAAAATGGATGTGAGATAAAAAAAAAAAAAGGAAAAATGAGGTTTGAAGTTGATTTAAAGAAAAAAAACCTGTTCTTGTAGGTATTGACAGATTCCTAGGATACTATGTCTTCATGTATATGTTGCAATTTGGCATATTGGAGGTGAACCTGATGACTATATACACAGCTACTTCAGTGAAGAGTCATATATGAAGACATACAACTATGCTTTGCATCCAATAAATGGTTCTCATGAATGGAAAAAAAAAAAAAACTATGAACAATTTTGCCACCATTAGCTCCAGTGAGACCCCACGGAAGACTAAAAAATAATAGGAGAAAGAGTGAGGATGAACCTAATAAACACTCTAAACCTGGTTTGGTTAGTAGAAAGGGCACAATTATATCCTGTTCAAGTTGTGCTGAAGAAGGACATAATAAAAAGAGAGTGTAAGAAGCCACTAAATATTAACGTTAAGGTGGGTTACATTTCTCCTTTTTCAGAAAAATGTTATTAATTACTGTGATTTTGGTAAACAATGTATTCATTTTTTGTCTTGAACATAGCTTGGTTTTGAACAGTAAACAATAGCTTGTTTTCTCAGTACTCGAATGTATGGAAACTTTTATGTTAGCCCTAAGGGCATTCTTCTGTATTTTGATTTATAACGAATATTGATGTAGACTAACATGTGTAATCTATACGTGATAGGATTTTTGGATACGACACGTTTGACTTCAATTATTCTAAGATGTGCTAGTAGGACTGCTAAGCAGCTCTTAAGCAATGGAATCCAAGAGTGGTTGATTAAATATAACTCCAACTTAAGAGATTGCATACCATGAAGGCCTTGTAAAGAATTATAGACTAAGAATTGTAATTAAGGTATTATTTGTAAATTCATATATCTCTTTACCTTATATTCAATTTGATTTACCTTGAAGCACTTAAAAATGATTTCAAAAGAAAATGGTATTTCTAAATCTGAATTTTATAAACTCTTGGTTGAGTAGTTTTGGATAGACCTCTGAATCCAAAACTCTTATCCAATGATCTGTACCATTTTTCAAAATATGCCTCTTTGTATACAGTGCCATTTTGGACTCACCTTTTGGATGCATATCTTTTTATTCTATGAATCCAAAACTCTGAAAATCCTGGCAAAAGTAACTAGCTGTTGGGACTTCAGTTTCAGCTCTTATAAAAGCTTCAAAAACTCGATTTTCAAGTAGATTTTTATGCTAACTCATTCATAAATACTCTTACACTTCAGAATACAAATATCTCCCTTTTTTATTTGTGCTTCAAAGTGTGATCAAATTGTTCCAAAGGTAAAAATGTATTTGTGCTTAGTGGCTCATATTTGCTCAATCTGTGAGCTATTTCTGTGTTTTATTTTTAATCAGCTTCGTATCAATGTTAAGGAAGTAAAACCCATTTGGTGTGAGTCTTGATTATTGAGTTTAAATAGGTTGGGTATAAAACCAAGTGTAGTGATTTTCTTATGTAAGATTCGTGTTACCTACCACCATTGATTTAAGAAAAAGGTTTTAGTAAGTTGTGTTAAAATTCTTAAGTGTGTGCTTAAGGTCGTGGGTGTAGATCATTTAAGGATCGAATCACTATAAATCTCTAAGTCTATTCTTGTGCATTTTGTTTGAACTTTATCATTGCATTTTCGCTGGTCATCAGATCTTACAAAAAAACTCTATCTTTTTCTCTACAATTATTGATCTATTTTAAGACTCTTGTGTTCTATAGTAAGTTTGTTATTGATATCTCAACTGCCCATCTTTAATACAGACCATCTTGTCACCATTTAGTGCTGATTCAAAAGATCCCTGACCGCTCTCTTAAAGTTGCGAAGCAAATTTACCTTTTTGAATACATATAATGTTCGACCTTTTTCAAAAGATATCGAAAGATTTTTTTTTTTTTTTTTTTGCATTTGTTTGTCATAAATCTTATTTACCCTCCCTTCTAAGGTTTATCAATTGGTATCAGAGCATTGGTCTACATTATTTTTGGTTTAACAGCCTTGTAGAAAAGATTCAAATGGCAAACACATTTTCACTGCCTTACATCAAAGGTTCTTCTACAAATAGATCTCCTCTATTCAATGGAAGTAACTACACATTCTGAAAAAATAGAATGAAGATATATGTTTGTTCAATAAATTTTGAACTGTAGAATCTGATTGAAAATGGACCATTCACCCCAACCAAAGTAGCTGAAGGTAAAATAGTGCCTAAAAGAAGTGAAGAATACAACAATAATGTCAATTCTAAAATGACCTTAAATTATCAGTTAATGAACATTCTATGTTGTGCTCTCGATACAAACGAATACAACCGAGTGAGTTGTTGTGATTATGCTCATGACATATGTAAATTACTTAGAGTCACCCATGAGTGGACTAATCAAGTAAAGAAATCAAAGTTAGAACTTTTAGTCCGAAATTTTGAGCTGTTCACTATGAAGCTTAGTTAGAACATAATTGATACGTTCACTAGATTCACAAATATCATGAATGGACTAAAGGCATATGGGAAAATCTATTCCTCCGGTGAGCAAAACAGAAAGCTACTTGATGCTTTGCCAAAAAGTTGACAACCAAAAACTTTAGCTGTGAAGAAATTCAAAATTTTAAATAGCTTACTTACTGAAGAGCTGATCGGATTTCTCTTGACCTATAAAATGAAACTCAAAAGATTTCAAGAACATGATAATAATGACAAAGGCAAATGAGGAATTGCTTTAAAAGCAGTTGATGAAGAAGCCAACAGTGATCAAATTGATAGTGACGATGGTACTGATTTGGATACAGAAGAATTAGCTATGGTTGCCAAAAAATTTAGAAAAACGTTCAAAAAATGCCACTTCAAAAGGGGTAAGAAGTTTATCAAAAAGAATGGACAAACTTCTTTATTCAAACCTCAATGTTATGAGTGTAAAAGTACAAAGCACTTTATCGCCGACTGTCCAGTAGCTAAAGAAAAAGAAGCTAAGCAATTCAAAAAGGAAAAAAAAAAGGACACAAAGATGAAGAGAGGAAAAGGGTTGATTGGGACTTGGGACCAAGTTGAATCCGAGATTGAAGAAAGTTGTGAATCTGATAATGAAAAAACAAACATTTGTTTTATGGCCATGGAAGATAAAGTAAATCCTACTTCCCTAAATTTGATATTTGAGTTGTATGATTCTGATTGTGAGAAGCTTGATTATCCGAATGAGCTGCTTTTTGACATGTTTCATGAACCTAAAAGCTATTTAGAAGAAACAAGGAAATGAAAATGAAAATTGATTCCTTGTTAGATGAGAATACAAAGCTGTTGAATGAGAACAAAATTTCACTTAATTCCGTTATGTGCTCAAATGTTGAAAAAGATGTTACCATAACTTCTTTGCATTATATGTCTCTTGAAAATAAATGTTTGTGTGACAAAGTACTTTCTCTTGAAATTATGGTCAGCAATTTTGATGATGTGAAAAATAGAGTTGATGAACTCACCACTTGCATTGAGAAATTTACAAATGGGAAAAATAATTTGGAAAAATTACTTGGTGCACAACACGTAGTTGGAAACTGAAATGGTCTCGGCTATAGGTATGAAAACAAAACTGAAAATTATAGATCCTACTTTGTAAAAGCTGCTTCTTCATATATGACTCACAGTTGTTGCACATATTGTGAAAAATCTGGACACAAAGCATTTAAGTGTTATGTTAGGAAGAAAGAAGAATTCAGTATAAAAATAGTTTGGAAAGTTAAAGGAACTATTACTAACTCCCGTGGATCCAAGAAGGTATGGGTACCAAAAATCACTCTTCCTTCTTATGTATAGAAACATTCATCGGATAAGATGGGCAACATAAAGTAATTTTTGGACAGTGGATGATTTAGGCACATGAATGGAAATGCCAGATTGTTGGAAAACATTCAAGTCACAAATGATGAATTTGTCACATTTGGAGACAAAAAGAAGGGAAAGATACTTGGCATAGGTAATATTGGTAAGGGATCCTCTACTATTATCAAACAAATATTGTTAATTGATAAATTAAAGTATAATCTGCTTAGCATCAGTTAATTATGTGATAATAGCTACAAAGTTATTTTTGAAAAAAATTCTTACACTATTATGGATAGTTCTAGCAATAAGACAATTTTTGTTGCTAACAGTGTTAGAAATGTGTATATATTTTATCTTGATAATCTTGTGGCTCATGACATTAGATGACATTAGATGATAGCTACATTTAGCATAGAAGGCTAGGTCATGTATCTATCGATTTGCTAAATAAATTATCCTCAAATGAGCTTATTAAAGGACTGCTCAAAATGAGATTTGATAAAAATCGAGTGTGTGATGCTTGCCAATTTGGAAAACAAATCAAAACTTCTTTTAAATCTAAGAAAATAATTTCAACATCAAAATCTCTTGAATTCATACATATGAATTTGTTTGGACCAATGAGGACCACTAATCTTGATGGTAAGAGGTATGCTTATGTACTTATAGATGACTTCTCAAGATTCACTTGGAATTTAATTCTTACACAAAAAAGATGAAACTTTCTCTGAATTTTCAAAACTACTCAAACGAATTCAAAATTTTCTTGGGTGCAAATTGATCTCAATTAGAAGTAACAATGGTAGAAAATTTTGCAATCATGATTTTACAAAATTCTGTGATAAAAGTAGTTTTTCACACAACTTTTCTCCAATGAAAACTCCTTAACAAAATAGTGTGATTGAGAGGAAAAATAGAACTTTGCAAAAGATGGCAAGATCAATGCTTTGTGAAAACTCCCTTCCAAAATATTTTTGGGTTGAAGTTGTGAATACAGCTTGCTACATTGTCAACCGTGTTATGCTAAGACCCTTTCTAAGAAAAACTCATTTTGAAATCATAGTTGACAATGTTCCATCTATTTCTTACTTTAAAGTTTTCGGCTACAAATGTTTTGTCCTCAATACTCGAGACAATGATAGAAAATTTGATATCAAATCTAATGAGGCTATATTTTTTGAATACTCTTCCAACAAAAAGGCATATAGAGTGTACAATAAAAGAATTTTATGTGTGAAAGAATCTATACATGTTATATTTGATGAATCAAATATATATTCTTCTAGAAAAGATGATGATGACGTAAGAATCACAAAAGAAATAGGCAATGAGCAACACAAGGCTCCACCACTTGATATTCATGCTAAAGAAGAAAAATTAAAAGAACAACAAGCTGAAGGATACAAACAAATGACTGAAGAGCTCACTAATCAAGACTTATCAAAAAATTGGAAGTATAAAATTGTCCATCCAAAAGAGTAGATCATTGGTGTAAAAGAGATCAAAATAGGTGAAGAAAATACCTTGCAGTGAAGCCTCTATGAATTAAAAATTTTCCCTCTGATCAAATTGTGGCGCGATCCAGCAATTTGTACAGGCTTAGAATGGTTTCGCTTCTATTCCATCAACTTACCACAATCTAAGTGTAGGATTTTCTCTAATAGAAATCCACACAAGTCCGATTGCTCAAGCAAAACCAAAACCCTCTGCTAGAAGGGTTAATGGTGGCTAGGGTAGTTTTGTGGAAGAGAAGAAGAGTTTTTTTTTTTTTTTTTTGGAAAAACAACATCTTGTTTTCTAGGTTTTGTCACTCAATAAAAGGAACGATTTCCTTATCCTTATAGGTATTAGAACTTTCAATAATTATAATTAAGTACTCTAAGTTTCATTAATTTTGATTAAGTTCTTGAAGTTCATATAATTATAATTAAGTCCTTGAATTATAACAAACTTATAATTTACCTATAAAGTTATTCTCTTCTCATAATTAATCCTCATAATATTATCAAATAATACATATCAAGCGCTCAAGACTTTATTGTATGTGACCTATCAGGTTTTCCGGTCTATTAGTAGCGAAATATAAATTAATCTAAATGTCTTTAAGATTAATAATTCTTAATAATTTTAGAATTAACTTATTAATTCTAATAAGGATTGATTTATTAATTTTTAATTAATAAATTCATATTTAGCAGACCATGAGCGGTATCTAACAATACATCATGACCACCCAAAAATTCAGAAAGTCAAGTGATTTGACATGAACCTTTCAATAGCAAACAATATTGCAATAAACTTCTTTCACCATACAATATCTTATTCAGTTTGGAGTACGGAATTAGTACCAACTCCTTCCAAAATAATAAATTATTTCTGGCACTAATACTTTAGTACTTGTTCCAGGAATCCACTATTCAACATATGTATCAATTGGAACCATTTCCAATATACAATCGCGTTGGCCAAGGACTTCTCGAGTAGTGATTCTTATAAGTAGCCGTGAGATATTCGCTTCTACTATTAAGAGTAGTGAATCCTTTATTGATTCTCTCAACTACCTTCATTTGCTTCATGTTGTACCCAATATCCATCCCATAAGTGGTCTTGTTAGGACTCCAGAGATTGGAATCAAAGTCTAACACTTAGAAAATAAAGTACCTTGGAGATCTCAAATCTAATGATATTTGCACATTTGCTATGATGAGATTCTATTACTGGCACTAAATAGTTATCCATGTGATTATCTCATAGTCAGGTAATCTAATGTACTTGTTCAAGTAATAAGCATCCACGTGTTAACTTTGAGTATCACAATACTCACAGATGTGAGAACCACCACCTGATCAAATCAGAAAGTATAACACATGTTAGTCTTAACGTATTAATGATGTCATATCTCATTAACACTATGGCTAGAGATAATTTAAGTACGAACACTATCCAGTGTAGTAGGAACCTCACATCATAATCTCTATCATGATTTCCTTAACACAGTGTTGTACTTGAGACTTTATCTAACAGTTATTTTATACGACAGTATAAATAAAATAAATTAAAAGATAAAGAATGCTTATTTTATTTAATAATGCACAATATACAAAATACATATGATTGCTTCTAGGACATAACACTAACAAGATACACGGATGCTGACTATACCAGCTGTAAAGTTGAGAGAAAAAGCACCAGTGGACACTGTTAGTTTCTTAGACACTCTTTTATCTCTCGGTACAACACGAAGCAATTTTTCGTCTCTCTCTCTCAATAACTGAAGCAAAGTACATCGTAGCAGGAAGTTGTTGTGTGTAGATTTTATGGATGAAAAATACTTTTCTTCATTTTAGTCTAAATTATAATTACGTGCTTATCTTATGTGACAATATTAGTACTATCAATCTGACCAAAAATCCTATTCGGCATTCTAGAACTAGGCACATTGAAATTAAGCATAATTTTATTAAGATTATGTGCTTAAAAGTGATGTTTTTGTGGAATATATTCCAACTAATGAACAGCTTGTAGATATATTCACTAAATCGCTGAACAAAAATAGATTTAATCATTTACAAATAGGTTTGAGAATTACCAGATTATGTAACTAACAATTTTACCCAAGCTTATTTTGTTCATTCTCATAGAATGCCTAAAAACATGCAATTTCGGATAGTGATTTTGGATGCAGCATATCAAAAACATGAATCCAAAACCTTTCTCCAAAATCATCTTTTGAGCCAAAATGCGTTTGTCAAAATCAGATGGGCATTTTAGACCAAGTCTCAAGTCTAAAATAATAGCTGCCCATAAGTCGCGTGTGAAATCTTTTTTGGTTGAGAAATATTTGCATCCAGATTTTCTTTTTGAAATTCAAACTATTCACGCCTTTCAAAAATTACCTTTTCAAATCCTACAAAAATCCACTTTTTAGTGTACTTGAGTGTACTTATCTTCCCAATGTGCCTACGAAATCCCAAAAGAAGCTTTTACAAAACAACTATCAATCCCTCTCTTTCTTTCTCACAAAAAATCTCCATTCTCTCTACAAAATCAAAAAGCCCGCACCTTTACTTCAAGATTGCAATGGCAAAACTTCTAAAATCTAGCAAGGGAACTGAACCCAAATCAAAGAAGACTAAGAAAACCAAGGCAGCGGTGGGAAAGAAAGCTATTGCAACAACTCAATATGCTACAAAAAAGAAAGGAAAGGAAATCATTGCTAAAAAATTAGTATCCCAAATGATTCATCAAAACAAATTCCTGAAGAAGAAAGCTCCGACACATAGGTACCTCGATTCCTTGATTCCAAATGCGAGTCTGAATATAATGAGTGGGTATCTAGAAATAGAACTGTGATTGTTGGATATCGTGTTTCCCCCGAGTCTTTCTTAAATTATTCAACTGTTCTTAATATGTTTGAATCTCTTGGGTTGGGTGCTCTGTTGATGAAAAACTTTACACCACCTTAGTTTGGGAATTTTATTCAAATATGAGAAAGGCAGGAGGAAACAGGGGGTGGATTTATGGTTTAGTGGTACATATCATGGGTTGGATGTGTAAATATTAAATTTGATCATCGGCTTTTTAACAAATTGTGAAGTTAGGGATGTAGGAATCCAATTTTTTGAGTTGAACAAATTCCCTAAAGATTCGGGTATATTCTACTTGGGAAGATTTGAAAATCAGTTCATAGGAGAAAAAAAGCTTTAAGAAGTCAAATGATAGGAATACAAAATGGTTGAATGGAGTAGGAAGGATTTTGCACCACATGGTCTCAACCATGGTAGTTCCAAGCTTTTGACATAAAACATCCATAAGCACTATGCAAATGGTGTTGATGTTGGTGCTGGCTGAAAGAAGGCCAATTAGCTTTAGATTTCTGGCCACAAGATTGGTGTTGCAATTACGAAACACAACCAGTAAAACTCTACCGTATAGGAATCTCTTAACCAAGGTTTTTAAGCATTTCAATGTGGATATCAGCTCAACTTCCCTTGGACACTCCAAGATGAATGTGTACGGCACTAATTTGTTTGAAAAGATGGATTATATTCAAGCTGATAATTAGTGGGTACTACTCAAAGAAGCATTTGAGGAGGAGAAGGAAAAGCAGTTGAAGATAAAGGCTAAAGTGAAATTAGGAGGAACAAAAAGAAAGGCTGCAACGGAAGTTCAAGGGGAATCATCAAGCAAGGGAAAGCAGAAAACTTTTGAAACTGAAACAACTCAGAGCATCTTAGAAGCCTTAAATCTACAGACTGTTAAAGTAGATAGTCTGAGCTCAGAAGTGAAAGGAGAACTGTAGAATCTGGGGAAGAGATTGACTGCTGTGGAAGAAAAGTATCATGATGATGTGAATCCTCAAACAGACCATGTTCCCCCTCAAGAATAAATGCCTGGAGAGGACACTACCACGCCTCAAGTTGAAGAAGAGGTTACTGAACACACTGAGCAAGAAGTGCAAAAGGAAAATGGAAAAGGAGAAAGACACAGAGGAAGCAAGGGAAAGTCAGAAAGAAAGAGGAAAAGAGGTTGAAGTTCTCACCATTGCTGCACCTACAGCTGCAATGGAAGCCCCTAAGCTAGCTTCAATTGGAAGCTCCTCTAGAAAACGCCAGAAGCATGTAGTAGTCAAACGCAAATCTAACAGGCTGATTGGAAAATCAAAAAGCTCTAGGGCTCCTGTTTAGCCTAAAATAGTAGAAATTCAAGGAAACATGTCTATCACCACGAACAAGCATGGTGTTAGGACAATTAAGAAGATCGGTTGATAGCCCTATGAGAGTTGCTGGCTGATGATATCTGATGACAATCCCATATTCTCTTGATGTTTTTTTACTTGCACACTTTATTTTTTTTATTGATCTTAGTATGCTCTTAACTACTTTTATCTCTATATTATCTACTATAAGGACAAATTACTTGCTATTATCTATCTACATTATCTCGATTAACTGGCATCTCTCTCTATCCTATTATCTCTTTATACTCTGGCATTATTTCTTTTTTTACTAATGACAATGGGGGAGAAATTGTTGTGGATTGTGAATTGAGGACTATAACTTGATGTGATTGATGTAGTTATAAAGACTGTGCTGTTGTGATGTGGCTATGGAGACTATAAATTCCTTGAGAAGTTTGTGATTCTCTGAGAAGTTTTTTTTTGGAATTAAGATTGATCAAATATTTTGTTGTGCATTCTATTTGCTATCATGATATCTCCTTCATTTTTTTTGCCCTTATAAATATGGATTGAGAACTTGAAATGTAATTTGTGAATTAGTACTGTCAAGTGTGATTATGATTATGATTGTGCCTCGAGTAGAGAAGAAATTGTTCTATGGATTAAATTGAGAATATCATAGTTGCTGTTTAATTTGTGTGATGAGAAAATTATATGAATAGCTGTGATGGTGGGTTTATGCTAATAGATTATGATAGGACTGTTTTGAATTTCTTTTTGCTGAATCTGGTAAACTATTTTGAGAATTTTGGATGTCTATCTAAGTAAATAAAAATTTGATATGATTTCTTTTATATATAAAACTTTGGCTTGATTGCCGTTCGAAGTTTTCTTTTTAAGAATCTTGATGTTGATCCTGCACAGACACAAAGGGAGTTTTGGACTCTCAATTTCTTAATCCAAAACACCAGTCCAAATTTTTTTTAAGAAGTTATTTTTTGCTTTATTTTAACCCATTTTGAATACACATTTTGGAAGCCTGAAGTCTTGAAATCCAGTTTAGTTTCCAACACACTCTATCGCTAGCATCTTTCTATCAACTGTTCATATATGCACATACATAGGGGGAGTATTGCTGTTTATGATTTATCTTCTACACCTTTTCATGTACATAACTATATATATTTTTTTTTGTGACCATTATTTGGCTATTTCCTTGTGGAATACTCCTCTGCATGGAAGGAAGAAGGATAAAGAGGTTGGTTAGGCCATGGGCTCATTGAGCCTTGTTTATGAGACTATGTTTAAATTTCTTTATCTTAAACTTATAAGCACTCTTTAAGTCGTATAATAAGAGAACACATTTCAATTAAATATATTCTTACTTCTCTCGGTCTAACATGTTTATATAGTCTATATCATTTTCCTTGTCACAATTCCATCAAGTTTGTCATCACTCAAAAAGCGAGAGATTATTAGCCCTAAGAGCATTCTCCTGTATTTTGATTTATGACAAACATTAATATGGACTAACATGTGTAATTTATATGTGATAGAATTTTTAGATACAACATGTTTGACTTCAGTTCTTCCAAGGCACACTAATAGGACTGCTAAGTAGCTCTTAAGCAATAGAATTCAAGAGTGGTTGATTAAGTATAACTCCAACTTAAGAGATTGCATACCATAAAGGCCTTGTGAAGAATGATAGACTAGGAATTATAATTAAGGTATTATTTGTAAATTCCTATATCTCTTTACCTTATGTTCAATTTGATTTACCTTGAAGCACTTAAAAATGATTTCAAAAGAAAAGGGAATTTCTAAATCTGAATTTTATAAACTCTTAGTTAAGTAGTTTTGAACGGATCTCTGAATCCAAAACTCTTATACAATGATTTGTAGCATTTTTCAAATATACCTCTTTGTATATAGTGTCATTTTGGACTTACCTTTTGGATACATATCTTTCCATTCTGTGAATCCAAAACTCTAAAAATCCTAATAGAAGTAATTAGTTGTTACTAGCTGTTAGGACTTCAGTTTTAACTCTTATAAAGGTTTCAAAAACTCGATTTTCAAGTAGATTTTTGTTCTAACTCATTCAGAAACACTCTTATACTTTAGAATACAAAAATATCTCTTTTTTATTTGTACTTTAAAATGTGAGCAAATTGTTCCAAAGGTAAAAAGATATTTGTGCTTAGTGACTCATATTTGCTTAATTTGTGAGCTATTTCTATATTCTATCTTTAATCAATTTTGTATCAAGATTAAAGAAGTAAAATCCATTTGGAGTGAGATTTGATTGTTGAGTTTAAATAGGTTGGGTGTAAAACCAAATGTGTTAATCCTCTTGTGTAAGATTAGTGTTGTCTACCACTATTGATTTGGGAAAAATGTTTTAGTAAGTTGTGTTAAAATCCTTAAGTGTGTGCTTAAGGTAGTGGATGTAGATCATTTAAGGATTGAATAAATCTTTGGGTCTATTCTTATGCATTTTGTCTAAACTTTATTACTGCATTTTCGCTGGTCATTAGATCTTAAAAAAAACTCCATCTTTTTCTTTGCAATTATTGATCTATTTTAAGACTCTTGTGTTCTACAGTAAGTTAGTCATTGATATCTCAACTGCTCATCTTTAATACAAACCATCTTCTCATCATTTAGTGCTGATTCAAAAGATCCCTTAGTACTCTCTTAAAGTTGCGAAGCAAATTTGGCTTTTTGCATACATATACTGCTTGGCCTTTTTCAAAAGATATTAAAAGATTTTTTTTTGTTTGCATTTGTTTGTCATAAAATTTATTCACCCCCCCCAAGGTTTATCACTTTCAAAATGCTGAGATATTTGTCTTATTATGGTGCTAAAATTTGTTATTTGTTGGGTGTGTTACTTTTGAGTGTACATTATTTGGTTTTGTTTAGCTTGATATTTTTTATTCATAACTTGGAGTTGAAAATGTGAAGAGAATTTAGTTGGCTAACTTGTCATATCGGTTTGGTGTTATGTTTCTTTTTAGTCAAGTGCATCAACCGATAGAGTGGTACAACTTAGAATTGTTAAAGGAATGTGTCACAAGTTGAGGTGAGTTAAATATGACCTATTAAAGTTATAATGTTAGATTAAAAGTTTGTAATATATGTATATTTGCATAGGCCAACAAAGGTAGTAGCAACATGCATGTTGAAGCCGTAGATGGAAACAAAGGTAAAAATAACTTACCTAATGGCAATCTTCAATCAAAACCATGTCACTCTAAAACAAAAGACAAAGGCAAAAAGGCTATAAGTCAATCAGTGCAAAGACCCTCTAAGATGAGGAGGCCTTCTATGGGTTTGGCTTATATACAAATGTCAAGACTGAAGAACAAACCCTATATGTATGTGTATATCAAATATGTTTGCTTGTATTTGATAGTGTGAACGGTTCTGATATTTAACTATTACTAGTTTTGCTATTTGTAGTCTGGGTTTACTCGAGAAAAGGTACAACATGTTGGCAATTCTTTACAAAGGTCAGAAATGGCAGAAAATGAAATTGCTCGCACCCAAGAGTCTGTCAAGAAAGCTAGATTGGGATAGTAGCTTTAAAAGGCTGTTGCAAATTTGTTGGAAGTTTGATTTCAAGCATAGAGGCAGATGTTGATATCTAATTTCACAATCTCAAATGAAGAATTACATTGATAATGAATATTACTTTAACTATTCATTGTAAAGTTTCTATTTACATCTTCAGCAAATTGCACAAGAAATCCAAACTCGTCTAGATTTCTTTAGTTACTTACAACTTTTTTCTTCTCCAAACAAAAGTAAGTCATACCCATATACTTCTTCCATGTTCATTACACACCATTTTGGTACGCTACTAAAGAAGAAAAGATATCCATTGCAAATCAAAATACAATTATTGAGATATATTTAGTAAGCATTAGAATCCAAGTTAAATGAATCTATACAAACATCTCACTGCACCCAAGCTTACAACTAAAATATGCCCAAATGATTCCTAAACCCATCACAATTAACAATATTTCATAGATTCTGTTCGCTCTCTCTAGTGAAGATGCCACCAGCTTCATTTTCTTCCTTTTATTGCCCAGTTGCTCTACCTCAATTTTCAACTTTCTCACCTTTTGAACAAACTCATTATCTGCGGCATATTCTGCCATTACTATCTGATCAATAACATTACTCTTTGAGCTACCTATACCAAACTTGTGACTTCGATTAGTTGAGTTTACCTTATCAAAACCAATCCTTAAAGACCAAAGCTGTCTCTTTAGCAATTCTGTCCCTTTTGTCAAACTTTTATTCTCTCTTGCAAGCTTTCTCTCACTGTCTCGAAGAGAAACTAGTAATTTCTTTGCTCTTGAAGGAAACTTATCATTATACTACTTAAAAAAATTACAACACAAGGACTACAATATCAAACAATACACCAAAAAAAAAAAAAAATCTGAAAAATTCCCTTTCAACAATTAAACCCTAAACACAAAAATACTTTGTAGTTACAACACATGCAAAATCATTTGCCTGGATTGTCATTTGTCCATGAGGTAACCACTAGAGCCAATTGATTGCCGCCGCATTTGACTTTTTTCTTATTGTCAACATCCTCCATTTGCAAGGGACTCAAAAGTGGTTCCCTTCTTCAATTTACCATGGAGAAAAACAAAAATAAAGGGAAAAAAAAAGAAATTGGAGTATCTCGAGCTCAGATCTGAACTAAGAGCTGCACATCCCCTACTCCAACTTTGTAGCATTTCTTCCTCTTTGTCCCAGTTTCAGCTTTTGTTTTCTACTATTTTCAGTGCAACTTTCTTTTTGAGGTCTATTCACGCTTTTCTTGGACAAGTTTGGAGTTTTTTGGTCAAGAGCTTTCCTTTTTTTTTTTTTTGGCCTCGGGAATCAAAGTAATTCATTTGTTAGTACAAAAAGAAAAAAAAATAAACATAGTTTTTTTTTAAATGGTGAATCCAAAAAAGGTGACGTAGAATTCCACATCACTTGCCATATCAGCATTGTCTGTCTATGTTAGCGTATGTTAGCGGTGTTATTGACGAATTCGGAATTAGGGGCAGAATTGTACTCAATCCAGCAAGTTCAAGAGCACAATATGTAATTTAGGAGTGCAATTGTCAAGTTCAAGGGCAAAATTGAAATTTAAGTCAAATATTTGGTTTCAACTAGAAAGTGGTAAGTTTTATTAAAATCTATCTCATTATCACTTACCTAATAAATTTGAAATTTATTTATTCCTTTACTGAAATTTACTATTTTTATTATATTAGTCATGACAAGATTAACAAAAATTACTCTCTTTACCCAGATTATAAATGTCTTATTTTAATATAGTATAAAAAATTTAAATTAAATTCTCCTTATTAAATATATATATATATATTTATATATATTTTCATATATATAAAAGCAGCAACGGAAACCTACCGTTATAACACCTAGCATCATCTATGATTTATACGTGGCAGTTGAAATGAAGAATTTTTCCCCACGTTATAGCACCGTGCACAATGCTTATGCACTCCTCGCCACTATCCCTATCGCTTCCATTCCTCTGGCCTTTTGCTATTCCAAAACCCAGTCTTTCTTCTCTAAAAAATGATACTTGAATTTCTACGCTTAACAAGCTCTCCTCTTCCTTTTCTCTTTCCTCCTCTTTATTTCCTCCAAATACCTTTTTCTCTAATCTATCTTCCCTGTTTTGAGGAATTCTGGGAAAGAATTTCTCCTGCAACAATGCAAGGGTTCCATTCTCTACTCTATCTTCCCTGTTTCGAGAAATTCTGGGAAAGAATTTCTCCTACGGCAATGCAGAGGTTCCAGAAGCCTTGGAGAAAAGTTCCTCTAGTATCCACCTCATAGTAGGTTTAGCAACCAGTTAGCAGAGTTCAAGAATGCTATTTTAATGGCCGCCATTCTCAATCGGACTCTAATTGTGCCGCCTATTCTCGATCATCATGCTGTCGCCCTTGGTAGATGCCCCCAATTTAGGGTTTTGAGCCCTAATGATTTGAGATTTGCCATCTGGAATCACTCAATTGATCTCTTCCGAAATGGCAGGTAAGTCAAAAATTTGGTCTCTCTATTTGTTGGCAAAAGAACAAAATTATTCAATTCTTAGTCCGCACCACTCCAGTCATTCTCTAGAACGGCAGTGGCCCCTATCCTCTCCTTGCCATCTGTATGTGTTTTCGATTCTTTTTGTATTTCTTTGTTTCTCTACCCTACTACATTCGTTCTAGGGTTCTACACATACACACACAAGCGCGCATACTTTTGGATTGTAGTATTGTATATTTATTATATTGAAGCTTTGATTTTTGCATTGTTCATTTCATTTCGAATTGCATGTTTATTGTCTAGATTTTGAGACCTAGGCTTTTGCTGTTAAGAATTTTAATAGTTGTGGTTTCTAGGCTTTAATCTTGCAGTTGCGTTTGCTATACCATAAGTATCCAGTCTTTCTAAATATGTTTCCTTCCACCTCCCAATCTCTTCTCTTAAACATTTTGCACTGCTAATCTGGAATATGCATGAAATACCATATTATAAATTATTTCATTGTTTATTTATTACCACGTCTTTTATAATAGGTATTCAAGTAGGAATGGACATGAAAGGTCCTGGAAGTTTAGGTGCCAAAAAGTCATCTTCTGGTAGAGGAAAAGGGAAAGGAAGTTCTGAAGCATCAGCAGAAAAGAAAGGTAGACGAAGTTCTGGATCTACTTCAAAGAAAAAGAGGTGAGATGAGTTGCATTGTTACTGTTTTGAGATTTTCTTTTTGAATTTTCAATTCTTCAAATGCGCTTCAGATTTCCTTTGCACCATGTAATAGCCATACGGTTAGGATTTTTCCGTTTTCCCCTTTTTTTGTTGATTTATTTTGATGAAGTTCTGATTTTTTTATACTAAATTCGCCTCTTTCCATCACAATAATTTTTTACTTCTCTGTTCTTCTTCCAACCAAGTTCTATGTTTTCCTGTGACTACGTGTGGCCTAGTAAAGGAGGCTCTGAACTTACTTCGAAAAGATGGATTTGACATTGTTATCAATGATGTAAACATGCCGGATATGGGTGGTTTTAAACTTTTAGAGCATGTTGGACTGGAGATGGACCTTCCAGTCATAAGTAAATTTCAAATCATTGCATTTCAAAATCTATTCTTTTTTACTTTGATCAGTTGCTGATTGAACTTATACTTATTCGGATTTATGGCCTGTGCAGTGATGTCTGTTGATGGAGAAACAAGCAGGGTAATGAAAGGTGTTTAACATGGCGCATGTGATTATATTCTTAAGCTAATAAGAATGAAAGAGCTTCGTTTTTTGGATGAGATTGATTTGTTAGTTGCTTTTTCGATCATGATCTGATGGATCTCTTGAGTGGGTGTTGATTGATTTGAAGTCAAATATACAGTTGGATAATCCTTTTTGTTATGCAATGCAATGCTGCTTGCTGAGAAATTTTGTTACTTGATGATGTTCTGTTTCGATTCCTGCCAATTATGTTTTTGAATATCCATCACGGTTTTGATATTTTTCTTAAGCATTTTGTTTGAGGAGCACAATCTCAGTTGCATGATGAAGCTATGTACCATTTGTGATTGATGTGTTCGGTGTTTTTAGACTGCCAGGCTGCATAAAATTGGACAGTAATGTTGTTTATGTTGATTCAAAGTTTGTACGGTTCATGTACATTTGCAATTTGTCTTCATATTGAAGCTGATCTAAATATAATTTTGATCCTTGTTAGGGAAAATTGATATGATTTCTTTCTCATACATAAGGGATATACTATAATGTTTTGCTTCATTACGCTCTCAGCCAGGTACATCTTTCTACCATAATCTACCTATATAATTTGTTTTTTTTTTTTCTGGGTCAGTGATTTATTCGTTGATTTTGTTGAATAAAACCATGCTAAGCTTTTGTAAATTTACTGACTTTAAGGTTTTCTTTTATGTTGTTTTTTTTTTAATTTCCACCCACTGCCTATTGTTTTGTTTGTTTCGTATGCCTGTTTTTCATTGAAGAAGTGTTTTCGGCACTTGCCAATTGGGTGTGTAATTTGTGAGCTTTCTTCATAAATTGGGTAGATTGAATCTCGGGCTAAAGACATCACTCTGTTAGTTGGTAACAATCTGGAAGTTTGAATGGTCTTTTTTGGTTTTGTTTGGTTTTGTCATTGGAATTCATGTTTAGTAAAAGTTGTTTGCAGCATACCTTCACATGATGTGTTTGAAATGACCTGTGGAAATTTCAAATTTTGAACAACTCATGATGTGCAGACCTGTGAATGATATGTTAATGTATTCAAACAACTGATTATGTGTTGGGGTCGTGTTGTCACAAAGCCAATAAACTGTGAAGAATTTAATTCAAGGCTGTTAGTTATCATACCTTGACATATGTGCTGTTGTTTATATCCCAGTATGTGATAGAAGAAAATTCCCCATTATTTACTGAAGAAATGGTTCCTCCAATGGTATAGAAATGTTACAGCTTTGATAAGTAACCATCATGCCCACAAAGGTGTACTGCAACGGTATAAATGAACTGCAAAACTGTAGTGCATTAACTATGGACAAACTTTTTGAAGAGATATTGGACAGTGGTAAATGCTACTGTTGATGGAAACATTGTAGACATGTTTTACAGAACTTAATGCAACTGTCCCAATACATTGGCCTTACTGCTGCTACAAAAGCAACAGTATGCAATCTACTACCCTGACATGATCCTCTACTGTGTTGAGTTGAAATATGGCTTATGTTAATGTTTTGCACCTACATATGGTTTGCTTCTATAAATATATATCTTGCAATATTGTGGTGTGGTTCCTATTGTGGCTTGCTTTTGTAGCATAACAAGATCATTTTATCAGCTCATAAAGGATATTTGTTACAAATGTTACAGTTCTAGCAGCTCATGAAAGCCTTGGCATTTGTTTTCAGTACAATGAATATGACTCTAGCCTTAGTAGTGCTAGACTTTGGATCTTAATAGCAGTTTATATAGCTCAGAATTCTGCTTTTGCAGTTCAATATGTCCTTACAATTATTTATCCATTATATATGTATATTGAAAGCTTACTATCTGATAAATATGCAAGAAAAAAAGGCCTTACATAGAACAAATGATTATATATGTCTGACACTTATGTTATCTATCTGTCATGTATGGGTTCTTGGCTTCTAGGCTAAAAAGTCATGGATAAATCCTGCTATGTTTTATATATATATATATATATATATATATATATATATATATATATAGTGAAATCTATTACTAATTGTCATATGTTATTTGATATACATTGTCACTGCTTTTGACAAAAATGCTCTTGGCAATATTGACACTCATCAAATTTTCCATGTAGAAAAATCTGTATGGAGGCACTGGCATCCACTACTATAGGGAAGAATTTCTCTATGGAAGAATTGTTTTGCAGCAGTTGCTCACGAGCTTTTCCTCAATATGATTTTGATTTTATTGTTTGAGATTAGTTTTGATAAAATCATAGAGCAATATGGTTTAAATGGGTGCATAGTAGATTTACTAACTTCCCAACAGCTAAGTTTGCAGTACTCTTGAAACTTTTTCCTTTTTTTCCCCCTCCTGCATCCGTTTTCTTTTCTTCTCTTGAATAAATGGATTTTCTACTTGAATATAAGATTTTCTTTGATCATTTGTATTGAAACTGGAACCGTAAGTGTAAATGAATTATTTTCAACTCATTTTCCTTTATATTTTGCCTAATTAGTATGATGTCTTTCACATCATATAGGATTATAGTGTTAATAATTTTCTCTTAAGTCTTATTTTGTGGTGGTTGTAGGCTTTTTTTTCCCCAGAAAATACATATGGTGTTGATAGTGGTGGTGATTCCCAAGCTCACCTTCAAAGAATTTTAGACTCTTCCTCTCTTCTCCTGTCCCTTTTTCCCCATGGAAATTTCTAGATTTTTTTTTTTTTTTTTTTTGGTGGGTTGAACATTTTGCTTTGAAAAATTGCCTTTTTGTTTGTTGTTTTTATTCACCCTAAAAAATATGCATGTTGCTTGCTTAGTTGATCTGAATACCTCTATTGTTTATTGTATATATTTTGGACGAGGATATTTTGAAAATGCTACTTTTTATTTCCATTTGTCAATGAATGCCAATAGATGGTGGCAAGATTAGGTTGAATATGTGAACCAAAGCCAGATGCACTACAAATGAAGGCAACCCATTTCAAGTATATCATGTGCCTATCATGTACCTAACGGTTCTTCCTCTACCTTTTTAAATAGGATAGGAAATAAAAAGGTACATACTGCTAATGGGAAAGCTGATTCTGTTGGTTCGCGAACTGAGTTGGGTAATAATGTTTTACCTAGAGTCATTACTGCAGACCAGAGTTGCAAAAGTGAGATCTCCATAACTACAGGTAATGGTGATCTGGAGCTGATTGAAGGGAGCATGTGTGCTTATGCAACTAGTGTTGTGAGAGTACAATCAAGGAGAAAAGTAGAGATGTTCTTGGTTCGTATAGATGGCTTTTCTTGCACTAGAGAAAAGGTGACTGAATCTTCCTTGGCCTTCAATGTTGATTTGCAATGGGCCAATGGATGGGGCTATTAGTTGTCATTTGTTTTTCTTTAATAGACTGTTGATAGAAGGCCAGAAACCAGGAGTCTTCTGACAGTGGAAAACGGATGGAAAATGGAGCAAAGAAATTGGACCCAGAGAGGGTTTACGTTCCAAGCTAGGTTGTTGCAGTTGCAACAGTACTTGGTGAAAATGGTTGATGCAGTTTCTTATGGTATTACCTAAAGGCTAGAGGAGTGGTGGATGCTTATTATTTCTGTCCTGCCCTGGTCTAAAGATCAGTAGATCAAATATGAGAATATGAATCGAAGCAATTATAAACCCTCAAGAAAACAGTTAAGTACAGAAACCATACCACAATTAACTACACCATTTTCTTAGGCAAGTAACACAAGAGATGAAATAAGGACCCATACAAAATTGGACAACGACTTCATCCATCAGTTAAATAGTCTTGCTGAATTCAATGAATTTAGATAAGATAGAACTAATCATTATGCCAACTTTTTTGAACCTCCTAGAATTATATTCTTTTTAACTTCTCATTTTAAATTAAAAACAAATTTACACTATAAACTTTTTACATTTTTAATTTTAAATCCATTTATTAATATTATAGCAATTAAATTTTTTTGTTAATTATATTGAATAAAAAATAGTCAAAGGTAAATTGTATTATTTTAATTTGAAAGAAGTAATACATTATCTAATTCGATAAATATTAGTATATATCTATATATTTCTTCATCATTTTTTTCATAATGTATTTAAAATAAAAATAAAATAAATATATTACTCCCGTTCATCGCACGGATAACAATCTAGTAAAAAAGTTAATGGCAGGACCTATAAATAAGTGAAACTTATATTCCATGTGTAACTTTAAAAAAGAATATATTTATATTAAAAGAATTGACCTTATTTTTTAATATCTAAAAGTTGACATACAATTTTGAATTAAAGGAATACTATTTAAGTAGTTAGGTCCTACAAAAAGCTTACTTGTCTTTATATTTTAAATGGATGGTAATAATATTTTTTTAATATTACCCCTTTTTCATTTAATTTTACCTATCTCTTTTTCTCATCTTATATATTATTTTTTAAAAAAAAAATAGGTTGAATAAAATATTTTAAGCAATTTAACTTATAATTCTATTTTTATAATTTTTAATTTTTGTTAACAAGTCTTAAATGATTTATAATATAAAGCAGAAGGAAAAAAAAAATCAAATCTCAACACGGAAATTGCTACATTTTTTGGCGAAAATTTTGCCGAGTAAAACAAAGCAAAAAACACTGAGATTCATCGTTTCGGAAATCTATTAAAAAGGTGGTCCAAACACCCGGGGAGGTACTGTTCGACCTTTGACTAGGGGTAATTAAATGGAAAAAGAAAAAATTTGCCAAGACATTACTCCTAAGAGTAATTTGATTGAAAAAACCAATAGAATATTACTTTAAACGAAATATAAGATTTTTCTATAAAATATTTAAATGATTAAGACCAATGAATTCAAATAGTTGGCCCTCAAACATGATATTTTTTCTAAAACAAAAATATTTAAATTTTATCTAAGTTATTGTACCCAAAAAAAAAAAAAGTTATGATATTCTTTGAAAAAATAAAAATTAGAAGTAAAAAAAAAAAAAAATCTTAGTATAGTGCGCGCGTGTGTGTAATAGAGGTTGCAATGCTGATAAAGTAATTAACATCATGGTCACTAATATATTTCAATTATACGTAATATCGAAATTTTTATTGTTTACAATATTAATTTTTCTCTTTCTAGTTCTTTTACACGTATGCATACCATAGTTCTTCATAACGTAAAGTAATTCGTGAATTAAGTATTTCTATAACACAATGAAACTACATTTATAGCTTAACTTTCATGAAATCAGATAATATGCTTAGATCACGTTTAGAAAAAGTTTGTATGCTAAGATCTATTATTTTTTAACCCCTAATTCTACTAAGAAGAAGAGGATACAAAAAGCTAAATATTACTAATAAATAGGTAAAGACCCATTCAAACCTCTCACTATCTCAAGGTAGGTTGTTTGTTTCCAAACCAACCCCACCCCCACCCCCCACCCAAAAAAAAACAAGAGCAAATTGAGATTTATACTTCCTACGTCTCATAATATAAGTCGTTTGATTTAATTTTATATATATTAAGATTCTTAAAAATAAAATGACATTATATTTTTTCTTCCTAAAACACCTCTATTTACACATCTTGGAAACAAAGGGAGAGAGAAAAGAAAAAGAGAAGAGAATAATAAATAAAGATAAAAATATAAAAATAACTTTAAAATCTTCTTAAAAAGTCTTTAACAACTTATAATTTGAAACAGTAAAAATAATCTCTAACGACTTATATTATGAGACGGGGAGAGTAATATTTAACAAGAAACTTCTTAGCAATGAAGTTTTCTTAAAAAAAAAAAAATGAAGATTTCTTTGAACATAACCTAGAATTTAACGTGCAACTCCCTAACAGGCTATAATATTTTATTACATAAAATACAAAGAAAATTCCATGGCAGTAACCTAAGGAATCTCGTTTCCCAATGCAAAAAGAGTATTCATGAAATTGCCTTTACAAAGTCAGAACAAGTATTAAATGTCACCTCCAGAATTTTAATAATGAATGTGTTGTCGCGATGTCTATTCATTAAAGTCATTTGCTTTTCTCAAAATATGTAACTTCGAATGCAATGACAAAGATAATGGCAAAGGGACACAGGGAAACCTGTTGCAGAATTGTAAGGTTCATCAAGAACTCTGCTTTGAAGGGTAAAGGATGCATATGTGCACGGAGTGTAAATGAATTAAGTTGTTCGTGAAAAACGTATTGAACACGAGCTCCAGCTTTGCTGAACTTAGCATTGAAGTAATGCGGGATTCCAGAGAGAGATGCAGCTGATTGATTCCCTTCTGAACAAACATATGATCCCATTACAAGATCCAGCCACAATTAACTCAGCATCCGTCAGTTGGGTTACTGATGTGAGGTGGATCCAGAAGAGGGTGGTGTGGGGAGGGGGGGGGGGTGTGGGTGAGTGTGTTCGAGAAACAATTCGTGTATAGTTAGGAGTACTTTCACGGATGAATGAGGCCAGCTACTTGAATGTTCACGAGGCTTAGCGGGGAGTCTGCTAGACAGACATTATTGAACAGCGCCTTTTGATGAGATATGAATAAGAATCTTCAAGAAAACTTGTGTTTTCTGAATTGTATCAAGCTGGTAAGCAAACAGGAATAACTTCCAATCTTGGTTTTCTTCAGTTTCTGAACACCAGCCAAGGCGATTTAAGATTCTGAACTAGCAGACAAGGGGATTGAAGTTTTCTTGCCATTTATGACAATATTCTTGCGTAAATTACTGTTGTTAACAGAGTGGTTCAGGTGGGACTTGATGAAATAATCATTGGATGTGATGAGATTTTGCCAAAGCTTATAACTAATGCTAATTTGGACTAAAATCTTTACTGGTAGATAAGAGAAGATGTCAAGAATGACATCATTCGGAAGGGATGGAATTAGCTTCAAGTTCTCCAAGCCAGAAGCTGTATCTGTTGATAGAATCTTCATACAAAGAATTGGCTACTCGTACTGCGGGCTAATTAAGAAAGAGAAAAGTTCAATAATACATAATTAGCCAAGAAAGCTTAGATTAAGAAACAAACTTCTAAACTTCCTACTAGCACTGAAAGACGTGGGAAGTTGCTGAGAGTTATAGACTTCTGAATTTCTTAACCCATTCAGCACTGAAAGACCATTTGGAACAAGTGAGAATGTTTTAGGTTCGGGGTTGCTCATTTTGAGTTCTTCCATGAAAGTGTAACTGCTTCCAGGAAGAGGATAATCAACCTGGAATTGAGTCGGGGGACAAAATTTTTTCTGCCTCTGTTTTCCTCCTCTCTAATTGTTCAGTCCTATTTCTGTAGCCCTGCGGTGCCGGAGTCCATGTAGTACATAAATATGGAAAGGATGAGAACAAATACTCGCAAACCAAAAAGGCCAAACCCCTGCAGCTATTGATTTATCAAACACAGGAGGGGATTCTCTCAAAGCATTGAGACAAGGATAAAGATGATCTCCAACACTCTCTACCTTAGCATAGGATGTCCTGCATTGAGACTTAAAAGTGCTTCATCTGTTCTGATATAACATGCAAACCAACTAATGTATCAATTAATAGCTCGAGATATCCATTCCATCAGAGAGAACAACTGCAAAGTAATTACTGGCGTAAGGGTTGCCTAATCATGCTAATAAGGCTTGCATTCATTGGATTTGGACATATGCTAAAAAGTTGAGATACTTCAATGAATCAATGATAGAGTAGATAAATTTTGGATATCTAGAACTTTGCTGAGGCTATAATGACTGACTCACCTTTTGGCAATAGCTATGGCTTTAAACTAAACCCTCCACAAGGTACTACCCTTCCAGAGTCTGTCTCTCACACCAAGATGCAGCTGGACAAATACACTCATCCTCATGCATATCAAACATTCATCAAATTTGAGTGAGCAAACAAATACACCAACATCGTATGGAATGTTCACATGAACATATACACAAGAAAATGAGCATACAGCTTAATGGAGATGCAAAAATGCAGTATAAAAGCAAAAAATAACTCTTGGAAACTTTCCTCTAATGAACTCCACTGATCCACACCAATAACTTTAACCAGATAACTTGTTTGATATACAGGATATATTGCAAGTTTGTATCAGAAGATAGAAAAGAATGTTCAGTTTTCTGCACCGATAGACAATTTATATATAAAAAAGAAAAAAAAAAAGGCCGGGAAAAGGGGGTTGGGGATCTTATATACTTGAACTCCTAATAGATGGCATACTAGAACTCAAGACTTTCTACATAATCAACTAAAACATAATTAGATGAACTATGACTTGGTCCAAATCTTTTTATGATCTTAACTTCTGATTAATATAAAATGAAGTCTTACACTACCTAATATTCGACCATGTTCATTAGAAAAAAAAAAAAAACTAATATTCTTCCAAAACCTCACTTGCAATTCCAATGAATGTCTATGACATGGATGATTCTGGGAAAGAAATTGTTGAAGACTTTGCTACTCTAGATTCCTTTAATACCCAGACCTCTTACCCTTTCCCTGGGATCTAACAAGCCAAACAAAGGCAACCATTAAAAAGTCCGAATTCAGTTTTATTTATTTATTTATTTTCTCGAGAGGAATGTATTCTGGAAGCATAATCTCAAAAGCCTTATGAGCTATGCCAAATTTGAGCATTGAATGGTTGTTTCTTTCCTCATCAACTCTGATACCCAAACCAGTGTAGCAGCCCATTGAACAGCACAGGAGTCCGATTATGATGTACAGAAGAAACTACAGAAAGAGATGCTTTCTCGGTATTAAAAGTACTAAGAATTCACTCCCTTAAGGTGCTTGTTCAAGCAAAATCCAATTCAGATACTGCATGCCTTGTATACACTTGACAAAAAATCTTTGATATGACATATCTCCAAATTTTTAAAGTTCTTTTATAATGCCTGTCACACCACATGATAAGCAAAATAAGAACTAAAGGGATTAGTGAGAAGGATAGGAATGAGAACTTTTCACCATCAACTTGTAAAGGTATAAATTTCTACAGGACATTGTAGATTTGATCCTCAATTGAATGCTTTCTACAGAAAAAAAGCAGGGAACTGACCAATCAGGTAGACATTAAGCTAGTTACCCAACATGCTCTTCCAAAAATTCTCTTGTAACTTGCGCACAAGTCTTACAAGCCTCTGCGAAAAAATACACAGGGTAACATCAGAGAAAACAGAATTCACGTGTAAAACTCATCTAAGCTAAAAAATGAAGCAGCTCAAATATCACTTTCATTTTCATACGAAATCTACAAAGCTTGAGTAACTTTTCTCAGATTGGCTGAATTTGTTTAATCTCTAAAGCGAGCTCATTGAAGTTCAGCTCCAATGATAAAAGCCAAATTTCATTGAGTTAATCTAAAATTTACCATAGTGCGTCCTACAAGACCTGATTACACCCTCAAACTCCACTAGTGTTCAATTTGCACATCATCTCAACTATGCCTCAACATGTGGATGATGAAGAAAAACTTAAGGGAACTGTTTGCCATGTTAGTCTAATGATCGGCCATTATTCAGTATTTCAATTTACAAATTAGCATATCTCAAAGTCCAAGAGTAATGTTTCTCGTACACTAATTTGTTCTCTCATCACTAATTTACTTTCAGAGGTGACAGAGCAGAGATGTGGTTCAAAAACTACTTATACATTTTCTTTTCTTCTTCTCAGCACTTCTCTAGAGTCTTGGTGGCAACAATATGAAAACAGGGAATGGATATATGATGAAAAGTATAATTTCTGAATTCTTTAGAACTCCAGAAGTTGAAAGTGGGACCATGATGTGACAAATCCAGTGGAAGACTAGTTAAAGCAAATGTTTACACAAATACATATTTACACTTACATAATGATCCAATTCAGTAACGGTGAAAATTTTATCAAATACTTGTACAAATTACATCAACTTATCTACAAAACGAAAAAAGTGTCATCACACTACTGCCTTGCAGATGGAAGCTTTGCTACATCCACCACGAGCTTCCTCATGAATAACAAAGAAAAAAATTTAGGATTCTCAGCTTCTCCATAAATACAGTTCTTGATCTACAGCTAGTGCAATTACAAATAAGAGAAACTCAGGAAAAGAAATTCCAAGTCAAGAATCTGAAAACAGTAACCATTTTTAGGGAATTGCATGGATAAAGAATAAACATTTACCTCTGGGAGGAAAAAGAGAATCCAATAAGTATTCTTCCATACTTGCACCACAGCACTAGAGCAACAGAGTTCCGCATAATTTGAGAGAACTCAGCAGTTGATCTGGTACATGTGTAATGCTCAGTCTCTGAAAATAGCAGGCACTATTTGAATCTCGGCCAAATCAGAGAAGAGGATATCAAACAAACTGTCAGCTCCATTTTCCTAAACCTGTGATTGATTTGTCAGTTTGCCTCTACTGTCACTGATTGCCATTTGACTTGAGTCTGAAGAACCAATTGCTCCCAAAGCATCCAAGAAAAACCTTTTGTTTGGAATAATTCCATCTTTGTCCATGTATAACAGCAACTTCTTTACCAGCTCCTTCAAGCCTGCTTTAGTGTAGGCCTTGTATAAAAGTTTATATGTAGAGGCATCAATGGGAAATTTTTTCGATGTATGTGCACTCTCAAAAAGCTTCTCTGCTTCCGTTGGTAAACCATTCCTGCAATAGGCTTCCAGCATTGCATTTAAAGTTGAAACCTTTTTCTCCTTCCTAGATTCCATCACCTGGTCAAATACCTCTCTAGCCCTAGAAACACAATCACAATAACCATACATTGTAATAAGGCATTCATATGTGATGAAGCTTGGGCTATATCCCATATTAGTCATTTTCTCATAAACAGATTCTGCCTTCTCCCTTTGCCTGGCTTTTCCATAGTTTGTGATCATCGAATTAAATGTAGGAACTGTTGGTTTCTCTTTGGAATGCAATAAGCTCTTGAAAACTTGTTCCATTTTCTCAAACTCTTGCTTCTTTCCATATGAATCAATCAACAGATTAAAAGTGATGATATCAGGCTTTAGTTGTTTACTCTTCATTCGAGATAGCACCGACTCCATTTCCCTAATCATCCCGTTTTTCCCATAGGCATCCATCACACCATTGAAAGTGAATATATCAGGCGTAATAATGCTCTCATCAAGGTCTTTGAACAATGTATCAACTTGTTCGATATTGCTTGACTGAGCAGCTGCTCTCAAAAGGATGTTATATGTTACAACATTAGGTCTACAACGTTCTATTAACTTCATCTTATCAAAATATCCCATAGCCTTGGCAAAGGCCTTGGCTTTGTCACGCGAGTGAAGATGGGCCGTGATCAATGCATTATACACCGAGGTGTCTGGTCGGCATCCACTATTTCTCATCTCAGAGAAAAGCCACATGGCCATCCGTGTTTGTCCTTTCTTTCCCATAACTGATATCAATTTTGAATAAACCCCATTATCAGCTATATACCACCTTTGTTTTTGCATCCATCTGAACACCTAAATGATAGATGAATCAGTAATGCCAAGATCCACAGCCTGTCTAGCTCTAAATCATGGACGGCCAAATTCATTCAAGAAAAATAGAAATGCACTGCATTTATAACTCAAAACAAACCATTTAAGTATTTGTCTAAGATATGAAATTGACATTTAGGAACTAAACACATGTACATAACAACAGAAAATTAAATTTTTAGTTTCATTTTCCAACAACAATTTGTCCACTCCCCGTTTTTGACATATAGCTTTAACAAATTTGTCGCTTTTCTGACATCATAATTCATCCTATTTCGATGAAACTACATTAAACACCTAAGATAAATTGATAAGAACATGTGCAGTCTGAAGACACGGACACATTCTTTAGAAAACCATAGATATTCAATCAATAGATCATAAAACAAGCAAAAAGTGAAGAACTTTGCCAAACCAAGAAAGCAAAAGAACGTTAATTTTTCCCTACCCTCTAAAAAAATTTTAGGAACTAATTGGAAAAATGAAATTTAAGTTAAATCATGAAAAAGGTCACTTCCAAACAATGAAAAAGAATTGCCATATACCTCAAGGCACTGGAGCCACTTGCCAGTCTTGCCAAACTCTTCAAACAGCATAAAGCAATGTTCAGTCCTAATAAACTTGACATACTTATTCAAAGTGACAATCAATGGCTTATTTTCACTGATATTCCTCATTAAAGAAGCAACCAACTCCTCGGCTTCTGAAGCATCCTTCAGAGTCTTCGAACCCATTCTCTTCCTGGGTTTGGTGGACACGCTGCTAAGGCAGTGGACGGAGTTTTTCACCGGACCCCATGACCGAGAATTAGAGCAATTTGGAGAATAGAAATGAGAGAATCTTGGGAGAAATGTGGATGTTGTCGGAGAGATTCGTGGAGTCCCAGAAACATTTGTGAAGCTCATTTTTCTTTTCGGAGATGAAGATGGTGAACTACAGCAGGCCGCCTGGGTGTTGTGGGGGAAGTGTTTACAATGACGACTTGACGAGTATGATCCTACAGAGAAATTGAAATGGCAAGAATATCCATGGAATGAAAATGAAATGGCAAGATTACCCCTACATAAATGGAATGACGAGAATGCTTCTCAGGTATTGTTAAGTGACAAGATTATCCTTTCTCAAAAAGGAAAAAAAATAAACTGACAAGATTACCCCTCCATATGGAGTAAAAAAGTGTTTTTAAAATTAAAAAAAAAAAACCTCAGGACATATTACGAAATAGTAAAAGGCGAGTAGTAAATAATGATATTCCCTTAAAAGTTCAATTTCTGATTTGGGTTACATAGTTTACTCTTCTATATCGAAATGGGTTTACCCAAAAAAGTGTAAAAAATGCGGGAATTGTTAAATAACAAGACTACCATCCACGTGTAGCAAGAAAATATTAAAAAAAATGTGGGATTGTTAAATGAAAAGATTACCAAGAGATAAAAAGCGTAAAAGCCCATGAAGGGGAAAAAACGTAAAATGTAAAAATTTTGGACCGAATTAGTAAAAGTCCGTGAAGTAAAAAAATTATAAAATTTAAAAATTTTTGAATGCAATTAGTAAAAGCCCAAGTAAAAAAAGGTAAAATGTAGAAAAATCTAATTGGAGCATATGCATTGATTAGAATCAATACAAAATTATTATCTCATGCTCATTATTTATTTTTCTCTTGGTTAGTGATAGTAGGTACAATTCAAATAATCTATCAGCTTCAACATTTCTATTATAAAATTTTGACAGTGTCAAAATAAAATTTATATATAATAAATCTCTAACTATTATTTGCATAATAATTTCTTCAAACTTCTTTCTTTCTTTTCTTTCACAATTTTCTCTAACAATTCTCTCACAATTGGTATATCTCTCAAGTTTGGAGAAGAGCTCTATTTATAGAGTTCTATTAATGGAATGAATCATCTTCCACTAATATGTATTAGTGGTGTCTCCACTAACTCTTAATAGTGGATATCCATATCCACTAATGGAATTAGTGAATTCTCCACTAATTCATAACACTCCCTCTTGAATGTCCATTACATAAAGAATATACTTCATTAAAATATAACTAGATAAAAATTTAGTGAAAAAAAATATAGTGACGAAAAAATAATACACTATTTTATATGTCTGTTTATTACTCCCCCTGATGATTCCTTTAAGTCTTTGAACTGACGCATACTTATTTTATATTTCAACATCTCAAATGTTGCAATCGGTAAAGTCTTCGTGAAAATATCTGTCAGGTTGTCACATGACCGAATTTGTAACACATCAATTTCACATTTCTTCTGGAATTCATAAGTAAAGAAGAATTTCGGTGAAATATATTTTGTCCGATCTCCTTTAATATATCCTCCTCGGAATTGAGTTATGCAAGCTGCATTGTTTTCATAAAGAGGAGTTAGAATATCTCTTATAGATGATAATCTACAACTTTCTCGGATATAATGAATCACTGATCTTAACCATACATATTCTTGACTTCCTTCATGAATGGCTATAATTTCAGCATGATTTGAAGAAGTAACTGCTATAAATTGTTTTGTAGAACGTCGGTATTTCCACATGTAAATAGATAGCCCATTTGAGAATGTGCTTTATATGGATCAGATAAATAACCAGTATCTGCATAATCTATCAATGTTGGGCTGATTTTATTTGAATAAAATAATTCAAAATCAATTGTACCTTGGAGATATCGAAGAACGTGTTTAATTCCATTCCAATGTCATCGTATTGGTGAATAACTAAATCTTGCTAATAAATTGACAGCAAATGTAATATCAGATCGTGTATTATTAGCAAAATATATCAATGTACTAATTGCACTAAGATATGATACTTTATGACCAATGAGTTCTTCATCATCTTCTTGAGGTCGGAAAGAATCTTTATCCATATTTAATGACCAAACGATTATTGGAATACTCAATAAATGTGCTTTGTCCATGTAAAATCTTTTTAGAACTTTTGCTATATATGTTGATTGACGAATAAATGTTCTATTTTCCAAATGTTCAATTTGTAAATTAAGGTAAAATTTAGTTTTACCAGAATTCTTAATTTCGAATTATCTTTTTAAATAATCGATTGTTTCATGGAGCTTTTCTGAAGTTCTAATAAAATTAATATCATCAACATATATAGTTACTATCACAAATTTTGAACCATATTTCTTAATAAAAACACATGGACATATCTGGTTATTTTTAAATCTCACTTTTAATAAATATTTGCTAAGAAGACTGAACCACATGCGCCCAAATTGCTTCAGACAATATAATGATTTCTACAATTTGATGGAGTAATTTTCACGAGGATAATATTTATATACTTCGGGCATGCGAAACCTTTCAGAGATTTTCATGTAAACATCATTTTCTAAATTTCCATACAAGTAAACAGTGACAACATCTAATAGACGTATATTTATCTTTTCATGTACTGCCAAACTAATAAGATATTGGAGTGTAATAACATCAACAATAGGAGAATAAGTTTCATCAATACCTGATCTTTGTGAAAAACCTTAGGCTACTAACCGTGCTCTATATCGTACAATTTCATTATTTTCATTACGTTTTCTCATAAATATCCATTTGTAACCAACAGATTTTACAACTTCCGGTGTTCGAACTGCAGAGTAAGTGTATTTAACTCCAATTGAATCGTATCTTTCCATTGTAGTCAATCTTTTCTATACCGACATTTATCAACTGATATTGGTTCAGGATCATCATTATTCTATGTATCATCAAGAGATATATTGTATGCAAATATATTATCAGTAATTGTTTCTATCCGATTCTAATTTTTACCGGAAGTGGTATAATTGACAGAAATTTCAGTGTTACTTTCATCAACTTTTAATTCTTTTATTTTGTCATCAGTTCTCTCTTGGTCTTTATTATTCTTTTCTTCAATATGATCATCTGAATCATTTAAACCTCTTTTCTTTCGATGATTTTTATCTTTAGAACCAAGAGGCCGGCCACGCTTTTGGCGTGCTTTTGACTCAGCAGCTATAGGTATTATCTTTTGTTCTACTGAAACTTCAATTCAAATAGAAACATTTATAACTGGAATATGCGATTTTGTTACTCTTTTAGAGTCAACAAAAGCGTCTGGTATTTGATTTGTAATGCTTTGCAAATGAATTATCTTTTGAACTTTAAGTTCACACATCCTTGTATATGGATTAAGATAATTTAATGATGTTGTCCAAGTAAGATCTTTCTTATATTGTTTATGTTGTCACCCTAATTTAGGGAATAATGATTAATCAAAATGATAATCAGCAAATCTTACTTTGAATACATCTCCTATTAAGGGTTCAATGTACCTGATAATAGAGGGAGAATCATATCCAACGTATATCCTTTTTCTTCTTTAAGGACCCATCTTTATACGTTGGTTTTGTGCAATTAGAACATATACAGCACACCCAAAATTTTTTAAATGAGTAATATTTGATTATGAACCAAAAGCTAATTATAAAGGAGAAAATTTATGATAATCAGTTGGCCTTATACGTAAAAGTGTTGCAGCATGTAAAATAGCATGCCTCCAGGCAGATGTTGAGAGATTTATTTTCATTAATAATGGTCTAGTAATTAATTGTAATCTTTTAATAAAAGATTCAGCAAGACTATTTTGTGTATGAACATGAGTTACAGAATGTTCAACATTAATCCTAATTGACATGCAATATAAATAAAATGCATGTGATGAAAATTCACCAGCATTATCTAAACGGATATTTTTAATTTGATGGTAAGAAAATTGTGCTCGTAATTTAATTATTTGAGCAAGTAATCTCGCAAACGTCAGGTTATGAGTAAATAATAAACGCATATGTGACCATCGAGATGATGCATCAATTAAGATTATAAAATATCTGAACGGTCCACATGGTGGATGAATAGATCTACAATTGTCTTCGTAAATTCGTTCAAAAAATATAGGATTTTCAACTCCTATTTTTACTGGTGATTGTCTAATAATTAATTTTCCTAGGAAACATGCAGCACGTGAGGATTTTTTTGATGTTAATATCTTTTTATTTTTTAAGAGATGACCATGTGTATTCTCAATTATTTTTCTCATCATGGTAGATCTCGGATGGCCCAATCGGTCATACCAAATGCTAAAAGTAGTAGGATCAATAAATTTCTGATTTATTAGATGATGAATTTCATTTGTACATATTTTTACAAAATATAGGCCAGTAGAAAAAAATGGTAATTTTTCTAATATAGATTTCTTACCCAAATTAATTTGAGTAATATACGGATGCTCAATACCATTTTCCTCACTTGTTTCAACATGATACTCATTTCTACAGATATCTTTAAAACTCAATAAATTTCTTCTGGATTTTGAAGAAAACAGTGCCTTATTAATATTAATTGTTGTTCTTTCAAGCAACAATATATTAGTTCTTCCGGAGTCTTCAATCACATTTGTACTATCGTTTATAGTATAAATATTTATTTTTCTCATTTTGAGATAAGAAAAATATTTATCATTTTTTAGTATAGTGTATGTAGTTCCACTATCAATAATACATACATGATCATTAACAACAGTCATCTGAACAAAAATATGTATATGCAAACATAAAGATTATTAAAATATGATGAAAATTCAAAAATATCAGGGTGAGGCATTAGTTCTTCTGGATACTACCATCACCAATTAAATGGTTCATCCTACCGTCTGGGTGTTCGAAAAAATCAGATACATCCATATGGGTGATATTGATATTAAGATATTTTGGATCAATATCATCGTCGTCATTATCATTCACTGGAGGTTGAAAAAATTTTGCTTCAACATTTTTATTTTTTTTTCAGTAAAACTTTATATAATTCCACTAAATACTTGGTTGTATGACAGTTACGTAACCAATGACCTTTCACGCCACATCTATAGCACTTATCCTCATAATTTTCTTGCGTTTCTTTTTATTTTCCTTTATTATCTTTTCTTTCCCACTTCAGGTAGTCAGTATTTCTCACAACTTGATTATTACTGTGATAAGAGAAATATTGAGTGTGTCCACGACCATAACCACGGCCACGGCCACGACTACGACTATGATTATGACTATAGCTTCTGTTGGAACTAACAACATTCACTTCTGGGAGTGCTGTTGAGTCAGTTGGTATGGCTTTATGATTTCTCAATTATAACTCATTATTTTTCTCTACAATAAGGAGGACAGTAATTAAATCAGTAAATTTTATATACCCTTTTTCTCGATATTGTTGCTGCAGGACAATATTCGAAGTATGAACGGTGGAGAATGTCTTCTCCAATATATCTTCATCAGTATTTTTTTCTCCACATAATTTTAATTGAGATGTAATTTTATACATGACGGAGTTATATTCATTCAAAGTTTAAAATCTTGCAACCTCAGGTGCATCCATTCATATCGTGTAGTTGGTAGTATAACCATCTTCAGGTGGTCAAATCTTTCTTATAAATTTACCCACAAGACATGGATTTTTTTCGATAAGACATTCTATTTTCAAATTTTCGTTGAAATGATGATGGATAAAAATAAAAACTTTGACCTTTTGTTGTGCAAATGCACTATTATTTTCTTTAATAGTTTCACTAAGGCCTTCAGTATTTAGATGCATTTTTGCATCGAGTACCTATGACATATAATTTTTTCCAGAAATATTAAGGGTTACAAATTCGAGTTTAGTAAGGTTAGTCATATGGATCAATAAATACGTACCTTTAGTCTTTTGACTTTTGTAATAATAGAGACTCGTGCTGCTTTAGTCTTTAGCAATAATAGAGACTCGTACTGATAACGTGTTATAAAATTTTAGCAGTGTCAGAATAAAATTTACACACAATAAATCTCTGACTATTATTTGCATAAGAATTTTTTCACACTTCTCTCTTTCTTTTCTCTCATAATTTTCTCTAACAATTCTCTACCAATTGGTATATTTCTCAAGTTTGGAGAAGAGCTCTATTTATAGAGTTCTATTTGTGGAATGAATCATCTTCTACTAATATGTATTAGTGGTATCTCCACTAACTCTTAATGGTAAATATCCATATCCACTAATGGAATTAGTGAATTCTCATAACAATCTCTTGATTAATGGATTTTTTTTTTTAAAAAAAGAATAACATATTCTTTTGTGTCTCATATGGGGTCTATAATTATAGGAGTTGGTCTATAATACATGATTGAATGGGACTCTTTAAAAAAAATGTAAAAATGTAAAAATTTTTTTATCCAATTAGCAAAAGCGACTTAGGATCCAAATGAGTTTCATAATTATAAGAATTGCTTCTATAATTGATACATGTCTCCATAAGATCTTTTAAAAGAAAGTTTAAAAGCCCAATTTAAAAAATGTAAAATGTAAAAATTTAGGACCCAATGAGATTGGGCTCAAAGAATGTAGGAACCAATTGGATTTCATAACTATATGAATTGGTTCTGTAACTGGCATTGAATTCACTGGAGTTCTTTTAAAAAAATTGTCTTAAGTGTAAATTTTTTTAAACCAATTACTAAAAGAAATTTAGGACCCAATTAGCAAAAGCCCCACTAGGATCCAATCACATCGAGTTCAAAGAAATTTAGGAACTCATAAGAAAATGTAAAAATTAGGACCCAATTAAAGGAGTTGGATCCATTACTAATACAAGACTCGAAAGATGTGAAAGCCCAATTAACAAATGCTAAATGTAGAAATTTAGGACCCAATTAAATAGAGTCCAAAGAAATTAAGGAATCAAGTAGTAAATGTAAAAATCAGGATCCAATTGTAGGAATTGGTTACTAAATGGAGATCTTTTAAAAGCCCAAGTAAAAAAACGTAAAATGTGAATACAATTTTTGGACCCAATCAGAGCCTGAACCAAAGACCCAATCAGTAAAAGGCCAAATAGAAAACGGGAAAATGTTGGACCCAATTCGAACGGGAAATTGAACCCGACGTGAATCGAACACGCAACCTTCTGATCTGGAGTCAGACGCGCTACCATTGCGCCACGGATCCCTTGTTATTTACAATGTAAATAATTATTTATATAAGCTTTTCGTGAAGTAAGTTTTTCATTTTTTTTAGAGATGAATTTTGAATTTTTTTAAAGAACAAAAATTAAACATATATGTGGAAAACATCATAATAAATTAAAAAATGCATGTAATCAATAGCCAAAAATGTTTGACATCATCTTGAAACTTGTGATTTTTGGGGAAACAAAATTGTTCTTTTTTATGTTAATTATGTGCCAAAAAAAAAAAAAAAATCATTTTTGACGAAAGATGAAAGGATACTGGAATTTCAACACATTTAATCCTTCCATTATCTATTTGTTTTTTCCACTCATAATCAAGAAACTCTTGTATTCGAATTAATTTTAGCATGATAGAATGGAAAATTTTAAGACAACATTTTCCTTTTTTTTTTTTGCTTCTTCTCTCTCGTGGAATTCATATGATCCGAAACAGGCATTTTATTTCTTTTGAGGAGGGTTTTGGAATTAACCATACGTTTATTTATGGATATATATATATATATATATATATATATATATATATTTATTAAGGTTGGTGATATTATCAAAGACCTTTTCTTCTACCGGAGTAATCTTTTTCAAATAACAAAATTGTTCTTTCGATCATCAGTATTTGGAAGAAGAAAATCAGATCAATTATTATTTGTTATCTATTTATTTCCAAATCTAAATAAAGCAATTTCAAATTTTCTTATACATCCTTTACAATACTTTCTAATACACCATTAAAAATATCGTGATTTCATTTCTCCCAAATCGTCTCCCTTCGCCTGCCAAATCCATGCCAATATCAAATTTTATTTTCCCACTATTTTTTTCTTATGAGTAAATCATCAACAACAAACGCCAAATCCAATAATAGATTTATAGGGATTGAGTGTTGATACTTCCATTGCCAAGCCAATAGTATGGTTCATGATATATTAGAAAAGCACAAGAATATTGTAAAAAGCAGTAGTGATTGTGTTGCGCAGAAGTCGAAAGTTTTTGAATCTTCTGATCTTTGGAGCATATCGCTTCCCTTGATTTGAAATCTTGTTTAAAGGAGAAAGCAAACGATTTGGAAGAGAGCAGAATATTGAATTTCAATAGATGGAAAAGCAAAATTATAAGGCTATCTTTACTAAGGTATCCGCAACAGTGTTGCCTCGTCTGAAGATATGCCTAATGTGGAAAGAATGGATACTAAAGGTCCCCTCAGAATCTGTTTCTTCTGAATGGAAAGACGGCGAAGTCCTTCCCCTTCTCTTTCATGTGTCAGCTCAATAATTCTGTGCATTCAATATTGATGTTACTTTGGAATAATAATGCAAGTTGATGGCTGGACTCACTTGGCAATTAGCATAGCCACACAATCAATGCCCGTGATTTATCGTTGGGGTTGTTTCTGCGCCTCCATTTTATTTTAACACATTAGAACCTAAATTGAATTCAAAATATTATTTTATATGGAATTTTTACCCTATATTTGGTTAAACAATTTCTATCTATTTATTTGAGGAAAGTTTTCTCAGTATTTCCTGTTATCTAATATATTTTTTTTTTAAAAATGTAAAGCAGAGTATGTTATTTATAGAGTATATTATTAAGGAAAACATTTATATTGGCCTTCTTAAATTATATATATATATATATATATATATATATATATATATTAAAATTTGTATCATCCTAAACAATTATTTAAAAACAGGAAAACTTATGGCTAGTTTGTGAGTCTAAAGAAAAAGAGAAAAGAAGAGAAATACTAAATTTGAGAGGGAAAAAAAAAGAAGGTGAGATAATTTAAATTGAATATTATTTATAAATTTATGATAAAAAAGAAATGAACCACTTATTTCTTCTTTTCTCTTAATTTATCTCCTCCTAAACTAGCTCTTAAAGGGCCCTGTTGTCATTTTAAAAAAAATGAGATCTCTTTCATTAATTATTTACAAATTACACATAATATTATATTTACATCGTTTTTGAAAAATCGTCACTTTTGCCAAAAATAATTTTTAAAAAAATCTATCACATCAGCTAACGTTAGATACATTTTGTTACGTCATTAATTAAAAGTATCCTTATAATAACGATATTCCCGATATTTAGAATAAAATGTCGACAAATAAAAAATATCAATAAAAAATATCACGTTATTTTTTAATTAAAGCTCGTAATATTAAAAATATTTCCGATACTATTTAAAAAAGTAACATTTAATTAAATAATATCAAATAACAATGACGCTTTTTGATATAAGTATTGTCTAATTCAAAATTATAGGGACATTTTAAAATTAATTGTCTAATTTTATAAGGAATTTTTTTTACCGATATTAATTAAAAGTGTCTCTATAATGATGATATTCCCAACGTTTAGAATAAAATGTCGACATATAAAAAATATTGCGTCATTTTTTAATTAAAGTGTCGGCATATTATATATATTTTTCCGACATTAATAAAAATGCATCGTAATATTAAAAAAATTTCTGACACTATTTAAAAAAAGCAACACTTAATTAACTAATATCAAATAATGATGACACTTTTTGATATAAGTATTGTCTCATTCAAAATTATAGGGACGCTTTAAAATTAATTGTCCAATTTTAAAAGAAAACTTTTTGCCGATATTAATTAAAAGTATCCCTATAATAATGATATTTTCGACTTTTAGAATAAAATATCGTGTCAATTTTTAATTAAAACGTCAGCATGTTATATATTTTTCTCAACATTAATAAAAATGCATCATAATATTAAAAAAAATTTCCGGCACTATTTAGAAAGTCAACATTTAATTAATAATATTAAATAACGACGATACTTTTTGATATAAGTGTCGTCTCATTTAAAACTATAGGGACATTTTAAAATTAATTTTTTAATTTTAAAAAGAATTTTTTTGCCGACATTATTTAAAAACGTCCTTATAATAATGATATTCTTGATATTTAGAATAAAACATCAACAAATAAAAATATCGTGTCATTTTTTAATTAAAGCGCCGCATGTTATATATTTTTTCCAATATTAATGAAAATGCGTCGTAATATTAAATTTTTTTGACACTATTTAAAAAAAGCAACATTTAATTTACTAATATCAAATAACAATGACGCTTTTTGATATAAGTGTGGTCTCATTCAAAATTATAGGGGCGCTTTAAAATTAATTGTCCAATTTTAAAGAGAACTTTTTTGCTGACATTAATTAAAAGCGTCCCTATAATAATGATATTCCTTATGTTTAGAATAAAATATCGACAAATAAAAAATATTGCGTCAATTTTTAATTAAAGCGTCTGCATGTTATATATTTTTCCCGACATCAATGAAAATGCGTCGTAATATTAAAAAATTTTCTGACACTATTTAGAAAATCAACATTTAATTAAATAATATCAAACAATGATGACGCTTTTTGATATAAGTGTCGTCTCATTCAAAATTATAGAGATATTTTAAAATTAATTTTTCAATTTTAAAAGGAATTTTTTTGCCTTCATTATTTAAAAGCGACCCTCCCGATGTTTAGAATAAAACGTCAACAAATAAAAATATCATGTCATTTTTTAATTAAAGCATCGGCATGTTATATATTTTTCTCAATATTAATGAAAATGCGTTGTAATATTAAAAAATTTCTGACACTTTTTAACAAAGCAACATGTAATTAAATAATGTCAAATACTGACGACGCTTTTTGATATAAATGTCGTCTCATTCAAAATTATTGAGATATTTTAAAATTAATTGTCCTGATTTAAAAGGAGTTTTTTTGCCGACATTAATTAAAAGTGTCTCCATAATATAGATATTCTCGACATTTAATATAAAATGTCGACTGATTAAAAATTTTCAATATAAAATATAAGAGTCGATATATTTTATATATTCCCAACATTAACAAAAAAAAAATTGTAAAAATACAAAAATATTTTCGATATTTTCTTTGAAAAAGTAACAATTTAGTCATTTAAATAATAGAAAAATTAAATGTCGTCTCATTCAAAATTTTAAAGACATTTTTAAAATAATCGTCATGATCGCTCTTAAAAAATGACTTTTTTGACATATTTTTAATGTCACTTTTTATAAAGGGTAATAATATAGTATCATAATAATACTAAATTTATTTACGTTATTATAACAAAACGATATAATTTAAATTAATTTAAACTGATATACATGCATTACTTGATACTTTCATTGTGTAAGGAAAAAACAAGGGCACGCTTTGAGAAATTTTTATCAAAAAAAGCATCGAGTTAGAGGACAATTTTTTTTCCTTTTCATGGACTGAAGAAAATCGGCCAAATCTCAATCCTTGGCTTTGTCTATATTTTCTTCTTCAACTCAAAATCGTGTTTCTTCTTCGCCTCTACACCGTTTGTGAGTTTGAGGGTAGAACTCTCATTTTGTTTTTTTTGTTTGTCTCTATTTTAGTTCGTCTTTTTTTTTTTTAGAATTTATTTTCTTTTCTTTTGCTGATTCATTTCTTTGAGATTTACCAGAGCCCTTTGCAGAGTTTACTACCACTTTCTCTCTGGAATGCCGCACTCTGTAATAGCATCGATTTTTCCCGATCCGTTCGTGCTCACCTTGATGCTTCATGATATCTTCTTCCACTCCTGATATTTGTGCATCAACTTACATATTTTTATGCGATGAAAAAATAAGATATTTCGATCTAATCTCTGTCTATACCTTTAGCTGTATTGCGAGTCTCTGTGTGTAAGCCTGAAAGGGCTTTGAAATTGGGATTGTTTGGAGTTGTTCGGATGAAGATTTTTGTGGCTTTAGGGACAATGGTGTTCAATTCTTTGATCGACATGACGAGATAAAAAGGAATTCTGGGCTTGGGAAGTAGTAATACTTATTTCAGAGAATTAAATCCTAGGAAGTAGAGAAGAAAGTTGATATCTTATAGGTCAAAAATTATGAGAAAAAAGGTGAAATCTTTGGAGTGGGTGTTAAAAAAAAAAAATCTTTTGAATAAGTTTAATTACTCTTGTTGACATTGGTGTAAATCTTTTGGATTGTTGTTTGTTGCTTTTGTATTTGTTTTTGTGATGGCGATTGTCCAACGAATTTTAGAATTTATCCCTAATGAATTGAAATCTTTTGCTTGTATGCTTGGAATGAAGATGTTAAACATAGGTTCTAACTTTTGAATGCCAAAATGAAACCTGTATAAGTCACGAGTTATTAAGGTATTGATATGTTGTAGAATGGACTATAATTTTGTCTATTTAAAATTTAAAAATGGAAATTGTATCGTATTTGATGTTTCTTGTGTTTGTCTGACTCATGTATGGGATACCCGGTAGCACTCTTGTTGCAATTCTTTTGATGCTCAAGAGGAATATATTTTAGATTTGACTTTTGCTTCTGATTCAATGAAACTGTTAGGAACAAGGTACAGAGCATAATTCTCTTTTTCTGTTGGTAATAAATATGGATTTAAATTGACTTTGGGATATTTGAATTGTAAATTTCGTTTGTGAGTGCCACCAGGTTTCTGTCCCATTGTTTAGTGTTGCAACCAGGAAGTGGATATAATTTCAAGTAACTTAGAAACCCCATTTTTATATGTAATATGGTAACCATCAGAAACATGAATAGATTACCTTGGTGCAAAATTTGGTTGACTAATCAGTCAAAGTTTTCAGCAACAGGGCAGACATCTGGTCATTTGGAATCACTGCACTGGAGTTGGCTCATGGTCATGCGCCATTCTCGAAGTATCCTCCAATGAAGGTATGTGTTTCTATCTATGAGAACTCAAGAAACAATTAAAAAAAAAAAAAGAATAGATGCAATATGTGCTTGATCTTCAATTTTGTAGGCTAATATGTCAATTTTTCTTGGTTTGTAGCTTCTCTTGATGACCATACAGAATGCTCCTCCCAGACTTGATTTTGACCATGACAAAAAAGTTTTCTACGGTGTGTGCATTTGTTGTAGCTATTGAATTTAGAGGATAAATTCATTTTGAAAAGTTATATTGCTTCCCTATGTAGTTGCCATTCCTACATGTTATCTCTTTTGTCGATTGATTAGTAAAGAATCCTCAGTTGTTAACAATCTTTTAAAGAGATGGTTGCGGTGTGCTTGGTGAACGACTAAACAAAGAAGCCTCCTGCAGAAAAATAGTTGGAACACTCCTTTTTCAAGAATGCAAAGCCTCCAAAGCTTTCTGTGAAAAAACTCTTTGCTGACCTGCCGCCACTATCAAATTGCATGAAGGCACTTATGTCATTTTAGTGATAGTGTATTTTTTTTTTCAAGGATGGGAATTTTATCATTGTGCTGGATAGTGAATCTACTTATAGTCAAGAGTGGCTCCTGTATTTTGATCTCTAAGTAAGTGTGTTATCTTTTTAAATTATTTCATTATATCGTTTGTAACAATTAATTATGTTAATAAAATAATTTAAATCTTTTAAATGTTCATCATTTTTTTTCCTTTATTTGATGTGTAGGGCTATTGGATTTTCCATCAGTTTGCAGCAATATGAAGACTTTTTTTTTTAGCCTGCTAATGAAATTGGACATTTATATCTAGTCTTACTTATATTTAGTTAGGCATTTGGTTAAATGCTTTTGAATATGATTATTTAAATTTTTTCCAACTTTATGCAATTTATTTAAATAAATATTATTCATTTTGTTTCAAAATTATCATTGTTTTACAATTTTTTATCGTACAATGTAAAGAGAAACAGTTGTTATGAGAATTTAAATTGGAAAATATTTACGAAATAATAAAATATAATAATTGTTGATTTTGGGACACTTAAACAAAAGTGAGGCCAAAATTGGGACACTATTTATATAATATAACAAGAGAGGGACGCATTCATAAGTAAGCGTAGTTATTTTAGCAACGCTTAAAAAAATATAGTCGTTAAATTTTGGAACATTATGATTGATTGCATCGTAAAAAAAGGGACGAAATTGTATTTATGTGTTGTTATTTTTGGGACATTTATGAAACAATGTGTCGCTAAATTCGAGCCACTATAAACACAGAATACAGCTAGAAAAGCGGATAGAATCAAAATTTTGTGACGTAAATTTTAGGACACGTTTGAAAATAAAGAATCTAAGCATTGTGAATTTAGAGACGCTTTTAGAAAAAGTGTCGGTAATTTAATTTACTGACGCAAAATCCTACATCGTAAAATTTCTGGTGACACCACTAATGCATGTGAGGACATTTATAAAAGCGTCGGTAAACAATTTTACGACACAAATTAGCATCTCAAAACAAATTTATTAACATCCCTAAATGCTAAGTTTGTTGTAGAGAACACAAGCTAATTATAAAAATATATTTGTGATTTGCTTAAAATATAAATGTAATTATAATTTGAACAAATTTGAGGGGTAAAATGTAATTAACCCAAAACATAATGAAGTATACCCATATGACAGATCCACTGAACAGGTGTCCAACTGGGAGCGCGGACCATTTAAATTATGTCATTTTTTGGGACAAAAATGAACCCTCTCTCTTTATATATATATATATGTGTGTGTGTAGGGGACCATATGAAGTTTTTTTTTTTATATTATTTTTAAGTGCTGATCATTGACAAAAACAAAGAATTGACAAAGATGCGCTGTTGGTCGCCAGGTGAAGAAAAGATTGGTATCAAGATTGTATAATTTGATGGTTTTAAATTATTTCTTTAAATATATATTAAAAAAATACGTATAAACATATCATTAATGGCACAACAAATTAAGAAAACTCAAAGCGAACCTAGGTGTAAATGTGAGATAATAAAAATCTTAGCAATCCAATACACAACAATCAATAATATAATAGGTGAATTCTACAAATTTTAATTTCGAGCCAAAATTCAATTTAATACAATATCGATGTAATATTTTAATGATTGAGTATTTATTTTATAATTTCAAAAAATCTAAATTAAATTAAGAAAAAATGAAAAGAGGAAAATAAAACTTTACTTCCTAAAAACTAATCCGTCTAAATTGGATAATCTAGTACTAGTTGAAAAAGAAACACTACTTAAATATTGTTATGTAAATAACACTTTTATATGATAACCTTGCATCCTATATTTATAACATCTGCATAAACTCTACAAAAACATTAGCTGTAATGGACAATAAATTATTACTTTAGCCTTCTTTTTATGGAATGAAAAAGTATCTATTTTTCATACTATTAGATGCTCATGTCGATCCACTTTTCCTTTCTCTTTGCGAGTAAGTTGATCTTGAGGGTTCGTGCAGTTTGAAAATTACTAAAAGTGAAATTTGTAAAATTTATGCATGAATTATTTTTAGTTTCGGTTACGTTCCGATTTTTGCTATGGTTGTCATCTTCTTGTGTACAGCCAAAATAGCTCGCATTCACATTGGTTCTAGCCTCGAGGCCATCAGTAATCCCCGAGGTAACGATATAGTTAGCTTCTGGCAGACAACTCCAAAAGATTTTTCCGTATATTTTGTTCGATCTGTGCTCTTACTTCAAGTATTGAATACTCTGTTAGGCATCCCATAGAAACAAGAGCATAGAAGTTAATCATGGTAGCAATTGATTGGTTATGGAAAACAATTGTGGTGGTAGCCATTTGCTATCTTCTTCAAGAATTTCTATGGATAAAGAGGCGCAGAAGATTGCCACCAGGGCCGAAACCACTTCCCATTTTGGGAAATCTTCATTTGTTGGGAAAGAATCCACATCAAGATCTGTTTCGTTTAGCTCAAAAACATGGACCAATCATGTATATGCAGCTTGGATTTGTCCCTGCAATCGTTGTTTCATCCCCACAAGCAGCTGAGAAGTTCCTCAAAACTCATGATCTTGATTTTGCTAGCAGGCCTTATAACGAGGGCGCTTGGTATGTTGCTCATGAGCAGAGGAACCTGAGTTTTGCCAAATATGGTCCTTATTGGCGAAACATGCGTAAGCTTTGCATTTTAGAGTTGCTTAGCAATCTCAGGATTAGTCAATTTCAGTCCATGAGAAGAGAAGAGTTCGGGTTACTGATTGAATCACTGAAACGGGCAGCTTCCGATAGTATTGTTGTTGACTTCGGTGCTTCAGTTTCATCTTTGAGTGCAAATATGAGTTGCCTGATGATATTTGGAAAGAAATATATGGACAAGGATTTTGATGATAGAGGCTTCAAGGATGTGATTCAAGAGGTTTTACACCTTGCAGCAGTTCCTAATTTTGGCGAATTCTTTCCTTTCATTGGCGTTCTTGACCTTCAAGGGTTAACTCGTCGCTTCAAAGCTCTCGGTAAGGTGTTTGATGATTTTTTTGAGAGGATAATTGATGAGCACATTCAAACTGGGAGCCAAAATGAACCCAGAGACTTTGTGGATACCATGATGGCCATTTTGAAGTCCGGTGAAGCTGAATTTGAGTTTGATCGCCGTCATGTCAAAGCTGTTTTGCTGGTAAGCTTAAGTACTCGGCATAATATTTCATTGTGTGTGTTCATTTGGCAAATTTCTTGTAAATTTTAATGTTGAACTTGTCATTCTGGCACTGATGTTCATGACTTGACTCGAAGGATTTGCTTATTGCATCAGTGGATACTTCAGCAACAACAGTAGAATGGGCATTTTCAGAACTCCTGAGGCATCCTAATGTGATGAAGAAATTGCAGAAAGAAATAGAAGAAAAAGTGGGCATGAACAGAATTGTGGAGGAGTCAGACCTTGAAGGCCTAGAGTACTTGGACATGGTTATAAAAGAAACTTTCAGACTCCACCCTACAGCACCTCTGCTGCTTCCACACGAGGCCATAGAAGATTGTACCGTTGATGGCTACCATATCCCAAAAAAGTCACGAATTCTTGTAAATACAACAGCCATTGGGCGTGATCCAAACGTATGGAGAGAGCCAGGGAGGTTCTTCCCCGAAACATTTGTTGAGGAGGGCATAGACATGCGAGGACGCGACTTCCGGCTCATCCCATTTGGCTCTGGAAGAAGAAGTTGCCCTGGTTTGCAGTTGGGGCTTACTGTTGTCCGTATGATGATAGCCCAATTGGTGCACTGCTTTGATTGGGAGCTTCCAAATGGTACGAGTCCAAATGATTTAGACATGAGTGAATTATTTGGTTTTGTAACATCAAGGGCTAATCATCTCTTGGCAGTTCCCACTTATAGGTTGCATAACTAATTTAAATCTAGGTTAATGTTGCTTTGGGTTGGGTATAATATAAACTTCCTCGTACTTATTTCGAGAATATGGATGAATTTGTATACAGAATAAATATTTATATTTCGTTAATTATATAATTTTTTAGGAGAATAATAGTGACATATTATTAATTCAAAGATTCGCTAAAATTTGCAAAGAAAAAATTTTCTGTTGTGATCTCACACATACAAAGTGGATCAATTTAAGTTTTTTGTGCCAAGCAAATGAATTGGATTTACTTTCAATTAGTCATACAAATAAAAATTCAATAGTAGTGTTCTTAGAGAGAATATGTAGTAAGCAATCAACGAATTGGCTAATCTTGGAGAAATCATCTACTGGAGAGGTTATTTTTCTAATGATAACTTTACAATAACTTTCAATTTGTTTTTTATTTTAAGTATTTTTTACCATATTAAAACCATGTTCATATATCCATTTTTTTTGGGTCAATAATTGTGGTAGTGAAGATTACAATAAACGGGGGAAAAAAGAGGGACTAAAAATATAAATAAAAAATATGGGATTAAGCTATTTGAAAGGTAGGTATGAAATTAACATAATTATTTGTCCCAAAAAAAAAATGATTCATTATTTTTGTCCTTGAACATTTTCATTGTGTGAATATCCGCTCCAATCTTTGACGTGTTTGCAGTGGCAGAGACCAAAATAAAAAAAAAAAAGTTTAGGGACTTAAAAATATAACCTTAAACATATGAAATTAAGTTATTACAAAATAAATATATTAGAAATTAAAATAACCATTTGTTTTTAATTTTATTTTTGAAATTTTGTGTAACATAATTCCTTCTTTCTTTTTCTTCTTATTATTTTTCCCTTCTATTCTTTGTTTTTGTCTTCTCCTACTAAGACAAAATTTCATTGTCAAATATCTATTGCGTCATATTTAACTTGTTAAAAAAAAAAAAAAATCATTTTCATAGAAATTTCGACTTATATTCCAAGTTAAAAAGATGCAAATACTAAAATATACTATCTATTATCTTCATCTCAAGATGGTGAAAAAGAAGATAAAAGGAGGAGTTTGGTGCTTCAAATGAGAAAGGCTGAACTTTTGTCTATTTAGCAGTGACTTTAGAATTTTTTAATTTTACGTTTTGCTCTCTCGATTTTTCAATAAGTTATAACGCTATTCCTAAATATATTTTTCATATAATTTATATTTCAAATCCATCATTTACCTTGAAGATTATATTGAATGTGATTTTATATATTCTTTATTTATTTACATATATAAATAATAGTATAAAAATTAAGAAAACTCAAAATGAACCCAATTTTAAATATAAAATCTGAAATTTTAGCCATGGGCTTGTGATATAATTTGACACCGTCGAAATCTAAGTGTTACGAAATGCGGTTTCGAATGATCTTTATGATTATGACCCCAACAAGCCCGTATGCCATTTGCCAGTAAAGTCACTATCGCAACTAGTTTTGGCTCAGTGTATAGTATGTACATTTTATTCAGTACTGTTCAAATTTTATAACAATTATACCAATTTTTTTAAAATCTTAGATTTCTATTTAGTCTGTATCTGCTCCGCATGTGCCTCTTTTAGTCCCTTACGCAAACAATTCAACGAATCATTTCGGCGTTTTCAGGGGACCAATATTTCTCTTGCCATCTCCAAACGATGTTGACTCAGAAAAGAAATCATGGTGAAGTTTGAATTTAGTCCATAAAATTCAATTCCCTGTCGCAATCCTTGCGTATTCCATTTAATCATCAAAACTTCACCTGTTTAATTTTCACTAGTAGCAATGGCAAGTGAATTGGTTCAGCCGTCGAGCCGGACTGGGTCCGGCCCGAAGGCCGAACCGGTCACTGTGCATCGAGTTGGGTCTAGGACTCGGTCCAGTTTGGGTTAGGGGTTAAAACTCTTGGCCCGTTTGGGCCCGCGACCCGGTGGGCCAGCCCGCCTAAGAGAGCCATTACCCAATGGTTCTCTCAACTTTTGTTTATTACATTTCAGTCTAAAAAACGGTTGAAATTTTTTTTTTTTATATTTTGGTCCGTAACGGTTATATTCTCTATTTTAACCCCCAAAACTCTATAAATACTCTCCAATTCCACCCAAAACTCATCAAACACTCTCCAATTCTCTCAAACTCTCTCTAATTCTCCATTTTCTCTACAAAAAGTATTAGAATAGAATTTATTTTTGTGTAATACTTTTTCAATTCTTCAAGAAAGTTTTCATATTTTAGAAGATTATTGAGTAGCAGAATAGTAGATACAAGAAATAAAAAGCTCCACAAAGTATTTCTTAATCTTACATTCTTATATTTTGGCTTTATTAATTGTTTATTTGTTTTAATTATTTGTTTAATTTTTAAGTTAATTTATTTTTAATATTTTTCAATTCTCTTATTTCATTATTTGTTAATACTTTATTTTTTTGAACTTTTATTTGAATTTTGATTGCTTTTTTTTTTTTTTAAGAAATAATAGATCCAAATCAATATCATTATTTTTCTTCGTCCCAACCATCTGCACATTTTGATTTTAATATAGATCTAGTCTTGAATTTAATAAATAATGAAATAGGTAATAAAGATGAAGGTCCTAGTAGGCATAGTGTTAGTGTTTCACAATCACAACCAACTCCAACAATTAATCCTGACGAACCTAATATAGGTGAGGATGATGTTGAAACAACGGATGTTATAACTAAAGCAAAAACATTTATGGTTTGGAATCTTTTTGAAAAAGATAATAATAATGATAGGGCAATATATAAAATTTGTAGTGTGGTATATGCACATAAGAAGGGAGGAGGGACGAGAACATTAGTTAGACATATGAAAATGTCACATAATGATTGGTTAGAAAACCTACTTAAATAACAATAAATACGTACTACAGGAAGTCAAATTATTAGTAATTTTCAATATGATCATAGAAAAAATAGAAGTGCATTTGCTAAAATGGTTGCTCAAACTAAATTACCTTTTAATTTTGTAAAAAATTCACATTATGAACAATATATGTAAAATAATTGTCAACCAGTATGGAAAAGAATTTCTAGAACAACATTAAAAAATTATATAATAAAGATATATAAAGAAATGAAAGAGTATCTAATTGCTATGTTCAATTTTTGTAATTGGAAATTTGCTCTTACTTGTGATGGTTGGACTGCAATTACTAATGATTCTTATTTATGCATTACATGTCATTGGATAGATCATGATTGGTTAGTACAAAAAAGAACTATTTGTTTTAAATTATTCGAATATCCTCATGTAGGTAGTAGTATAGCTAGAATGATTACTCAAACATGTCGTGAATATAGGATTTTAAATAAAATTATTTCTATTTCTTTAGATAATACTTCAAATAATGATTCCGCCATAGCAATTTTAAAAAATACTATGAATCCTATGTTAGATGGTATTTTATTTCATACTAGGTGTGCTTGTCATATACTTAAGTTGTGTGTTAAAGCAGGATATAAATATATTGATGATATTGTTAATATAATTAGAAATATTATTTTATTTATTAAAACCTCCCCAACTAGGTAACAAAATTTTAAGGCATTATGCCGAGAATAAGGTGTATCTTTTAAAAAATTTACATTAGACTGTAAAACTATATGAAACTCAACTTTAGATATGTTTGAAAGTGTTATACCTTTTCAAAATCAACTTATTGAATTTTGTAATAGTAATAATTTTCAACCTCCACTAACTGAAACTCATTTTGAAAATTGTACTGCACTTTCAACATTTTTATTTACCTTCAAAGAAGCTATTGAACTTTTATCGGGATCCTATTATCCCACTACTCATCATATTCTTCCAACACTTGCTAAGGTAGCACATATTTTTTGTGAGTATATGGATCATCCTCAATATAGTTATTTTATGAGAAGTATGTTTGAAAAATATAAAAAATATTATGAAGATATTTCTATTTTATATTGTATGGCATTGTGTATGGATCCTAGAGTAAAGACGATTGGTTTTCATAGTATTATTGAATATTTATATGAAATATTAGATTTTGATGAATCACAAATACTTAAACAATGTATGATAAAAGATCTAAAAGATAAAACAGTTAAAGCTTTATATGACATGTATAATTTGTATGAGTTTGAGTCTTCTTGTTCTAGTTCTCCTACAACGATCGACTATCACCTACAACGAGATGGCAATTTATGAGATGCAGCCCTTGATAGAAAATGAAGATCAACATTTTGATATTTGTGGTTGGTGGAAGGCTCATGTAAGTCAATACCACATTTTATCTAAAATGACACGTGATCTTTTGATACCACCAGTCTCTACAATGCCATCGGAAAGCGACTTCAGTGAGAGCGCTCGAACAATCGATGAAAGAAGATCTCGATTGGCTCCTCAAACTTTGGAGATGTTAATATGTTGTAGTAGTTGGTTTGTAGCCGAAGATAGGACGGCTAATTCGTGGATTATTAATGATGACTCATATGATGAATTAGGTGAACCAAGTAGTTAGTTTAGTATTCTTGTAATTATGAATTTAAAATAAGTAATATTATGTATTTAATTTTATTTTTAGGATATTTATTATATTTTTAAATTTTAATCATCGTAATATTTTTAAAAGGTTTAGGCATCAAGTCCTCCTATTATGTAATCTTTATTTTATTAATTAATAAAACAGGTATGGATCCAAGCCAAATGCCCCACCACTTCAAGGTGACTTTTTATAATTTTAAAAAATTATGTTAAGTAGGAGGGAAAAAAAAAAGAATAAGCATACGGGCCGGCCCATGGGCCTCATGGGCCAAGGTCCCGGGCCGTGCCAGTCCCAGGGCTTTTGGCCCAGGGACCGGCCCGTCCCCCTCTGGGACTGGCCCGAAACCTTGCGAGCCAGCCCAATAGCCATTGCTATTCACCAGTACAAATAGCCATGGGAAGAGGCCTTGCTAATGGATAGAATACACTGCAATTCGAGAAATTTATTTTGTTTCAAGTGAAGCATAAAAATGGCATCATAAATTTAAGTGCAAGTACCCAAGATTAAGCTGGGTTCTCAGGGATTGGAAGTTTCTGCTTAGGGATTAGGGTCTTTCTCTCTCGCCCTATTTTGCTCGTCATTTTTTAAATTAAAACAATTCTTTCCCTATTTAATTTATGTAATCTAATTATATAAATTTCTTAAATAGAAAAACCACGAGTTACATTCAAGGGGAGTTAGATGAGACGAGAATTAAACCAGAATTTTAGAAAAGGCATGACTTGCAGGTCCTATTTAATAAAAACCAAAACTATAAAAAAAAAAAATACATGAACAAATGTAATTTGATTTTAGTCCATAACCATCCACTATGCCATTAATTATGCTTAAACAAAAATTAAACATATAATTTTATTATTTCAAAATCTCTATTTTGGAAAAATAAAACAAAATTTAGATTTAATTTCTAAAATCAAATTCTAGAAATTAAATTAAGATAAAATCTAAAATCAATATTTTAGATTTAATTTCTAAAATCAAATTTTAGAAATTTAATTAGGATAAATTTGAAAATCAATATTTTAAAAAATTTATTAATTGCTAAAATCATATTTTAGGAATTAAATAATAATACATAATCTAAAATTAATATTTTAAAAAATATATTAATTTCTAAAAAATAATTTTATCTCAAATCATGGGTCTTAATTAAAAACTAATCATAATTAAATTTAATTCTCAAAACGAGAATTAATAAAAAAATTTACTTTTTTTATATATCTAAAATTACTATTTTAGATAATTAATTTTCAAAACTAATTTTAGAAAATATTCTTGGTTCGTCCCTAACTGAATTTCTGGAAAGTTTGGCACAAGAGAAAAACTGGAAAAAGAAACTTTTGTGGGTCACCCGGGAGAATCAACCGAAATGAAAAGAAAAGAAGAATTTTTTTTATATTTTATATATAGCCCACAAAGGGACAAAAACTTATCCTGACCATGGATGAAGCACGGCTCCCCAGCTCGGGCAGCTTAGTCCGAGCGAGAAGCGGCTTGGGACCAATAGTGCCTCAAGCCGAGGCCTTGCTCTAGTGAGCAGTGCCTTGGGCAGCTCTTCTTCTGGTCATCATCTTCCAAAGACGATTTTGGGGACAAAAAAAAAAAAAACCTTCAAATCTTTGAAGACAATGTTCGTGAACTCGAATGTTGTTTCCAGTTTGATTTAATTCTTTGTTAATCCTTATTAACAACAATCTATGATCACCATCACCATTAAATTAACATTACAACTAGTTCAGAGAAAACTTTTAATTTCATACAAACAGAACCATTTACAGAATACCTACAACACTCAGAAACAATTTCTGTGAACCCATAAAACATACAGAAACAATTTCTTTCAGTGTTGTGAAAATGTTTTTCACATACCCAGAAGCACGATTGAAACAATTTCATAGCAAAACCAATAGAAAATAATTTTTCAGAAACATGATCATAGCATGAAACGGAAAATGGAGATAAACATGAAACGGCTTTCATGGTGAACAAACGTTTGTAAAATACATAGAAGTATTTTTTATACTACTGTTAGAATCCAAACGTACATCATATATACATTACGTAGTGGAATATAATGATTCTATGCAAGAGGACCACATGTATGTGTGACAGACGGATCAAAAACAAGAAGATATACCGTTTGTCGGATGTCTCTGTCGTTAAAAAAAAACTCTTTATGTTGAGGTGTGATCCAGCAATACCAGAGCTCCTCGTCGTCGCCACTGGAGTCCAGGTGTAGAACTCCCTCTAACAACATCCACACAGAGGATACTCAAGAAGCCAAACGCAATCTCTATGCTAGCAGAGAAGAACGACAGCTAGGGTAAAAAAATACGCAGAGAAGAGAAAGTGATATAGAGATGGCAGTGTGTTCTGTGATTTTTTTCCCGGGTTCAAACCAAGCGAATCAATCTCTAAATATATCTAGATATGTTGCAGAAACACACGCCTAAATTCTAATCCAATTAGAATTTACTAATTGTAATTAGAAACCATAATTTTTAACAATCACAATTTGATCCAAAGTTATAACTAATTATAATTTGACTACAATAACTTTTTCTTCTCACAATTAACCTCACAATGTTATCAAATAACATCTCGAGTATTTGATCCTTTATCGTATGTGACCTATTAGGTTTTTCGGTCTATTGGTAGCGAATATGAATTAATTCAAACTTCTTTGAGATTAATAATTCTTAATAACTTAGAATTACTCTAGTAATTCTAAACAGGATTGGTTTATTAATTCATCAATTGATAAACCCATATTTTGCAGATCATGAGTGGTATCTAGTAACACATCATGATCACCCAAGAGTTCAGGAAGTCAAATGACTTAATATGAACCCTTTAATAACAAACTACAGTGTAATAAACTCCTTTCACCTTACAATATCTCATTCGATTTGGAGTACGGAATTAGTGACAATTCCCTCCAAAATATATCTTAATTCTGGTCTGAATATATTAGTACTTGCACCAGGACTTCACTACTCTACATGTGTATCAATTAGAACTATTTCCAATACACAATAACCTTGGCTAAGGATTTTACGAGTAGTAATTCTAATAAGTGACCATGAGATATTCGCCCCACTGTTAGGAGTGGTGAATCCTATATTGACCCTCTCAACTACTTTTATTTACTTCATATTGTACCCAATATCCATCTCATAGGCGGCCCTCGATCTGGCTCCAGAGATTGAAATCAAAGTACAATGCTCAACAAACAAAGTACCTTAGAGATCTCAAGTCTAAGGATACTTGCACGTTTGCTATAGCGAGATTCTATCATTGACACTATATAGTTATCTATGTGATTATTTCATAATCAGGTCATCCAATGTATTTGTTCTATTAACAAACATTCATGTGATAACTTTGAGTATTTCAATACTCACGGATATGAGAATCACCGTCTGATCAGATCAGGAAGTCTGACACGCGCTAATCTTAACGCATTAATGATGTCCTATCTCATTAATATTATGACTGTGGATTATTTATGTACTAACACTATACAATATAATAAGAATCTCACATCATGATTTTTTTAATACAATATTATACTAAAAACTTTGTCTAACAGTTATTTTACATGAAAGTAAAGAAAGCAAATTAAAAGATAAATAATGTCTATTATAAAATAAATGTGTTATATATAAAGTACAAGTGATTTCTTCTAAAGTACAACACTAACATATATTTCCTCCGGTGTACTTTCTGCTACTTTACAGGACCTTAATAATATAATATATTTCTCTTTTTTTTAAAATATACATACCAAATTTTTTATTTTTAGTTAGTTTATATAAATTTTTTTCCTTTCGCTTTTCAAAAAATATATATATTTATAATCTTGTTTTCTTTCTATGACTTTATCCCCTAGATATAAGGTCTAGATTCTGTCTTTAATATTATAGTAATAATTATGCTCGCCGGCTAAAATTAATAAAGAAACAAAAGTGGAAAAAGAGTTTGGTTTGAGTTTGAGGTCTTAAGTCTACAACCACCTCACAGCAGGGTTCAATGCTGTCAATTCTGACTTCTGCATATGCATTCTGTGCCAAAGCAAAGTCTAACTTTTAGTGTTGGTTGAAGCTGTGAGATTGTGGCTGCGAAGCTCATAGTTCAGCAATTGTGGGAATTTTAAAATATTACAATAATTATATTCTTGAATTATTAAAACAGATACATACACTCAAAATGATGATATCGTATTCGTGACTATTCAGCTCTTGGAATTTGAAAACTGCTAAATTTGTACCTTTTATTTGCAATTGTTTTCAAATGATTTTGCAAATTTGAGGCCCCATGTTTTTCACTTTTTTTTAATTTTTTTTTTAACACACACCTCTTATCTTATAAAAAATTCTTAAGTACACATGAGTACATACATCAAGTACTTTAGATAATTATATAAATATTTTAGAAAGTTTTATCATTTTAGAAGTATATAACTTCATTTGCACGTAATATAATAATATAAAGTGTACAGTACACATATACCAGATGCATCTAAAAATTTCCTCTAATTTTAAGAGCGTATTTAGATTGAGATTATATTTAATTTTTTAAAAGAATTTATAAGTATAATTTTAAATTTTACAAAAAAAAAACTCACATTTTATTAAATATAAGTATTAAAAACTATGTTTTTCGCTCTTTTTTACTATCAAAAATAATTGAATCAGTATCAAAGACCAAAAAAAAAAAAAAGTATAACTCTCCTTCATTCTTTTTTCTAATTAAAATAATTTATAATTGCATTAATATGGAAGATAAAAGAATAAACACAACTCTTAAAATCACAAGATGGATAAAAAAAATATTCTTTTATAGATGAAAAGTTCAAAATATATTTTACATTATCTAATTTCTAACCAAAAGAAAAAAAGAATTCTTGGACTTTAGATTAAGAATGGATCATTAAACAGAAACATCTTCATTAAAGAAATATCAATCATCATACAAATATTACAAAATAAAGAACCAAAAAGAAGTTAAACACTATTTTAATACTTTTTTTTTTTCATATCAATTTAGTACGAAATGGACTCAAAATTCAATTTGAAGCTTAAAGAAAATACAATCTAATATAATACTTTTCAAATTTGAGATTTTTTAATTCTAATTTTAAATAAAAATCAATCAAGGATTTAAATAAAAAACAGACAAATTATATTACAAAATCACTCACAGAAAACAAATAATATTAAAAAAGTGGCAAGAAAATAATATATAAAATATAAAAAAGGATTCCTTAACATCCTTGTGAATGCTTAGTGATTGTTGATGCCCTCGCCTATGGTAGGTTGTGTGAGAATGGAAAAAATCAAAGGAGATAATATTTGAATTGGAAGTGGAAAATAGGTTGAGAGAGAGAGAGAGAGAGATATAATATTTGGTTGCATGACCAAACCTTATGTTTTTGGTGAATATCTTGGAGTTTTCGAGTACTGCAAACTTCACAAACTGGAGCTAGTGACTGCAATAGATAAATTGAAAGAAGCTAGCAGATTTTAGGAACAATTAGGAGAAGGGAATCAAATAATGAAATAGAAAAACAATGAAGTTGTTTATTATAAGATGGCAGAACTTATTAAAATGGAAATGCCCAAAAGCCAATGGTTTGGGGTATGGTAGGAGGCAAGTATTATAATCAGTTGAACTATAGCACCTCAATTTATTACTACAATAGTTCATTCATGTTTTTTAATTAGCACCATAATAGAAAATGCACTAATCCAAAGTCCATTAGCTCAACCAGTCAGAAAATTCGCATTTTCACATTTTCAAACATTGCCGCCTAATCATCACTGCATCAAATAAATAGGTATAGACAGAGAAGCAGTTCAAGGAAAGCAAAGAAAGATGATGAAATTTGAAAAAACTTAAGCACTTACTGGATTCAACAAAGTGCATGTTCCACACTCCCACATTGTGGATTCCTCTATACTATGAGATCCATTGTTAGTAGAGATAGACCTAGAAGTTGCAGAATTTGATGGTGAAGCACGAGAAGTGTTGTCTGATTGATGAATTCTCTTAGTAGCTACATTGTAGTTCAGGTTCTAGTTTCATGGCTTCATAACTCTCCATCAGCCTCAGACCATCAACCCCAATGCGTGTTGCAAGATTCATCAAAGCATTTAACTTTGGAATCTTTGAAGATCTAGTAGCAACTATAAGCTTGCCGATCTATTTATGAGGAACATCATGTTTGGTGCAATAGCTGTATAGCAAGTTCCTTCCTCTAACACAAAAAAGTGCCTATAACAGCACATTAAAAAAAAAAAGAAAAATCTCTCTGAGTAGCAGTACAGAAATTAAATTGTTCAGTCAAGTCTTTCTAAGAAACTGCACGTACATTTTATTTTCTTTATCAGTCATGATCCTGTTTGCTTTAAGTTAGTAAGATCTAGCTCCAAATACATCCAAGGCATTCCTATAACAGCCAATAACTTAATGCACCAGAAGGAAAATCGATAACATAAGCATGAACCTCATGTTGACATATCTTCTGAGGAATTCTTTTTGATTCCATGCTCTTGATTCCAAATAGTTAATTACCGTGCATGAACCTCATGTCTTATTACCATAACTAAATAAGTTCATGAAATATATTCTTGGGTCCCCAGGATTATCACAAACATAAGAATTTAAAGAAACAAAATTAAACCCATTAGTAAAAAGTATATAGCTCAGGCTGCATTCTCCTTGAAGAGGGTTTAGAACTTCACCAATGGACTATTTAGTGTTTCTAAAATTCTCCCTGAGTTTGCACTGTCCTTGCCTTTACAGAGACGTAGAAGGTTATTCTAAAGGGAAATTCTCAATTTTCAGAATCTAGCTCGTAGAATTTAGAAAAAACACATACCAGAAGCAATTAGGATTAACCAAACATCATGCACCTGATATTTATTTCAATTCTTTATCATTTCATTGTTCTAACTAAAAATGTTTAGGACAAGATCAATTGTGCGTGCAGAATAGTGTCACTTCCTGTTTCTCTCAAACATATTGCAAACTATTGGCATCGTGTAGCAGTTCACAACCTCTGCATCCTGATCTTGAGTAAAGAAAGATCATAATTCATGATTAGTCTCATAGAATTTGATACAATAGCTATTCCCCATGTTCCCCAAGTCAACACATCTCCATCTCATTCCTATTGCCTGACTTGTGTACATACCTTTTCTTTGTCATTTTCATTTTCTATCTAGCCCTAATTAGATATAGCAAAGGAAACAACATCTCAGAACTGAAATTGGCAACTTAAAAACCGAAATTGGCTCTTTATTATCATCAAGAAAGTAATAATCAGAAACCACATTAGGCAGCAGGGCCTCACCCTCATCATCTGAGGACGCCATCCCTTTCTTGAATTACTTCACAACCTTGTAGATTTACAATTAAAAATCAACACAACAATATAAATAAAAAGGGGAATAGAAACAACTAAACATAATTTCATGCATAATCAAAACAGAAATTAAGAATCTTCACCCACCAGTACAAAAAACTAATAACTTTAGAACAAAAACACAGACCTAAAACCCAAAAAAAGGCAAAATTGAAGTACATAAATATTTGGTAAAATCATCAGAAAGTTTAGGGACAAAGCAGCAAGGGGAAAAAAGCAGAGGAGAGGAGAAGAAACAATTACCAGTGATTGCAAGGAGTTCGCTTTGAATGCTAGAGATCGTCTACATGGATGTGTATGCAATAGTAGAAGATGTCAAAGAAGAAGAAGGAGGAAGAGCGCAATCAAAACAGAAATTAAGAATCTTCACCCACCAGTACAAAAAGCTAATAACTTTAGAGCAAAAACACAAATCTAAAACCCAAAAAAGGCAAAATTAAAGTACGTAAATATTTGGTAAAATCATCAGAAAGTTTAGGGACAAAACAGCAAGGGGAAAAAAGCGGAGGAGAGGAGAAGAAATAATTACCAGCCTTACCAAAGCCACTGATGCCCTTATTCATAAGGTCCTCACATTCCTTCATGTTTATAAGTAAATCTCCAAGAGCAATTGCAAATCCGTAGTTCTTTATATATCTACCTTGCCTTGTGTGCATGGCTCAAACTCATCGGTAGGGCAGAGTACTTCTCTGAGTCCTAGAAGGCAATCGCACACCTTTGGCATCGTCACAACCAACGCAAACCATCAAGATCACATATTTTCTATCAAGAAATCAAAAGTGAGAGATGGTAGGAGCAAGAAGAGCAACGATGAACGCTGGAAACTTGTCTAGGAGGAATGTCTATGGGCGCCAAATACCCAAGAGAGGTCAAGTAAAAGTGGCAATGGTGTTGAGTTTGGCTCACTCTGTCTTCCATGTTCTCCTTTGGAGCTCGTTCTTTATTTGGTCAAAAAACACAATTGTCAAAAGTTCAAGAAACGAATGTAAACATAGTGTGATAAATAGCTAGTCAATCAAAAGCCTCGATGAATTAATAGATTCTTGGATCAAGAGACAAAGCATTGTCATTTTTATTCCAAAAAAAAAAAAAATCCAATTCAAAACAACCATATGTCAATATAGTAAACGGTCAGATATCGTTCCAAGAGTCTTCTATAACTCTTATTATATATATATATATATATATATATATATATATTAAAGTACTTTCTTCTTTTATTTTTTTAAAGTACTTTTTGTTTTATTTTTTTTAAATTTGATAATAAAATATTGAGTACAAAAATAATAAATGAATAAAACAAATAAATACTTGATTCTTGACTATCCCTATTATCTAATCCTACGTCCGCTTGGCCGCCAGGTAGACCAAAATGCAATGTGGATGCAATTTTGGTCAGGGTGGCATACGAATAGCTACCACTTCTTTCCATACAGAGTTGATACCATTCATTGCGGGGCGGCATTTCTGTAAGGAACGTGGCTTCAAGCAAGTCACGATTGATAAATTTTGTTCTGACGAAGAAGACGTCACAAATATTAGCTTCTTAATTGCTCGGCTGCATACCTAGCATTGGCGGCCCCGGCCCACTTGACAAACCGATTACTGTTCACCGGACCGGGGGATAAAATCCCTGACCCATCATGGGCCGGCCCGCCTGAGAGAGACGTTACCCAACGGCTTTCTCTGCTTTTTTTTTTTTTAATTTGATCCTTTAATTTTTTTTTGTAATTTAGCTCCTAAAACGGCTAAAGTAATTTTTTTTTTTGCAATTTGGTCCCTAACCCCCAAAACTCTATAAATAACCCTCAATTCAACCCAAAACTCATCAACACTCTCCAATTCTCTCAAACTCTCTCCAATTCTCTCTTATTTCCATTCATCTTTCTCTCATGATCCTCAAATTTATTCATTTTCTCTACAAAGAGTATTAGAATAGAATTTATTTTTGTGTTAATACTTTTTCAATGCATCAAGAAAGTCTTCATATTTTGGAAGATTGTTGAGTAGTGGAATAATGGATACAAGAAGTAAAAAGCTCAAGTGCTCAACAAAGTATTGTTATTGTTGAATTTTGGTCATCAACAAGTTAGTATTTCTTAATCTTACATTCTTTTATTTTAGTTTTATTAGTTGTTTATTTGTTTTAGTTATTTGTTTAATTTTTAAATTAATTTGTTATTTATATTTTTCAATTCTCTTATTTCATTATTTGTTAATATTTTTTTTTTAACTTTTATTTGAATTTTGATTGCTTGTTTTTTTTTAAAGAAATAATGGATCCAAATCAATATCATCATTTTTCTTCATCCCAATCATCTGCACATTTTGATTTTAATATAGATACAGCTTTGAATTTAATAAATAATGAAATATGTAATGAAGATGAAGGTCCTAGTAGGCCTAGTGTTAGTGTTTCACAATCACAACCAACTCCAATAAGTAATCCCAACGCATCTAATATAGGTGAGGATGATGTTGAAACAACGGATGTTACAACTAAAGCAAAAACATCTGTGGTTTGGAATCTTTTTGAAAAAGATAATGATAGTGATAGGGCAACATGTAAAATTTGTAGAGCGGTATATGCACATAAGAAGGGAGGAGGGACGGGAACATTAATTAGACATATGAAAAGGTCACATAATGATTGGTTAGAAAACTTACTTAAACAACAACAAATACGTACTACAGGAGGTCAAATGGTTGGTAATTTTCAATATGATCATAGAAAAAATAGAAATGCATTTGCTAAAATGATTGTTCAAACGAAAGTACCTTTTAATTTTGCAGAAAATCCACATTATGAACAATATATGCAAAATAATTGTCAACTAGCATGGAAAAGAATTCCTAGAACAACATTAAAAAATTATATAATAAAGATATATAAAGAAATGAAAGAGTATCTAATTGCTATGTTTGATTCTTGTAATTGGAAATTTGCTCTTACTTGTGATGGTTGGACTGCAATTACTAATGAATCTTATTTATGCATTACATGTCATTGGATAGATCATGATTGGTTAGTACAAAAAAGAACTATTTGTTTTAAATTATTTGAATATCCTCATGTAGGTAGTAGTATAGCTAGAATGATTACTCAAACATGTCGTGAATATAGGATTTTAAATAAAATTATTTCTATTTCTTTAGATAATGCTTCAAATAATGATTCCGCCATAGCAATTTTAAAAAAATACTATGAATCCTATGTTAGATGGTATTTTATTTCATACTAGGTGTGCTTGTCATATACTTAAGCTGTGTGTTAAAGCAGGATATAAATATATTGATGATATTGTTAATATAATTAGAAATATTATTTTATTTATTAAAACCTCCCCAACTAGGTAACAAAATTTTAAGGCATTATGCCGAGAATAAGGTGTATCTTTTAAAAAATTTACATTAGACTGTAAAACTATATGAAACTCAATTTTAGATATGTTTGAAAGTGTTATACCTTTTCAAAATCAACTTATTGAATTTTGTAATAGTAATAATTTTCAACCTCCACTAACTGAAGCTCATTTTGAAAATTGTACTGCACTTTCAACATTTTTAATTACTTTCAAAGAAGCTACTGAACTTTTATCGGGATCCTATTTTCCCACTACTCATCATATTCTTCCAACACTTGCTAAGGTAGCATATATTTTTGGTGAATATATGTATCATCCCCAATATGGTTTTTTTATGAGAAGTATGCTTGAAAAATATAAAAAATATTATGAAGATATTCCTATTTTATATTGTATGGCATTGTGTATGGATCCTAGAGTAAAGACGCCAGGTTTTCATAGTATTATTGAATATTTATATGAAACATTAGATTTTGATGAATCACAAACACTTAAACAATGTATGATAAAAGACATAAAAGATAAAACAGCTAAAGCTTTATCTGACATGTATCATTTGTATGAGTTTGAGTCTTCTTGTTCTAGTTCTCCTAGTTTAAGTAGGCAAGCTTCATCATCTAGTAGTCACTTTCAACCTCCATGAAAATCTACCTCATCAATTTCATCGATATTTAATCCATGGGGTATTATGAAACGTAAAAAAGATCGACTACTACCTACAACGAGATGGCAATTTACGAGATGCGACCATTGGTAGAAAATGAAGATCAGCATTTTGATAATTGTGGTTGGTGGAAGGCTCATGTAAGTCAATATCCCATTTTATCAAAAATGGCACGTGATCTTTTGACACCACCGATCTCTACAGGTGTCATCTGAAAGCGTCTTCGGTGAGAGCGCTCGAACAATCGATGAAAGAAAATCTCGATTGGCTCCTCAAACTTTGGAGATGTTAATGTGTTGTAGTAGTTGGTTTGCAGCCGAAGATAGGACGGCTAATTCGTGGATTATTGATGATGACTCAGTTGATGAATGGGGTGAACCAAGTAGTTAGTTTAGTATTTTTGTAATTAGGAATTTAGGATAAGTTGTAATATTATGTATTTAATTTTATTTTTAGGATATTTATTATATTTTTAAATTTTAATCATTGTAATATTTTTAAGAGATTTAGGCATCAAGTCCCCCTCTTATATAATTTTTATTTTATTAATTAATAAAACAGGTAAGGGTCCAAGCCAAACCCCCCACCACTTCAAGGTGGCTTTTTTATAATTTTAAAAAATTATGTTAAGTAGGGAAAAAAAAAAGAGGAATAAGCCGCGGGCCGGCCCGCGGGGCCACACGGGCCTAGGTACCGGTCCGGTCCGGTCCCAGGGCCTCTGGCCCAGGGACCGGCCCAGACCGGCCCGACACGGCCCGAAACCGTGCTGGCCGGCCCAGGCCCTGGGACCGGACCGGCCCGAAACCGTGCGGGCCGGCCCAGTTGCCATTGTTATGCATACCCAACCAAGCTTCTTAATTGCTTGGGCGGCTGCACTTGGAATTATCTCCTCCGGTGTACTTTCCCCTACTTTACAGACCTTAATAATATATCTCTTCCGTCCCATTAAATTAATCTATTTATTATTTTAAATTATTTTTAAAATTTTAATATTATTTTTAAAATTTTTTTTTACTATACAATTTATTATAAAATAATGAATATACTCCACATATATTATATTTATATTCTTAGATTTGACATAAAATATTACGAGATTCACATATTTTTTATTTTTAATATATTATATTTTAATTTTTATTTTTATATAAAATATCGTGTCAAGTCAACCACTATCAATTTTAGTGAGACGGAAGGAGTAAGGTATTTCTCTTTTATTTTTTAAAAATATACATACCAAAATTTTTATTTCTCGTTAGTTTGTATAAATTTTTCTATTTCTCATTTCAAAAAAAAATTATATTTATAATCTTGTTTTCTTTCTATGACTTTATCCCTTAGATATAAGGTCTCGATTCCGTCTTTAATATTATAGTAATAATTATGCTCACGGGGTAAAATTAATAAAGAAACAAAAGCAAAAAGAGTTTGGTTTGAGTTTGAGGTCTCAAGTCTACAACCACCCCATAGCAGCAGGGCTTCTCTATTCAATGCTGTCAAATCTGACTTCTGCATGTGCATTCTGTGCCAAAGCAAAGTCTAACTTTAGTGTGGGTTGCAGCTGTAAGGTTGTGGGGCGGAGCTTATCGTTCAACCATTGTGGGAATTTTAAAATATTATTTCTAGGATTTTAAAAATTTTATTCATAAATATATATATATATATATTAAGAATATTAAAAATAATATTACAATTTAAATTTTTTTATTTTACTTATATTAAAAATTATAATAATTATTGATTAGTAAAAAATCTCAAAAAATAAGAAAAAAAAATTTTAAAAAGTTATACAGTTAATTTAGAATAAATAAAAATATAATAAAAAAATTAATCATTAATTTTAAAATATATATAAATAAATATTTTATAAATAAATATTTTTAAAATAAATGTAATAATTAAGTTCTTTTAAAAACACACACATACACTTCAAAAGCAGATGTCGTAGTTGTGACTATTCAGCTCTTGGATTTGAAAACTGCGCAATTATTTTCAAATGATTTTGCTAATTTGAGGCCCCATGTTTTTCACCTTTTAAAAAAAAAAAAAAATTCAACACACACCTTCTTATCTTTTTGTTCCAAATTATCTATGCTATTTAATCGATTATAAGAGTATTTAGATAAGTAATTTTTTTAGTTAATTAATTTTTTACTTCTATTTTTACTCTTAAAATTTAATTTATTCTCTCTATTTATTAAGAAGTATTTAAATTTTAAAGTTTTGACGTATTCTAAATTGCTTTTCTCTCTTGATATTTAAATAGGACCAGCTTGTTAGAAAAAAAATTATTTAATATGTTTAAAAAATATAGTGTTATTAAATGGGAATAAATTGTATGTTAAGTTTTAATTTCTTAACAAGACAGATAATTTAAGATAAAAATTAAGTTAGAAACATGATAGATAATTTGAGACGGAGAGATTAAGAAATTCTTAGATGCATCATGCACGTACACCGAGTACTTTAAATAGTTGTACTAATGCTTTAGGAAGTTATATTATTTTAGAAGTGTATAACTTCATATGAACGTGATACATCCACATACACCGGGTGCATCTAAAAATTTCCTCTTATCTTCAAGGCATACTTAGTTTTAGATTATATTTAATTTTTTTTAAAAAGATTCTAAGTATACTTTTAAATTTTACAGAAAAAACTCACATTTTATTAAAGATAAGTATAAAAAACTATGTTTTATGCTCTCTTTTATCATCAAAATCATTTATAATTGAATCAATATCAACGATAAAAAATAAGTACAACTCTCCTTCATTCTTTTTTTTTTCCAATTAAAATCATTTATAATTGAATTAGTATCGAAAATAAAAGAACAAACACAACCCTTAAAATCACAAGATGGATAAAAAAAATTATTCTTTTATAGATGGAAAGTTCATAATATATTTTATATTATCTAATTTCTAACCAAAAGAAAAAAAGAATTCTTGGACTTTAGATTAAGAATGGATCATTAAACAGAAACATCTTCATTAAAGAAATATCAATCATCATACAAATATTACAAAATAAAGAACCAAAAAGAAGTTAAACACTATTTTAATACTTTTTTTTTTCATATCAATTTAGTACGAAATGGACTCAAAATTCAATTTGAAGCTTAAAGAAAATACAATCTAATATAATACTTTTCAAATTTGAGATTTTTTAATTCTAATTTTAAATAAAAATCAATCAAGGATGTAAATAAAAAACAGACAAATTATATTACAAAATCACTCACAGAAAACAAATAATATTAAAAAGTGGCAAGAAAATAATATATAAAATATAAAAAAGGATTCCTTAACATCCTTGTGAATGCATAGTGATTGTTGATGCCCTCGCCTATGGTAGGTTGTGTGAGAATGGAAAAAATCAAAGGAGATAATATTTGAATTGGAAGTGGAAAATAGGTTAACAGAGAGAGAGAGAGAGAGAGAGAGAGAGAGAGAGAGAGAGAGAGAGAGAGAGAGAGAGAGAGAGAGAGAGAGAGAGAGAGAGAGAGAGAGAGAGAGAGAGAGAGCGAGAGAGAGAAGAAATGGTGAAGATGAAAAAAGTTTGAGGAAAAAATATGAAAGGAAGATTTTTTAAGAGAATGGTAATGGCCAAAAGGGTAGACATTGTATTAGTCATTTAGATCTCCTATATATATATATATGCATATTTATTTTTATAGAAAGATTCTTTTGGAAAACTTCTTTTTTTGGGAAAATTCTGGGGACGAGGAGAATTAAAAAATAAATAAACTAAATAATTCAGCTTGCCTACGGAGAAGATCATATTTAGAGATGGAATAAAAAATTTAAAGTTAAAGTCAAATTATATGAAAGAATTTGTTAGATAATAATTTTATAATTTCTGAAAAATTTTAAAAACAAAAAGTAAAATTTAAAAATAAGTTTCTAAAAAATTCTAATTAAAAAAAAACAAATATAAAAATTTTAAAAATTTTCGAAAGTACGTGTCTCTTCTGTCCTAATTCTGTCTCTAATTATATTAAATGATATTTTATCTAATCTTTATTTATTTACATATATAATTAATAGTACGAAAATAAGGAAAACTTAAAATGAACCAATCCTAAGTGTGAAATTTGAAAATTCTAGCCATCAACTTGTGATATAAGCAAAAATCCGGTTCCAAATTCTCCAATGATCACCATGATATGACCCAATGGGACAAGATGCCATTTGCCTGTAATGTCACAATCGCAACTAAATTGAGGCTTATTCATTGTTTAGTTTTTGGGGGAAAAAATTGACCAAATGAAGATAATTTGAGACTTTAGTCGCCTTTAAAGTTTTGAAACCTGTATTTTTCTTTTCCTTCCCCCATCCCCCGAAAAAAAACTAAACTTGGGGCTGTTCTAGAAATAGTAAGTCTGTCTTCTCGCTTTCCTCAAACTACTGAAATACATAGGGATTTCCCTTTTTTTCCCCCTTTAATGGAAAAAGGTTAAAAATCATTGGTACGGGATAAATCTGTATTCTCTCTTTTTAGATTAGAATATTTTATTTTAACTTAATATACAAATTTTAAAAAAATTATTTAACTATAAATAAGTTACACATATCTTTATTAATTAGTATTGAGACTTATAGGTTAATATAGTTTGTATTCTTTAAATAGAGGAGGCTAGTATTAAAAGTTAAGAAGAAAAATATATTTATTTAATATATATAATATTAATTCTCAAATAATTTAAAATATAAATGTGAATATTCACGTAAAATACATAAATTATTATATAAATATTATAGTAATTATGACAAGCATAATAGGAGTTCTATCTTAGCAGAGACTACTTTGTAATAACGGTTGATAAATTTGAATTGTCAACTTTCTGTGATTTTGTTAAACTTTCTATTAAATTTATTTTAATTTGGCAAATAGTAAAAGAAAGAATTTAACAAACATTGCAAATTGGTAATGTAGTTTGACTATCAACAAGTTTACGTTTGTAACTCTACGACTAATAAAGAGGATCCACTAAACTTTAACAAAAGTTACAATGGCAACACTAATCTCAATTCACCAATGTTCTTTGTGGATTCTAATAAGAACACAATATAGTACTATTTCTGTCAAACTTGCAAAAAATTATTGTTGAACTCAACCAATATGATTGAACATCTATTAATCATTGTTGCAGCAACTCCACATGTCTTCGTTTGACTCCAACATTTTCACCAAAAAGGTAATGGCTACAGGGGACAGTTTGATTCAAGCTTTAGTTTGAAGGATAAGTAAAGTAGATGTAGATAAACTTGAATTACAGATGCAACAAATTAACAATGAATTGCAGAATCAATCGCCAATTAAAATTGCATCAGGCCTTTCTCAGGATATAATCATGAAACTCTCTGTCTTTTTGCATGACTCTTCTGTGTATATCATCTCATGAATTCTTCTTCTTCATCACTATTCTATTTCTTTCTACAAGTTGGCTCTATTAATACATGATAGAGATACACAATTCACTTGAATTAGGAAATTGCTAAACACTGGTTACTTCACACATTTCTAAACCTTCTACGGTTCCTTTCCTTCTTGAATTTGTCTATCTCAGAATAAAATCTTCATTAGATTTATCTCCAAGATCTTCTCGAGATATTTTAAAGACATTCAATAAATAGACTTCTAAAATCTTCTTCAGTTTTATACTGAACCACATATCCAATTTGTTAAAGTTTGTTGTCACAGTTTCAGTAGCATTGACTCTAACAATCTCCCATTTGGGTATTGTTTGATGTAAAACCATAAGTTGTGCTTATAGCAACATGCCAGAAGGTCCAACATAATATCCAACATACAACATACCAAAATGTGCACCAATACTAATATGCAGAAAATAATACAAAGCGTAGTACATAGCCAGTGTGCAAGTACACCTAATTACTATTACATAGCCAAAGTATGTTGTCCATCAAATGCATCAAATTGTTCTAGTAAACAATAAAATATTAAAAAAAAGCTGCTTGCCACGATAACTTCCAAGTTAGCCAATCAGCAAAAGAACCAATTCCCTATGAACACAACATACAAATCTCCCACTTTTTGAATAAAAAAAATTAGCCAATTAGTTATTTGAGAGGAACTAAAGATCATGCTGAATTTGTTGCTGAGTAGCCAACAAAGTGTCTAGCTTGCTGAGAATTGCATCAACAGAAGCACTGAGTAGAGCAACTTGATTAGGGAGAGCTTTAATCTGTTGATGTAAATTGTTTCTGAGTAAGATAATTGATCTATAGAGCTAGATGTGTCAAAAGTTATACTTCTTATCCTGGGAGAATGGCGTATAGGTGACTGAAGAGCAGCCACTAGAGTTGCAACAAAAGGTCTCTTTAGAGGTAGCCGTAGGAACTTGATGTCCTTAATGATCTTGTCATATTTGAATACCATATAATTAGGAAAGGTACTTAAGTACTTAGTCAGTAAACAAGGATATGACAATAAAGTAGTGCTGTGAACAGTTATTTGTACAAGTTTCACCACTTGGTGAAATATCAAACCTCCATATTGAACTTCATTCCATGCCTAATCTTGTATAGTAAGATTGCCCGATCCTTGAGCACAATAGAAATATTATGATTTGGCAACCAATTTTAACAAGAAATTTTGTAGAGCGTAAAATAGAGGCTTGTTAAAGTTGAGGATTTCAGATATTCTTTAATTGGCCAATCCCGCACTGCTTCTCATGTAATTATCTGCTAGATAGTAGAAATAGCAACCTCCTCCCCAAGTCCCTAAATGTTCTTGTCATGAGAAGATCAAAGATGGTAGAGATGTCTTTAGGACTAAATGCAACCAGTGATCCACATACAAAGATTGAATGATAAAATGCTTTTGATAGCTCTGTGATGGTTGACTTCAAGTTGGCATAAAATTCTTGCACTAGAAAATCATTGTAAAGTTTCATAAAGTCTACTGATTTAAGCAGTTCGACATTCTTTAGGTCTGACTGCAAATCAAATTCCTTGAACTTCGAGAAATCTATTTTTCTTTCCTCAAGGAATCCTTTGTCAGAGATACTTTTAAATTCTCCTCATTGTCCTTGTCACATAAGATATGTACTTTAGATGTTGTAGCAAGTCTTTTTGACTTCTTGATGGAGACTCCTGCTTTCCCTGAGGTTTTTATCTTCCTTTTCCTTGAAGTAGACTTATCCTCAAGTACTTCCAGGTCTATGACGCCACTCTCCCCATCTTTCTTCTTAATAGTATCATGAGTAACTTGATCAGCTCTTGCTATAGGGATTAAGTCAGAACCTCTGTGGTCTTCTTAACTTCAATAGATGAAACAATAGGTTCAGCATCCTACTGCTTTGAGAGTACTCCAACTTGAGTATCATCACTAGGCACCGAGACTATAGCCCTTGATAAATCACTTTCTCCAATTCTTGGAAATTAACTACTCAAGAACAATAGTCTATTTCTTTCATCCATCACTCGTCTCACCACATTGTGCTTAAGAATAGATTGCAAAGCATATAGAAAATAGGGATTCACAGGCACAATAGGAATTGTAGATAATCCAAATGTAACAGATGTACGACTCTATTCATGAATTACAAAAGATGCAATTTCTTTTGAACACACATCATTCTCAGCCCTAATTTTCTTAAACATTTGGACTAATGACGGGTCCATAGACAGTTTAAGAAAATCACTGTTCTTAATATTCTCATTACTTTCAGCAGACTTGTTCAAAAATGACTCAAGAATATTAAATCTGTACCCGTGATGCGCTTCCATATTATCTTGATACACATCATATAAAATAAAATCCTCAAATCCAGTAATAACGACATTGCGACAAATGTTTAGAATAATATCAATAACAGAGTTTGTAGCATCTTACACACTATTTCCTCCTATGAACCAGTTGGTGCAGCGATGGCTATCGACTACTAGTTTTGTGAAGAATCATTATCATTCTCAGTGACTATTGCTCGGTGCAGACGACACAAAGATCTCTAAGCCATTGCTGGGTTTTATTCGTTGATACTACCTTCACAAAAATATTGAGAATGAACGTTTTTAATAGAATCTCAATCACGATGGAGTAATATAGCTAAGATTTAATGAGTTGTGGCCAATTTGGAAAAGATTTGACTCTTTTTTAACTCTCGCGACTTTCAAATTTCTATTAACCATCTTACATGTTACTTGTTACATCGAATAAGATATAGAATTTGTGGATGCTTGATTGGCACACCGCCTCTTTTGCAGAGATCAAGTCTTGTCAAAGATTTTGCACGTCTACAACATATCTCTTCATCATCAACTCTTTTTTTTTTATTTTTCTATTTTAACAAAACAAAAAAAAAAGAAAAAAAAAGAAATTATAGTATATATAAAGTTTGACACAAAGTGATGTGTGTCAAAGTAAGTAAAGTCCTAATACTTTTCGAAATTCTTCAAATCGCTTAGCAAGAGGTTTTGTGAAAATGTTAGCTAGTTGTTTCTAAGTGGACACATCCGTCTTCAAAACTCATTATTCAACTAGCTTCCTGATGAAATGATTCCTTATGTCAATATACTTTGTCCTGTTGTATTGAACTGGATTCTTAAAGATATCAATAGCACTTGTATTGTCACAATATACAATTAGCTCTCTCTAACATCTATTTCATCCATGACAATTGAATGCGATGACTCCCTACTGCAATATATTCTGCTTTTGTTGTTGACAGTGATATGCAATTTTATTTCTTACTGTACCATAACACAAGATTATTTCTCAAATTAATATAACCACCAGAGATACTCTTACGATTATCACAATTTCCTGCCCTAGTTCATATCATTGTATCTAAATAAGAGTATACTGGAGTCCTTACTGAAATAAATACTATATTTGGATGTATGATAGATATACCTCAAAATTCTCACGACAACTTTCAAATGTGACTTCTTAGGACTTGCTTGATATCTTACACAGACACCAACATTATAGCTAATATCAGGATGACTTGCTGTAAGAAATAACAATCCTCCAATCATACTTTTATATAGATGTTGATCTATCTCTTGTTCTTTGTCAACTTTTGTGAAACACTTATGGGTGTTCTGACAAATTTTGATCTTTTTATATTGAACTTCTTAACCAAGTTGTTTGCATATTTGATTTGAGATATAAAGATCTCATCTTTTATCTGTTTGATCTGCAAGCCAAGGAAAAATGTTAGCTCACCGATCATACTCATTTCAAACTCTATTTGCATGAGTTCAATCATTTGATAAGCAAACTATCGTGGCTCCTTTTGTAAAGTTCATCTCCCATGAGTGAATAATTAAGTGCCTTGAGTTTGACACTCTTTGGAGTTATCCAAACAGGATTTTGCAAGTACTGAATTATATCTGTTCACCAATCAGAGGTAGCATGGCCATTAAGAAAGGTAACTTGGGATGTTTACTTTCTTTCTTCACCTAGTTGACTGGCCTTTGTGAGGTAACCTAATGCTTCTTGAGGGAGTTGGCTGGTTTTTGAATATTCATCATGTGGGATATGCATCAATATAACTTCAGCAATCTGATATAAGAGAGATTTAGCTAAATTATAGAATGGTTTCAAATTGCTGTTAGAACATCTATACTTCCTTATTAGGTGATTAATGATAAATTGGGATTCTCCAACGATATAGATAGCTTGGACATCCATTACCACCAGCACTAGTAGTCCCATGATTAATATCTTATATTCGACCTGGTTGTTTGATTGGAGGTGGAATAATTTAATAGTGACTCTTAGTCATACTTTATCTGGGCTTTTTGTCATAACTCTTGCACATACTCCTTCATTAGTATTGAATCCATCAAACACTAATTTCCAATGGTCAATGCTTACAAAATGTTGGGGTTCTAGGTTAAGATCAACTACCTGCAAGCCTAGATGTTCGATTAAGAAATCTACCACGACCTGTCCTTTATCTACTCGGATAGGTACGTATTTTAGTGCAAAGGCTTTTAACTTAACTGCTCATTTCATAAGACATCCTTGCAATATTATTCGATTCAACCAATATCGGATTATATCAATTTTATACAAAACATTTACCTTTCGATATAGAAGATAATACTCCAACGTTATACAAGTGTAGAATAAAAAAAGGCACAACTATTCTAAATGGGTTTATCTAGTTTCTGAATCATTAAGAGTTCAGATGAGAAAGTAAAAAGTCGACTTCCTACTTTCCTGATCATCCTGAGCTAACAGACAACCAATCAATACTTCAGTAGCTGATATATATATAACTTTAGTGGTTCAGTTGTCCTTGGGGGCATAAGGACTGGAGGTTTTGAAAGGGTCTCTTTAATTTGTTTGGAAACAACTTTTTGCTCTTTCTCCCAAACAAGTTGAGCCGCTTGTTACAGTTGCAGGAGCATTATGAATAGTTTCCTTGAAGTCTCAATTGGGAATTACCCGACAAAGCCTCTGTGTACGTTACTCCCTGGGAGTTGTTCTCCAAAATTAGACAGTGCCTGATCTGTAGGGAATTGAATCAATGGAATAGTTAGCATAAATCTAGCACTCTATAGCCTCATAATACTAGGAAATGAGGGTCCAATAGTAAACGTGAATGGTTGCCCCAAGAATATGAGAATGGAGTTCTTTTAGGGCAAACTGGGAACTATCTCCCAGCATAACTAGTTATAAGTGCACTCATAATCGTAATTTGTCCACCCACATATGATCCATCCATTTGTTTTGTTGGGAAGATCGAAATGATTGCAGGTCCAATGGTACCAAACTCTATGTATAGCATACTTCCATGCAAAATAGGTATTGGGGGTCTAGGAATCGACGCATGTGAGGATGAACCATGAACCCTCCGGGGCAATGATGACACCACCATACTGTCAATTCTACAGGTTCGAAGATCCACTGGAGGAGCAATTGTCGTAAGCACAGTTCTTTTGGGAGCTGTTAAAGTTTGTAGCTCATTTTGCAGCATTGGTCGAAAAACCAATGCAAATGGCATGACAAGATTTTGCATGAGCTCTTCTAAAATTTTATCAAATTGTTGCCGAATAGTTGTGAGTGAAGTTGGGGAAGTTGTAGGCATAGCACGATTAACATTTTGGCCAACATCTTTTGATTGATCATCAACATCTTCTCTCTGTATATTCATGCTGCAAATAATTCTTCCTGAGCGTAGTTGTATAAGAATGGTTACATTAGAGTGAATCCCATTCTTGACACCAAAAACAGTGTTAGGTCATGAATTCCTAGCTTGCTGGCTGAGTTGGGATAGGATTGTTTTGACTTAGTTAATGGCCACTAGACCAAAATAAAATAGTTAGCACTATAATATGTTACGAGATGAGGGCTATTCAAAATGAAAAGAAGCTAATGAACTATCTATAAACTAGAAAAATACACTTCTTATAGATTAAATGACAAAGAATCCTAAATATGCAAGCAAGTTCTACTACTTCAAGGGAGATTTCCATAATGTAAAAAATGTAACTCATTAGACTATATGTAAATGAAAACAATAAAACCTAAAACTAACAAAACTCCAGAAAAGATGAAGTAAGAAGAAATTTACTTTAACAATCTTAGGGTTGCTTTTGATTTGATACCCAATCTGATGTCTTCCTCGAGCTTTTAAAGGAGTTTGAAACGCCTATGTTAGCCATTTTCATTATTTTTGGCTGTGTGGTGCTCTTGATGGTCATTACAAACATGGTAGAGAAGTAGGTAGTTAAATGGATCAAAATTCGTGTTGCACTCCCTGAAATTTAGACACTATCTCATTCCTACTCAATCTCTTGAAAATGTAGCTGCGATCAATAGCTGGCCCATCAATTCAATGAGCAGTCTAGCATCCTCTAGCCTGACTAATTGAGCTTTTCTAAATCTCAACCTGTTCGGTCATTTTTACTCGCTAACTATAATGTATTACTCCTTCCATCTTAAAAAGAATGTCAATTTAGAAAATGACACACATATTAAGAAATTATTAAAATTTATATAATTATAATAAAAAAGACTATTATATCCTTGAATAAAAGTAAACATTCATTCATTAGATTAGGAATACACATATATTTCATGAGTCAAATATTTATTCAGTAGTTGAAAGAAAGGTAGATTAAGAATATACGTAATAAATGTATTTCTAATTTGTAAAATTGATAAGTATTTTGGTACAATAAAAATAAAAAATTTTGACATTTTTTTAAGGACAGAGAGAGTATTTTTTTTTTTGATTGATTAAAAAGAGTATTTATGTATGTATTTAACACAGTAGAATGTGTAACTAAAGCAATTTAGTTGATGCCAACCTAGGTCAAAAGGTGGCCCACCACTTAGGATCTGGGCCTCCTACACCAAGCTCAGCTTATTTTTTTACGTCAAATGCTTGACAATGCAATTTTGGTTGGCAATTTTTAATCAAATTACCAATTGAAATTCCGGTTAATTATCAACTAAAATTGCAATATTTAACCATTTATTCAATAACTAATTACAACTAAAATTTTTAATTTACCAATTAAATTTCTGTGACGCAAAAAAGCTAACTATCCACAACTATCAATTAGGATTTAACTTACCAACAAAAATCGTTTAGTAATCAATGATAATCTATAATCACCAACTAATTTTAACTGATTACCAATCGATTTGATCCTTGGTAAACAACCTTTTTTCTAGTAATAAAATATGAAAATTACTATCAATGAGAATATTCAATTTAAAACAGTAGCAGTGTCAAATTTCAGCTCAGGCAGGCCTTACAGTATCATGTACTTTCTGCCATTCAATTTCATGCATACATGAAATAATATGAATTAAAAAAAAAATTGAAATATGAAATTCGAATTTGAAGACTTAATTGATCATAATTTATTTTTATACATACTTTTATTATAATTTATATTAAAATATAATAATTAGAAAATATTTAATAATATTCAAATTTCATTAATTTTATTTTACTCAAAATTTATAATAAAAATTTTAAAAAACAATTAGAATAAGAATGAATTTTGTAAATTGCTCTCACTAAAAACAGCAATTTGATGTAGGAGAAGAACCAGTCATATTATCATTTCTTAGACAATATCTCCCATTCAAATTCGTTGACCATTAGTAAGCCCAGACGTAATGGTGTAGGTCCGTAGCTTCCAGCAGGTAGGATTTGATCAAATGGCCCATCTCCAAAGAAATTTTCTATATATTACGTTCGATCTGTGCTCTTTCCTTCTATGTTAAGAACTACAAATACTGTATACTGATACTCTGTTTAGGCATCCCGTAGAAAAAAGACAATAAAAGCTAATCATGGTAGCAATTGATTGGCTATGGAAAACAATTCTGGTGGTAGGCATTTGCTACCTTCTTCAAGAATTGCTGTGGATGAAGAAGCGCGGAAGATTACCTCCAGGGCCGAAACCACTTCCCATCTTGGGAAATCTTCATTTGTTAGGGAAGAATCCACATCAAGATCTGTTTCATTTAGCACAAAAACATGGGCCAATCATGTATATGCAGCTTGGATTTGTCCCTGCAATCGTTGTCTCATCCCCAGAAGCCGCTGAGAAGTTCCTCAAAACTCATGATCTTGATTTTGCTAGTAGGCCTTATAACGAGGGCGCTTGGTATGTTGCTCAGGAACAGAGGAATTTGACTTTTGCCAAATATGGTCCTTATTGGCGAAACATGCGCAAGCTTTGCGTTCTAGAGTTACTTAGCAATCTCAGGATTAGTCAATTTCAGTCCATGAGAAGAGAAGAGTTTAGGTTACTGATTGAATCACTGAAACGGGCTGCTTCTAATCGTGTTGTTGTTGACTTCAGTGCTTCAGTTTCATCTCTGAGTGCAAATATGAGTTGCCTGATGATATTTGGAAAGAAATATATGGACAAGGATTTTGATGATAGAGGCTTCAAGGATGTGATTCAAGAGGCGTTACACCTTGGGGCAGTTCCTAATCTTGGTGATTTCTTTCCTTTCATAGGCGTTCTTGACCTTCAAGGGTTAACTCGTCGCTTCAAGGCTCTCGGTAAGGTGTTTGATGATTTTTTTGAGAGGATAATTGATGAGCACATTCAAACTGGGAGCCAAAATGATTCCCGGGACTTTGTGGATACCATGATGGCCATTTTGAAGTCCGGTGAAGCTGAATTTGAGTTTGATCGCCGTCATGTCAAAGCTGTTTTGCTGGTAAGCTTAATTACTTGGCATAATGTTTCATTCTGCGTTCATTTGGCAAATTTCTTGAAAATTTTAATGTTGAACTTGTAATTCTGGCACTGATGTTCATGACTTGACTCAAAGGATTTGCTTATTGCATCAATGGATACTTCAGCAACAACAGTAGAATGGGCATTTTCAGAACTCCTGAGGCATCCTAATGTGATGAAGAAATTGCAGAAAGAAATAGAAGAAAAAGTGGGCATGAACAGAATTGTGGAGGAGTCAGACCTTGAAGGCCTAGAGTACTTGGACATGGTTATAAAAGAAACTTTCAGACTCCACCCTACAGCACCTCTGCTGCTTCCACATGAGGCCATAGAAGATTGTACCGTTGATGGCTACCATATCCCAAAAAAGTCACGAATTCTTGTAAATACAACAGCCATTGGGCGTGATCCAAACGTATGGAGAGAGCCAGGGAGGTTCTTCCCCGAAAGATTTGTTGAGGAGGGCATAGACATGCGAGGACGCGACTTCCGGCTCATCCCATTTGGCTCTGGAAGAAGAAGTTGCCCTGGTTTGCAGTTGGGGCTTACTGTTGTCCGTATGATGATAGCCCAATTGGTGCACTGCTTTGATTGGGAGCTTCCAAATGGTACGAGTCCAAATGATTTAGACATGAGTGAATTCTTTGGTTTTGTAACATCAAGGGCTAATCATCTCATGGCAGTTCCCACTTATAGGTTGCATAATTAATTTAAATATAGGTCACTGTTGCTTTGGGGTGGGTAATATAAACTTCTAAACACTTATTTCGAGAGTATGAATAGATTTTTATGTTGTATAAATATTTATATTTCGTTAATTATAAAATAAATGATAATTCTAATTGTATTTTTATTTAAATACTAGGTTACATGTACATTACACTTGACTCGACACGACCCATCATGAGTCAGCCACTCATTTGGCAGATGCTATAGCTTGTACAAATAACCTTATAACCAGTACCTAAGTTGATAATGTTAGGGTATTGACGAATACAGACAGGCAACTCGACTGAATTGAACAAGTACTGCCTATACTTGATCAGGGCTCTAACAAATGCAATTATTAAATATCAATAAAGCCGGTAAGGCTAAACAATCCAGGCGTAAAGAAATCTGGCAAAATTCAAATTTAACAGATAAGTCAATAATAGACCTGAGAAACTTGCTCGTGGGATAGGAGCACATAGTTGCACTGTTCCGTCAGAATGTATCTAGTGCCGACCCTACTAGACGTACCCGGTGCCGGCTCTCCTCTGGACAAGCTGCGACGCAACGGACAGCAACCTGACCGAATCACCAGTTCAATACTGGTTTGCCTTCAAGAAGTTATTCGTCCCACTCTGGTGCGATGGGTACAACGACTCTCCTTGCAGGATAAGATGGTCTCAAATCGCTGTCGATGCACACCAACTGTGATCATCTAAAAAATCGCCTCAGTTTATTAGTCCCGTTCAGTTAGAAAACTATGGGTCGTGAAAGGGAGAACGAAATAGGTGATTTTTCTCTCAAGGAAGCAAAACTTGAAAAATCCAGAACCTTAGCAGCGGCTCAGTTATTTTCCTTTTAATATCGCCTCTCGAGAAAATTAAAACCCAATTCGAATTAGGAGACCCTAATTTCAATTAATTTTTAACGTTTCCTTTTTCTTTTCAAGTTAGAGTTAATTGGGCTAAGTAAAAAGAGAGGATTGTGAAAAAATGGCCCAAGCCCAAGCCCGGGCAGGCAGGCGGCATGCGCGTGTGGCAACCCCACTACCTTGAGCTTTTCTATCAAGTTTATAGAAAAATATTTTAGTATTTAAAGGCTTCCACACTCAACTTTTCCCATGTGGGACTCATGTCTAACATGAGTTCCCAAACGATTAAACACCTAACTTTAATGACATTTAATTATGGATTCCCACAATGAAAATAACTTTTATCACAATCAAAATAATCTCTAACATGTCAAGAACAACTCCCATTAATTATTTTAGATTAACTAATCATGAGTTAAAAGTTATTAACTCCTGAAGGTGCCTTTTCCAACAATCCCTCACAAATCGATAGTTAAAGACTATCGAGAATTTACATAATCTACTTTCGATAATGGTACCTTCTGGTTTGAATCACTACTTAAGCTATCCAATATATGCCCCCACAGGAACATATGGACTTGAACCTTGAATTTGAACCTTGAGTGTGATAGCATCCATTGGTAACAATAGACTATCGGTTATGGAGACAATCTTTAGGCTTGACACGTTATGGCCATGTGTCCTGATCCTATCTCATAAGTGAATTCAGAAAAACCCAATTCCCTTTAGTTGCGGCCACATAACACCACCCACATAGTTAGCGATCTCCAAGGATGTACTGCTAGTATCTTGTCTAAAAAACTTGATCCCATTAAGAGTCAAAGTTCTTACTAATTGCAGTAAATGCACCATAGGCTTTTAGGGAAAGGACCTAGATACAAAGGTATCAAAATAGGTGCCAGATTCACTCAAACAGCTTGTTTATACTATATTGAATTGCCTTGTGGGATCTTTACTTGGTCAGTTAGGTCGCCACTGTAGGTGAATCATTGCTGGGTTATCAGTCCCATCATAGATTTAAGAAATAATGATGTTTCCAGTCCCTTAGTTAGAGGGTTTGCAATATTATCTTTGGATCTAACAAAGTCAGCATACACCACCCTTCAGACACTAACTCCCTTATAGACTTAAGTCTAACTTGGATGTATCTCTTAGTTTTTTTATTATACTTGGTACTCTTTATCTTTGCAATTGTGGTTTAACTATCATAATGCACAAATACAACAGTAACGGTTGATCATTGGTAAAGAGGATAATAGTCCATACAGCTATTCAGCTTCCGTTCGAGTAGTATCTAAGGCACATAACTCAGCCTCAAAAGTTAATCGAGTTATCAAAGTCTGTTTACAAGACTTCCAGGCGACTGCTCCGCCACCTAATATAAACACATATCTAATGCAACCATTGCTACCAAAGTTCTTGGTTATCCAGCTTGCATTACTATACCCTTCAACTACAGCAGGGAATTTCCCATAATGTAGCTCAAGGGACACTGTTCTCTTCAAGTACCTTAGTACTCTATTTAAGGCCTCCCAATGAGTCCGATTTGGACAACTTGTATATCTTGCTAGCTTAGATACAAAAAATGAAATATCTAGTCTTGAGCCATTTGCAAGATATTACAAGCTACTAATAACTTGAGAATATCTTAATTGAGACACAAGAACTCCACTTTCATTCTTGAATAAAGCTACAGAAGGTCACTTGGAGTTTTAGCAATTCTACAATTTTGATAACCATATTTCTCAAGAACACTCTCAACATAGTGAGTTTGAGAAATGGTTATCCCCTCAGTTGAGCGAATCAACTTTAGGTCAAGAATCATATTTACTACCCCATATCCTTCATTTCAAACCTACTTTTCAAGAATGATTTAGTCTCATTAATTATCTCAACATTGAACCCAAATAACAAAATGTCATCTACATACAGACATAGTATAATACATGCATTACCTTTAACCTTACAGTAAACACATTTGTCATTCTCATTTATGATGAAGCCAAATAATAAAATAGTTTTATCAAATTTTTCATACAATTATTTTGGTGCTTGTTTTAGACCATATAGGGATTTTACAAGTTTACAAAATTTTCACTCATTTTCTTTGGCTACATATCCCTCAGACTGATCCATATATATCTCTTCTTCAATATCACCATGACGAAAAACTGTCTTCACATCCATTTGGTGGATGGTGAAACCATATATAGAAGCCAATGCAATTAGCACTCAGATTGTAGTCAGACGAGTAACAGGAGAGTAAATATCAAAAGAGTCTATTCCCTATTTCTGTCTAAACATTTGGCAACTAATCTGGCTTTATACTTATCTATGATCCCATCTGGTTTAAGTTTCTTCTTAAATATCCATTTTCATCCAATTGTAGTGTACCTAGGAAGGAGATCTACTGGTTCTCATGTCCCATTGGAGACAATAGAATCCATCTCACTTTTGATAGCTCTTTTCCAATGCCCTAAGGAAGTCATAACTACTTGAAAGGTTAAAGGTTCGTCCTCAACATTATAAGCCAAAGTCCTTGACTACCTTAGCTCTCTTACTTATTCTAGGTTCTTCCAATTCCTTAATTTGAGTGTTGGAACTATTTGGACTTGCCCTCACATCTTTCATCCTTTCCACATGATCATGAATGGAATCAGATGTTAAGGCTGAATCTAAAGTAAAAACATCTTGAGGCAAACCAGTTTTCATGGGAAACACATCCTCAAAGAATGTAGCATCACGATATTGAATAATAGTGTTAACATCTATATATGTAAGGTATTTTAGACTTAATTACCAAAATTCTCATAGCATAGCTTGTTTCCACATAACTAATAAAGTTGGCATCAGCAGTCTTTGATCCTAACTTCTTCCTCTTGTGTTCAGGGATTAGAACTTTTGCAAGACAACCCCACACACGGAAGTATTTTAAGTTAGGTTCCCTACCTTTCTAGATTTCAAACAGAGTTACCTCTTTATATTTGTGAGGGATTCCATTCAGAATATAGCAAGTCATATTCAAAGCCTCACCCCGCATATACTTAGGCAATCCAGAATTCAAAAGTAAATTGTTGATCATATCTTTAAACATTCTATTTTTCTATTTAGCAATCCCATTAGATTGGGGAGAATAAGGGGGTGTCTCCTCATGAATTATGGTGCTACTTTATCAATATTCAACAAATAGATTAGACCCACATTCTCCACCTTTATCAAATCTTGACCTTTTAAGTTTCTTACCAGTTTGAGTTTCAGCTTTATTTTTAAATATGAGAAACTTTTCAAGTGCTTCATCTTTATGTTTAAGTAAATAAACATAGCAATATTTACTGCAATCATTAAGAAAAGTAATGAAGTACGTTTTATGATCCTTAGTCAACAAACCATTGAATTCACAGATATCTGTATGAATTAAATCAAGTATTTTTGAATCCCTTTTAATTGAATGATAGGATTTCCTGGTTGTTTTAGCTTCCCCACACACTTGACGTTTGTTCTTCTTATCAATTACATGTTTAGGGATCAAGTCTAAATTCATAATTCTTTTAACAAAATCTAAATTTAAATTGTTGGGATGTATGCCATTTTAGACTAGGTTTCTGATGTAAAAATCGAATATTTTAATTAAAGATTTTTTTTTTCAGAAATTATTTGTGAATTTACAATTTTATTTGTACACAATTACGTTTGGAAACGACCCATTGTGTTTAAGTAAGTGGTCTATGTGAATGGAGGTCTTTCACAATAAGGTATGGATCACGAGTTACTTAACACATAAACATTTGTTCTTAACCGATTGATGAGAATGTGAATCTCATCATGTCTAGGTTATTATGTTGTGAATTCTAAATGGGGAATGACTTACCTTTAGCCAGTGAGTAGTCCACTCACTTCATGACATAAGCGTATTTCGAATATGTAGAACAAGACCTGTAGTAGTGGTTTCTAAAAGTACTATATGGTAGAAACCTAGACTACTACTGTTACAGCTTGGACTAGTACTCTACAATTTGAGTATGAGTTGGTGGTCTGACGAAACTGGAAGCATATATTTTGATATTCTATAGTTGAGGTTCTATCGTAGGGCCAATATAATTTCATGTTGGCTATGTGTGACTAGTTAGTTAAGACAGACTTGTACAAGATAGTTTCTATACTATATCGCCCTTTGTGGTTGTCTAAATGATCTAAATATCCAGGGCCTTGGGAAACATGACTTGGATGTTTGCTTTATGGTAGCTCCATTGGAAAGAAAAAATAATCCAGGAAGTCATGAATCATTGGTCTAGAGGCCTAAGGATGGTAGATATCATTTAGAGAGGTGTTAGCACACTTCTTCCTCTCTAAATGTACGGCGATGTATATAGGGGTATTTTAGTCATTACACTTGTAGGTCGGAGACTTTGTTAATGCAACACTGTCCTTGGGGTTAATATTTCCTTATGGTGATATTATGAAATATTTAAAATGTAAAATACAGCTATTTATATGGTAAGGGTATTTTGGTCATTTTAGTAGCCAAGGCGGTGTGTCTTTTGGTCCCTAGTATAAACCGTGAGTCCTAATTAAATACGGGCTAAGGAATTGATCTTAAATTAAATGAAATTTATTTTATTTAAGTAGCTTGAATTAATTGTTGGGTTAGAATAAAATAAAGGTCCATAGAGAGAGAATTAATTAAATTAGTTTGGTGAATTAATTAATTATTTAGGGTTTCGGCCCAGTTTGAATATTTAAAGATTACCCTGGGACTAAACTAATATAGGCTTATTTATTGGACTAGTTTATTTGGGTTGAAAATTTAATTATTAATTGGGCCATTTATGTGATTCTAATTATAATAATTAATTAAGTCCAAAAGGTTAAACTAAGAGTCCAATGGCCTAGTCCAGTTTAACTTAGGGTTTTATTTAGATTAAATAGGATGATTGGAAACAACGTTATTGACAGAACACACATTCTCTGGGATGACCTCTTCTCTGTGAAAGAAAGGCCAGACGTCTCTCTCTCTCTCTCTAGAAAAAGGTTCCTTAGTTTATAGTTGTTTACCAAACGAATTTAGGTAGGCCATATACTGGAAGATTGAGAGATTGATGTTCACCTACATGCAAAGATGGAGTAGGAGACTTGCAGGAATCGCACCAGAGGCTTCCACCAGCATATCTACTCCGGTAGTACACGTTCCAGTCCAGCTAACTCTTAGAACGAAGAAAAGAGGTAATTTTTTTTAACCTCGGAGTCCAATAAGAGCATAATCGGCGTCAGCTAGGGCTGCCGGGGCCGGCGCCGGCCCTGTTCAGGAATCCCATGTTCTTGGTTTTTTTTCAATTTTTTGTATTCGTTTCCGCTGCGTGTCCTGTGTTTCCCGCTTTCCGTGCCTTCAATTGGTATCACAGCTTGAAGGTTTTGTAAAAATATAGGGAGCATGCATCTAGATGAATAAAACTAGACACATATGTGTGATTAAAATTGTGATCCTTCGTTGTTTATGGTATGAATAGATTCTCTGTTAAACCTCGCGGGAGGAGATATAGGAGATTTGTAATTTGTTGTTTTTCTTAGCAAATCGTGTAAGCCCAATGTTTATGGGTATAGACGATTGTTGGTTTTGGTTGATTTTATTGTATTTGGTTTGAAATCGGATAGCCATTGAAGCCAGAAGTTGTGCAGAAAAACAGGGGAGATTTGCAGAGAAAATCGCAGAAAAAAAAAAAACTGCAGGAAGAAGGCTTCTAGACTGCAAGCGGCGTCGGCTTGGGGTGCTGGAACCGGCGTCGGCTAGGGTCTGGAAGGCCGGTCCGTGCGATGGTTTCTTGTGGGTCCTGGTTTTGTGCGGTGGGTGCAGTGGACCACAGTGCAGATGGGTGCATGATCTGGTGTGGTGGGTGCAGTGGACCAAGGAGAAATTTTTTATTTTTTTATTGCGTTTTTTTTTGTTTTGGGGTCCATACCAGACGAAGTCAATATTTTGCAATAGTTAATATTCAAGGAATATTTTTGCATGAAAAATATTAGTAAGGGATTTTATGATTAAATAAGACCATTAATTAATTAATGTGTTTAATTCTATTATCTGGGCACTTAGGTTTAAAAATAGAAGAGCATGAAAAAGTCTACTATTTTCTAGTATGCTATTTATTTTTGGTACTTATGTGCACGTTTTCTCAAAGACCAAAGTCTTTAGGAATGTTTTTGACAAGGAAAATATTTTTTCTACAAATTAAATGGTTATTTTAGCTTGAACAAAAATTAATCCTTAAATGTTTTCTTAAAGGATTTAATCATTGACATAGAAAATATATTAGATTTAGATATTTTTGTAAAGTTAAAATAGAAAGCCATTTTGTTTTAGTTTGGCACAAGAAAAATTATTTTGTTAAATAAACATGAGACCAAAGTCTCTAGAAAGTTTTAATTGGAAAATTTTTGAAATCATTAAGTTTTTAACTTAAATAAAATTAGTCCATGGAAAAAACTCTCAAAGGATATAAGTCTTGACATAGAGATTTTTATGGACTTAGACATTTTATTTTTGAGTTAAGGGAAAACTTAATGGAAATTTTCAAAAGGATATTTTTCAGAATACACTTGTTTTAAAATACTAAGTGGGAGAGGGGTTCCAACGGCCGTACGACTTCTATCACGATCTTTATTAGAGATCATAGGTCCCCTCGCATCACCCTGGGAGTGAACCCCGTATAGGATGGGGATACTACAAGGATCTAGATTTAATGGAGGGATGTAATTAATAACCCGAGGCACGTACTATGATCGGCCAGCCCCTTGTTGGAGGTCATAGTGCGAGGTATGTCTATAGAAAATGAGAGAAAACGGCCATCCCCTCGATGGAGTTATCTTCTAGATCATTACCTAGAAGGGAAATTAATTTGTGGTGGTTAACACATTTAGTTTAGAAAACTGTTAATCTTCCCAAGAAACTATGTCAGTTTTCCTAAGAGCCAAATTGATTATTATAAGTTTTGATAATAAAGATATAGTGCACATATTTGCTTTGTTTTCACAAATTGAATCTTTTTTCTTTTATTTTTTCGATTTTTCAGAAATGTTGGGAGATTCTTTTAGTTCATTGGTCGTTATTCTCCGAGAAAATAAGCTAATGGGACCAAACTATGTGGATTGAAAAAGGAACCTGAACATAATACTTACAGCGGAAGAGTATAAGTATGTCCTTTACGAAACCTTTCCTGTTATCGGGGAGGGTTCTACCGCCAAGGAGCGTGAGGTTGAGAAGGTATGGAAGAAGGTCGACGAGATGGCTCGTTGTTACATATTGGCCTCCATGTCTAATGTACTCCAGTCTAAACATGAGCACATGACCACTGCGAATGGCATAACTCAATTATTAGCCACGATATTCGCGGATAAGAGTCGCCCGCAAGGTAAGAGGCTCTTCGAACCATCATTAACACTAAGATGGCTGAAGGAGCATCAGTCAGAGAGCATATGCTCAAAATGATTGCTGCTTTCGAGGAGGTAGAAATCTTAGGGGCTGTCATTGACCCCGAGAGCCAAGTGGACATGGTTCTCAAATCTCTACCGGGTTCTTTTATTCAGTTCAAGTTGAACTATAACATGAACAAGTTGAACATGGATTTAACTAAGTTGATGAAGAAGATTTAGATGGCGAAGAAGGTCATGAAGCCACAATTGAAGGCTATGATTGCCAATGCTTCATCTTCTAAAACTGGGCCCAAGCCCAGAAAGTTCAAGAAGAAGAAGGGTAACACAGCGGTCCAGCCAAGACCCAGCCCAAAGAAAAACCCAAGGGCAAGTGCTTCAAATGTGAATTGAAGGGACACTGGAAAAAGGAGTGTCTAGATCTTTAAGCCAAGAAAAACCCCGCAGGTAATGTTTTCTATCTAGAGTTTATATCAATGGTTGGATCAACTTTTACTTGGATTGTTGATTCAGGAAGCCACTGATCACATCTATAACTCATTGCAGGGGTTTAGAAAGATTAGAAGACTCTAGAAAGGCGAACTGGACTACGTGTGGGAAATGAAGCACAAGTTTGGACCCTTGCAGTGAGAGAGTTGAATCTTGTTTTTTATTATAATAGAATAGTGGTTTTGAAAGATATTTTATATGTACCTAAATTTCGACAGAATTTGATTTTGGTTACAAAACTAATAAGTCAAGGATATTCTGCATCTTTCCATTCTGATATTTCTATCAGTAGAAATGGAGATATTTTATGTATTGGGCATATGTATGAGAATCTATTTTTCTTAAATCCTATTAGCAATCAATTAAATAACGCTTAATCTGAACTTTTAACAAAGAAGAGAAAAACCAATATCAATGGCTCTTATCTTTGGCATCTAAGGTTGAGTAATATCAACTCAACCAGGATTCAAAGGTTGATCCATGATGGGCCCTTGGACTTATTGAGATTGGAAAGTTGGCCTCAGTGTGAGTCTTGCCTGATAGAAAGATGACCAAAAGATCATTTGCCCCTAAGGCAGATAGAGCTAAGAAGGTTTTGAGTCTTGTTCACACTAATGTGTGTGGTCCCTTGTCTATACCAATTAGAGGAGGTTTTGAGTACTTCATCACTTTCACGGATGATTGTACAAGGTTTGGTTACGTTTACTTGATGAGACGCAAGTCTAACTCTTTTGACAAGTTCAAAGAGTTTAAGGTTGAAGTGGAGCGATGGATAGGTAAATTGATCAAGATCTTACGATCGGATTGTGGTGGAGAGTACCTCATTGGTGAATTCAAGGACTACATAGTACATCATGAGATAATATCCCAACTCTCTGCGTCGGGGATGCCCCAGCAGAACAGAGTAGCTGAGAGAAGGAACAGAACATTGATGGAAATGGTCCGAAGCATGATGTCTCATGCTACTCTTCCAGTGTCTTTTTAGAGATATGTCCTGGAAATAGCGGCATACATCCTGAACTTGGTGCCTTCCAAGTCAGTACCTAGGACTCCCTATGAGATGTGGATTGGGCGTAAGCCAAGTCTGAATTATATTAGGATATGGGGTTGTCTAACTTATATATTGGTCAAGGGAGACAAGTTGGAACCAAGATCAGAATTATGCTATTTTGTTGGCTATCCAAAATGTGAAACCCCACCAAAAGCCAACCCTAGAGTAAGATGGTCGGGATGCATATCATATTATTTTGTATGAATATATATATATATATATATATGTATATATTGAATGATTTTATGTGTTTTAGAATTATGATTTATATGCTAAAAGGCTTAATTATGCTTATTGAGTAGGAGGAGTAAAATGGTAATTTTACTTGAAGTCAAAATAGGAAGATAGCTTGAGGATTGAATAGGAAGGATATTTGAGAGAAAAAATAAGAACAAGAGTTGTTGTGGTTTAGTGGTTAAAGCTTTGGAATTAATCTATAAGGTCATGAGTTCAAATCTCATCATTCAAGTTTTATTATGATTATTTTAATTTAAGGTTGGGTTTTCGTCTCTGGCATTCCATAAGTAAAAATAGGAGTGTTGTCTTAGGGGAGACATGAAGGGAATGTCCTAATCCTATTCTTATGTCCTAAAAAGAATTCTTGAGGGATTCATGTCCTTTTATCCCCTAGCTTACCCTAAACTCTTTACCAATTAAATTTGTTCAAAATTTATCCAAATCTATGTTTTTAATTCCAGAAAATTCAGCAAAGATTCTTGACCTTTGAAATTTTGAAAATGATTCTTAGAGGTTGGAGGTTGGACTGAAAATAGGGAAGGAGTTAAGGAAGGTTCCCAAGAGAAATTAATCTCTATGGTTAAGCCTTCAAACTCTACTCCATAGTGTTCATATCCTCCATGAAAAGAATCTAAAATTTTTCCAGATTCTTGAGCAGCCTAGTCATTGAAAATCTTAGCCATCTTCCTTACTCAATTGCTACTAGAAAAATGGCCAATTTATTCAGCTTGAAAACTAAAATTCTTTTGCAAAAATCGGATTGCACAAAGCTGTGCAAATCAGAAAAAAATTCTAGACAGTTTCGATGCATGGCAGCCGAAAATCAAAGCTGTTTCTACTGCCTTCAAACCAGTAAATTACCTTTGCTTTTCCTCCATAAAGAAGGCTGGGAACCAGCCTGAAAGGGCCCTCAAACACCTCTCAAAATCCTCTGCAAATCAGTTGGAATATTGTAGAAAAAAAACTTCACAGAAAATTCTGCAACCATTCGAACCACAACCAGAAAAATTCCAGCCTTGTTCTCTTCAAGCCTTGTCCGAAAACCACCCTCAAATCTCTGTAAGTTAATCCTTGTTCAGCTATGAACTGAACACCATTACCCCCCCCTCCACTTACCTTGCACAACCGGACCCCATAGCCACACCTCAAATTCCTCCTACAATCACTCCAATCAAACTTCCATTTGAAATTAAAAAATTCCTGCATGTGCTCCATGAAAACTCCCTTAGATTAGACCTCATAACCAGAGATCCTTCTGCCATTAAACTCAAGAATTTAGCCAGCCTTATAGCTCCCTCAACCCTTATTCATTTCAACAAATCTCAGCGAACCAGTCGGCCATTTGCAGCTCCAAGAAACCTCCCTCAATCAAACACCATTAACATATATTCCATCTCAAAACACTCCTTAAATTTCTTCATTTGAATTTCAAACAACTAGATTTTTCTCTTCCTCCCTAAACTGAAAACCAAATCCCTGAACTCTCTCAATCATTCGGCCAACCCTCTTCAGAAAATTCATCTAGCATTCACCTTTAATCCTCTCAATTTTCACCAAGAACACTAAGAACACACACTACCTTTCTTCAAGACAAAGACCACTCTAAACACCTCCAATCCCTCTCAAAACTCCAGAACATGCCTACATACCCTCTAGAGTCCATTTCTGGAATTCATAACATCAAATCTCGAAAACAAAAATTTGTAATCGGATCAAAACCAGATTTTTCTTTGAAGTCTCAAGAACATCATCAAGGTAACCAAGAACAACTTTTGTTCATCTTCTTCCCTTCAACCCTTAACGTGTTATACTAATGCGTGCTCTCTCTCTCTCTCTCTCTCTCTCTCTCTCTGCCAAAATGGTTGCTACAACCATGGCTGTTTTCTTTCTCCTCTCTTGGACAATTCAAGACCCTCAAGCGCATGAACCTTCTTAAATCTTCATCGAGATAATCATCCACCAAGTATTTTTCCTTAATCTTCTTTTTAATTCTGAATTCATGTCTCTTGGATGTTCTTAGAGAGAATAGAATATGATTGGGGATTGAGTATATGCATATGTATGAAGGGGTTGAGATTGGAGCATGAGAATGATTGATCATGATTAAGTTTTATGAAATTCTTTGAGAATCGATGTATGTTCATTATGTCTTAAGTGAGAATGAGTGTTTAAGCATGCTAGATGTTATGTCATCTTTGGTGAATAGAATTTTTATGTTATTATTATTGAAGCCATGAGTATGATTATGTTTAGTAGGGATTTGGCCATGTAATAGTAGGAATGGATTTAAGTCTTTGTTCTTGAATAGAATAGTTTGTTGATTGATGTTGGAGTATATGCTCATGAATCTTGTTAGCAATAGGAAAATTATGATCATGACCTTGTTGGTCCTAGGCTATTTTGATTAGCAAATTTTATTATCCTAACTAAAATTATTACTATGTTTTTCCTCCAAAAATTTCGAAATTCTTAGGAAGTTTTGGAATTGGAGTACTAAATGAAATAGTGATATTTTATTAGCCAAATAAATGATATCTCTTATAAAAAAAATATAAATATATAAATAAAAACTTTGATATAAATGAGTAAAATATTAATGATCTTGTGGACCATATATTCATAAATATTATTTATACTTATTAATCAAAATTTAATAAAAGTTATTTATTATTATTTTTAATGCGTATTGATTATTAATTAAGAGAGTAGTAATAATTCATTTTGCTACTTAAGAATTACCATTTATTAATATCAACTAGGACTTAGGATTCTTCAATAATTAAACCCTAGTTTATTTATTAATAACAACACTCAAGATTTATTATTTAAATCTATAAGTTATTGGTCATTATGTTACAAACCTTAGTTATTTTAACTTATCATTAGTTGTTTTAACTTATCAAACTAGACTTATTTTATAAAAGCCTTTATCATCTAGTCTTAAAGCTTAGGACAATAGGGTCATGTTTATAATCAGTTGAATTAGGATTATTTATGTAAGTGAATATAGCTTGAGTATAACCTTATGACTTGTGTATACCCCAGGCGGGGTTAGGTTAGCTTTGGAAGATTCTTGAGTTTGATCAAGCAAAGGATCAGGTAAGTCTCTGCATAAACTTATTTGAAAACAAAAGGTTTCTATGATAAGCCAAACGTGAAGTGTATGGACACTCATTTTGTAAAGGCAATTAAGGACTATTTCTTTTTTATTTCAGGCAAGCAAATCATTTGAAAATTTAAACAAGCAGTTTTGCAAATTCTAAAACTCTTTCTAAAATCCAACTTTGACAAGAATTTTAGAAACCTTTAATTGCTATTTTTAAATAAAGCAATGTATTATCAGTTTTCTCCCAAGTGGGACAATTAACGTTGAGTACTCAATAAGGGTAGGTTACTAGAACTAGTCTTTGAAGGGTTAAGGTAAGTCTCTAAGTAGGTGGCTACCTTTGAGGGGTAAGTCCTTCCCGGATAGGATGCCAGTCCAGTTGGTCATGTCGGTCCGAGCTAGCAAGTTTCAGTCATGTGGACTGTGTGTTCCGGAGTGGACAATTGGTAAGTTTGGGTGTAGAGAAGGAGGAGTATCTCATCCGGTAGGTCGATCACCTACTTTTTGTCAGTCTGCACAAAGTGTGACATTCTGACTGTTATATGGTCATGGGGCCCAACGTGTGGTAACCCATGGTTACCCATTTGAGTGGTTATATTAATTGTGCATATGTATGGTTTGAAGAGCAAAACTCCACTCTTTATTTTTAACCTTATTTATTGCTTGCCAGCACTTTCTCTTTTACAATTTTTACAACTTGCATACATGAACTGTTTTACCTGAAACACTCAATGCACACACGGGCTTACTGAGATTTTTTTTTTTTATCTCATCACCTTTTATGTCATGTTTTTAGGTCGATCCTGCTGTGAAAATGAGTAACTAGATTTGTTTCCTGCTTTGAAGACTTTATATTATTTATTTTATGTGTTGTTTTGAGAGATGATAGTAATCAATTTACTTTGGATTTGTTTCTGAATTTTTGGGTTGTAATAAGTTCAAATTTTAAAGTATTATCTTTATTTTCGTTTGTGTGACCTAATTATAAAGTCCCCTTGTCCTTTGGATGGGGCGACATCCCCGACCCTGTTGGGTCTAGGTAATGGGGTGTTACACAAAAGCGACAAAGGGTGGTTACTTTTATCATCCTAAGGAGCAGAAAGTACTGGTTAGTATCATGTTAGATACCTAGAGGATGATCAAAGTACTTCCACGAAAGGTTTAGCTAGGTTGGAACTGGAGGAGAAGTTATCTTCGGAAGTAACTTATTTTGACCCGATTGTGGAACAAAAAGAGGCACAACCTCAAGAGCCTGTACAAATGAAGCCTCGTTGTAGTGGGAGAGTGTCTACGGTTCTGGAGAGATGGATTGCAGAAGCTTTCGGGCTAGTTTCTGACCATCAGGAACAAGACCCCATTAGATATGAGGAGGCTATTACTGATATCGATGCAGATCTGTGGCATGAAGCAATGAAAGCCAAGATTGAGTCTATGTATCTCAATCAGGTTTGTGATCTTGTAGCTTCACCTGAAGGGATAAAACCCATAGGGTGTAAGTGGGTATACAAGAGAAAGAGGGGAATAGATGGAAAGGTAGAAACCTTCAAAGTTAGGTTTGTGGCAAAAGGGTATGCTCAGAAAGAGGGAATTGACTATGAGAAAATTTTTTCCCCGGTAGCCATGTTTAAATCCATCTGTATCCTTCTTACCATCGCATGTTATTATGACTGCGAGATATGACAAATGGATGTCAAGACGGTATTTTTAAATGGCCATCTTAGTGAAGACATCTATATGTCCCAACTGGAAGGCTTTATTGCAAAAGGCCAAGAGCATATGATTTGCAAGATTAAGAAGTCCATTTATGGACTTAAGCAGGCATCAAGGGCATGGAATATTTGTTTTGATGAGATTGTAAAGTCTTATAGTTTTGTTCAAAACGAGGATGAACCATGCGTGTACAGAAAACTTGAAGGTCTTAATGTGGTTTTTCTTGTCTTGTATGTAGATGATATTCTACTCATTGGAAATGATGTAGGGTCATTATCATCTACAAAGGTTTGGCTGTCTAGTCAATTCAATATGAAGGACTTGGGAGAAGCCAACTACATTCTTGGGATTAGACTTATTAGAAATAGGAAGTAGAGAATGTTAGGATTATCCCAAGCAGCATACATTAACAAGATGCTGGCCAGGTATAGCGTGGACTCATGCAAGGAAGCTCTAATTCCTTGCAGACATGGGTTATTATTTTCTTCAAGGGACTGCTCTAAGTCTCAAGAAGAAAAGGACAGGATGAGTAGGATTCCCTACGTTTCGAATGTGGGAAGTCTCATGTACGCCATGCTGTGTATTAGACCAGATATCTGTTTTGCCGTAAGCTTGGTTAATAAATATCAGTCAAACTCTGGAGAGGTTCATTGGCACGCTGTAAAGTATATTCTCAAGTACCTCAAGAGAACGAGAGATTATATGCTGGTTTACAGGGCTGATGACTTGGTTCCTACATGATACCCAGACTCAGACTTCCAGGCGGATAAGGATGAAAGAAAATCCACTAGTGGATATATCTTCGCCTTGTTTGGAGGAGCAATTTCATGGAGGAGTATTAAGTAATCTTGCATTGCTGACTCAACCATGAAAGCTGAGTATGTGGCAGCTTCGGAGGCATCCAAGGAAGCAGTCTGGCTCCGAAAGTTCCTTTCAGAACTTGGAGTTGTGCCACACATGGACAGGCCAATTGTGATGTATTGCGACAACACTGGAGCAGTATCACAATCCAAAGAATCTCGGAACCACAAGAAGGGGAAGCATATCGAGAGGAAGTACCACCTGATCTGGGATTTCATCCAGAGACGAAAAGTCGTGGTGGAACAGATTGCCTCTGAGAACAATCTAGTAGATCCATTCACCAAGCCTTTGGCTGAGAGAGTCTTTAAAAGACACTTAGACACCATATGGGTGGGCACCTACGGACTTACTTAGTCTTAGAGTGCAAGTGGGAGATTGTTGGGTTGTATGCCCTCTTAGACTAGGTTTCTGATGTAAAAATCGAATGTTTTAATAAAAGAATTTATTTTCAGAAATTGTTTGTGAATTTACAATTTTATTTATGTACAATTATGTTTGGAAAAGATTCATTGTGTTTAAGTAAGTAGTTCATGTGAATGGAGGTCTTTCACAGTAAAGTATGGATCACGGGTTACTTAACACATAAACATTCATTCTTAATCGATTGATGAGAATGAGAATCTTATCATGTCTAGGTTATTATGTTGTGAATTCTAAATGGGAAATGGCTTACCTTATGCCAGTGAGTAGTCTATTGGGTATCTCACGCGTATTATATAGGCGTAACGAAAACATAAGAATGATGTACTATCTCAGGATCCGCATATGTGTGGAAAACGAGATAGATATATATAGTAAACAAACAAACAAAGATAACAGTTTTTACCTTTCTTTATTTGTGTGGAAAACAAAAATTTCCTTCTTCAAGTATGATAATTGTGGCGCAATCCAGCAATCCTCTTGAAGAATCTCCACGAGAGTTGAATATCCAACTACTATAATCACAGTGTGTGATTATCTCTAACAGTAATCCACACAGAGGATACACTCAAGCACCAAGATTTTCTATGCTAACAGAAAACAACAATGGTGGATGGGGTTTTTGTTGTTCTTCTTGTTCTCAAAAAACCAAAGAATGAAGAAGAAGAAGACCCTTTGTGTTCTCTTGGAGAGACACACGAAAATTGAGAGAGTGTGAAGCGTAGAGAACAAAAGATCATATCATATATCCACTTGTGTGCCCTTTGGTTTTTGTAGAATTGGATCATATGACATTTAGTTTTCATGTTTTGTTTTTCTTGTGTGACCATTGAAGTCACACGAAAAGCTCAACAATAAAACCACTTTGGTTATATCTCATATAACCAAAAGCCTCTACAAAAACCAAATCTAAGAATTCCAAACAATTCTCCAATTGCAATTGGAATCCATTAAGTTTTCAGAATTACAAATTGACCCATCAATTATAATTAATTATAATTTAGCCACATCAACTTCTTTTTCTCGTAATAAACCCCACTATGTTATCAAATAACATCTTGAGTATATATTCCTCTTTTGTGTGTGACCTATTAGGTTTCCCAGTCAATTGGTAGCGAACATGAATTAATCTAAACGTATTTGAGATTAATAATCCTTAAATAATTAGAATTAATCCTATTAATTCTAATAAGGATTAGTTTATTAATTCATCAATTAATAAACTCATATTCCCTGATTATGAGCGGTATCTAGCAACACATCCTGACCGCCCAAGAGTCCAGGAAGTCAAGTGGCTTGACATGAACCCTTCAATAACAAACTACAGTGTAATCAACTCCTTTTACCATATAATATCTTATTCGGTCTGAAGTATGGAACTAATGCCAACTTCCTCCAGAATATATATTAATTCTGGTCCGAATATAATTATACTTGTACCAAGAACCCACTACTCTCAATGTGTCCCAATTAGAACCCTTTCCAATACACATACGCCTTGGCCAAGGACTTATGAGTAGTAATTTCTACAAGTGGCCGTGAGATATTCGCCTCTACTATTAGGAGTGGTGAATCCTTTATTGACCCTCTCAACTACTTTCGTTTACCTCACAATGTATCCAATATCCATCTCATAGGTAGCCCTTAATCGAGCTCCGGAGATTGGAATCAAAGCACAAGGCTCAGCAAACAAAGTACCTTAGAGATCTCAAGTCTAAGGATACTTGCACTTTTGCTATATTGAGATTATATCACTGGTAAATAGTTATCCATGTGATTATCTCATAGCTCGATGATCCAATAAACTTGTTCCACTAACAAGCATCTATGTGTTAATTTTGAGTATCCCAATACTCACGGATATAAGAACTATCGCCTGATCAAGATCAGAAAGTCTTAACACATGCTAGTCTTAACGCATTAATGATGTTCTGTCTCATTAATGCTATGACTAGCGACTATTTAAGTACTAACACTATACAGTGTAGTAGGAATCTCATATCATGATCTCTATCATGATTTCCTTAACACAGTGTCGTACTAGGGACTTTATCCAACAGTTATATTACTCAAAAGTAATCAAAAGAAACTGTAAGATAAATAATGCCTTTTATGAAAAAAAAATGTGTCATATACAACATACAAGTGATTGCTTCTACGGCACAACACTAACATAGTCCACTCACTTCATGACATAAGCGTATTTCGAATACGTAGAATATGACCTGTAGTAGTGGTTTCTAAAAGTACTATATGGTAGAAACCTAGACTACTACCGCTACAACGTGGACTAGTACTCTACAACTTGAGTATGAGTTGGTGGTCTGACGAAGCTGGAAGCATATATTTTGATATGCTATAGTTGAGGTTTTATCGTAGGGCCAACATACTTGCATGTTGGGTATGTGTGACTAGTTAGTTAAGACAGACTTGTACAAGATAGTTTCTATACTATATCACCCTTTGTGATTGTCTGAATGATCTAAATATCCATGGCCCTAGGAAACATGACTCGGATGTTTGCTTTGGGGTAGCTCCATTGGAAAGCAGAAACAATTCAGGAAGTCATGGATCATTGGACTAGAGGCCTAAGAATGGTAGATGTCATTTAGAGAGGTGTTAGTACACTTCTTCCTCTCTAAATGCACAGCGATGTATAGAAGGGTATTTTAGACATTACACCTGTAGGTCGACTTTGCTAATGCAATACTGTCCTTGTAGTCAATATTTCCTTATGGTGATATTAGGAAATATTTAAAATAAAAAATACAACTATTTATATGGTAAGAGTATTTTGGTAATTTTAGTAGCCAAGATAGTGTATCTTTTGGTCCCCAATATAGACCGTGAATCCTAATTAAATACGGGCTAAGGAATTGATCTTAAATTAAATAAAATTTATTTTATTTATGTAGCCTGATTTAATTATTGGCTAGAATAAAATAAAGACCCATGGAGAGAGAATTAATTAAATTAGTTTGGTGGGTTAATTAATCATTTAGGGCTTTGGCCCAATTTGAATAATTAAAGATTAACCTGGGATTAAACTAATATAGGTTTATTTATTGGACTAGTTTATTTGGGTTGAGAAATTAATTATTAATTGAGCCATTTATGTGGTTCTAATTAGAACAATTAATTAAGCCCAAAAGGTTAAACTAAAAGTTCATTGGCCCAATCCAGTTTAACCTAGGGTTTTATTTAGATTAAACAGGAGGATTTGAAATAGCGTTGTTGATAGAACACATATTCTTTGGGACGGCCTTTTCTCTGTGAAAGAAAGGCCAGACGTCTCTCTCTCTCTCTCCAGAAAAAGGTTCCTTAGTCTGTAGTTGTTCACCAAACATATTTAGGCAGGTTATATGCTGGAAGATCGAGAGATTGGCGTTCATCTACATGCAAAGATGGAGTAGGAGATTTGCAGGAATCTTACCAGAGGCTTCCACCAGCATACCTACACCGGTAGTACACGTTCCAGTCCAGCCAACTCTTAGAACAAGGAAAAAATATAATTTTTTTAACCTCGGAGTCCGAACAGAGCCTAACCGGCGTCAGCTAAGACTGCCGGAGCCGGTGCCGGCCCTATTTGGGAATTCCCTATTCTTGGTTTTTTCTAGTTTTTTATATTCTCTTCTGCTTCGTGCCCTGTGTTTTTTGCTTTCCGTGCCTTCATAAATATCCAAGTCTACTATGCCAAATATCAGTGGATTCAATAATGTGCACCATAGGATAAATAGAATTCTCAACAGAAGAAGCTTTATTCAAATCAGAAGTAAATGGTTTAACTCTTAATTTAAACAAACTATCTGACATATAATCTTTGCCAACAAAAGAATTGTAGTGTATAATCACTATTTTATTACATTTGAAAGTGAATTCATAATCATCTTTAACTAAACATGAACCACTAAGAATATTTTTATGAACTGTTGGAACATGCTGCACTTTATGAAGAGAAAGAATATGCCCTGAAGGAAATTTCAAGTTCACACGTCCAATCCCCAACACATTGGCTGCAGCTGAATTCCCCATCTTCACAGTTTTTCCTTTACTAGGCTGGTAAGACACAAAAAGCAATTTATCAGCACAAACGTGCACATTTACTCCAGTATCAACTAACCATTCAAGTGGCTCATAAATAGTAAAGACTTCTGGGTTAACAGAAACATACCTTTCATCATCATTGGAAGTAGTGATGTTAGTCCCAGCCTCAATAGTACAAACCTCAGTAAGGTGTGTACTCAAATCAGCTTCCACATGACTAGTATCCTCTATCACCACATTGACTTAGGCTTTAGAATTTCATCTTATTTGACTTTGGACTTTTTAGACGGACAATCCTTAATCCAATGTCCAACCTGACCACAATTCCAACACGGTTTGCTTGCTTTTGGTTTCTTCTTGGCCTTAACTTTGGACTTGTTTATGTTTTTAGAGTTTGAATTAACCCTCACATTTTTCTGATTATTGCTCTTCTTCCCAATAGTTAACACATGGATATTAGATTCCACAGGTACAATATGACTATTCTTTCTATGTTGCTCTTCAATGGATATTGATTTCATCAAGTCGTTTAGAGAAATTTTTCCCGTCTTGTGTTTGAGAGACATACCAAAGTCCTCCCAAGACTTAGAAAATTTCTCTATTACTGACATCACTTAAAATTTCTCAAGAAGTTCCATATCCACTTCATGAAGAGTGTGAATAATCAATTGTAACTCTTGAGTCTGTTCAGTCACAGATTTGCCCTCAACCATCTGAAATTTCAAGAATTTGGAGACATAATACCTTTCTAGACCTTGATCTTTTGTATTATATTTCATATCCAACTTATCCCATAGCATCTTTGTTGTGTAGGATTCAGAACAATAGACATCAAAGAGAGCATTTGTCAATGCTGACAGTATTATCCCTCTGCCTACAATGTTCCGTTCATCCTATGCAACAATCTCAGCTACTCTAGGATGCCTATCAATTGGTATGGGCCTGTTTACATGCACTGCTGACAATAAACCCCTTATGGTCAACCAAAATTTCATGCGTTATTGCCAATACTTGAAATTCTGCCTTGGACCAAATTTGTCAGATAGACCATTCAAGTCAACCAAAGGCTTATACGCAGTAGAAGCAGCACCTGACAAAGTGACCATTGCACACAAACAGATAATTGCAGAATAACTTCTTCAAGACTGTTAGAAACAAGGTACTGACGAGCACACACAGGCAATTCAACTGAATTGAACAAATATCGCCTATACCCGATCAGGGTTCTAATAAATGCAATTACTAAATATCAATAAAGTCGACAAGGCCAAATAGTCCAAACGTAAAGAAGTCAGACATAATTCAAAGTTAACAGATAAGTTAGTGATGGACCTGAGAGACTTGCTCGTGGGACAGGAGCACAAAGTAGCACTGTTTCGTCAGAACTTACTTGGCACAAACCCTACTAGACGTACTCGGCGCCGGCTCTCCTTTGGACAAGCTGCTAAGCAATGGATAGAAACGCTAACTGAATCACCAGTTCAATACTGGTTTACCTTCAAGAAGTTATTCGTCCTATTTTGGTGCGATGGATATAGCGACTCTTCTTACAGGATAAGACGGTCTCAGATCGCCGTCGACGCACACCAACTACGATTACCTAAAAAATCTCCTCAATTCACCGGTTTCATTCAGTCAGAAAACTATAGGTCGTGAAAGGGAGAACGGAAGAGGCGAATTTTCTTTTAAGGAAGCAAAACCCGAAAAAATTAGAACCTTAGCGGCGGCTCTGTTATTTTCCTTTTAATATCTCCTCTCGGGAAAACTAAAACTCAATCCGAATTAGGAGACCCTAATTCTAATTAGTTTTTAATGTTTCATTTTTCTTTTCAAGTTAGAGTTAATTGAGCCAAATAAAAAGAAATAACCGTGAAAATATGGGCCAAACCCGAGCCGGGCCGAGCGGACGGTGCGCGCGTGGCACCCCTACTACTTTGGGCTTTCTATCAAGTCTGTAAAAAAGCCTTTTAGTATATAAAGGCTTCCACACTTCTCAATTTTTTTTTATGTGGGACTCATGTCTAACATGAGTTCCCAAATGATTAATCATTTAGCTTTAATAACATTTAATTATGAATTCCTAGCATAAAAATGGCTTCTATCATAATTAAAATAATCTCTAATATTTCAAAAATAATTCCCAATAATTATTTTAGACTAACTAATCATGAGTTAAAAGTTATTAACTTCTAAAATTACCTTTTTCAACAGATGAACCTCCCGATACTCTTCTACTAAATTGCTCATTCTATTAACTTATTATTGTAAGTGTGATGTTCTTATATTAAGAAACTACTTAGTTTTTTGTATACCATGGGTGTCAAGACGTTGTGGGAAAAGTTGTAGTATGGGACTGTCTACCTTTTTTTCGTAATTGAGGTCAAAATATCGGTAAAAGAGCAGCAAGCCGGAGTTTTAGAGAGAACTCAAACTGTTGGTGGTTTCAACTTCCATACGCCTTAATCTACAACCTTGAGGAATGGCATGAGCCTGGTGTGTAGGGAGGCAGGAGTCGGGAGGATTAATGGGTTATATATTTTTTACTGATAAAAATCATATGTTCATATTATATGGAGGGGATTGTTTATAAAACTCAAACTCATTTTAAATTATAAACATTACTTCTTTAAAGGTTTGTCAATAAAATGTGTTATGAGTGTTTAAATATTCGAAATCATAAAGTTTTCGCTATTGGAAGAAATGGCAATGTTCAGTTCAATAGTAATTTTTAATTATTTATTTACAATAATAGACATCAAATATTAATTAAATTTATATTTATATTTTAAATTATTTTTTCTATATTATAATAAATTTAATACCTTGAGTCTTTTTTTAATAGTACAATTGTAACATTTTTTCTTTTGATTTATGAGTAAGGATAATATATATATTTTTGTAATTAATATTCATAATATGAATATAATAAAAATTTTAATATAAATATTTTTATATGTAAATTGAATAGTATAACTGTTAATATTTTATAAATAAATTTTGTCTGTGTTAAATATATATTTTTTAAAAAAAATACTTGACGCAAAATTTCTTTAAAAAAAAAGAATTGCAATCCAACCGCGTCTTGTTGAAGCTCTGAGATTGCGGCGGCTGAGCTCATGGTTCAGCAATTGCGTCAATTGGGGGGCCCCAGGCTTTCCCTTTTTGTTTCTTAATTCTAAGTTTTCGATTCCATCATTGATTTTTTTTTTTTTGCTAGCCACCATCATTGATTATGTTAAATGAGATTTTATCCAATCTTTGTTTATTTATTTATTTACATACATAATTAATAGTATAAAAATTAAGAAAATTCAAAATGAACCCAATTCTAAATTATGACCCAAACAGGCCGCCAGTAAAGTCACTATCGCAACTAGTAGTGGCTTATCCATTGATTAGTTTTTTTGGGAAAAAAACTGACCAAATGAAGACAATTTTTTTTTTTTTGCTAATTGACCAAATGAAGACAATTTCCGACCATGGATGAGACTAACAGTCGCCTTCAAAGTTTTAAAAATTATATAAATATATATATATATATTTATTTATATATAAAATATTTGGGGTCTTATTAGTGAGCATTGAACTTATAAAAACAAAGAAAAAAGTTCTTCCAGAAATAGTAAATCTGTCGTCACGCGCTCCTCCAACAAAAAAAAAAAAAGAAAAAAAAAAGAAAAAAAGAAAAGAAACAAAAAAAAAGTTGAAAATGTAAAAAATCATTGATATACTATTTAAATACTATATTTTGGTTAAATACAAAAATTTAGAATAATTTAGAAGAGTATTTAATTATAAATAATTAATATATTATTCTTATTAAATAGAAATATTAGCGATATAACTTGTAAATCAGTAGAGCTTATTTTCCATGAAAGAAGTTTATCATAGAAGTTTGAATAAAGAGTATGGTTATTTTAGAAAACTGAGATATTCAATCTTGAACATCCTAAAAATAAAAATGTAAATATATAATTTTATATAAAAAGAGATTACAACAAATCTTGAAGCTTAACAAGTACATAGCCATTCTATCTAAACACATACTCCTTTGTAATTTTTTTTTAAAAGATATCCAAGAATATTTTTACTTATTCGCTTGAATGGATGAAAATCATATGCTCTTATGAATTCACTTAGGTTGTGTTTGTTGGCACAGAAATGAAGGCTTGGAATTTGAATGAGAGCCTCCAATTCCAATTCCTTTGTTTGGTATTGTGAAAATAAATTTAGAATTAGAATTGAATTTCAACTCCAAATAAGGGAAGCTTGTGAGGACAATTCAAGTAGCTAAAACTCTAAATTTATGTTAGAACTCTATTAAACTGGTTTAGGTTGCTTCAAAATACAAGGAAAAACAGATTCGGCATGAGCCTAGAGCCCATCACTGACTTTATTATTATTATTATTATTATTATTATTATTATTATTATTATTATTATTATTATTATTATTATTATTATTATTATTATTATTATTATTATTAGTAGTAGTAGTAGTAGTAGTAGTAGAGTTCTCAAAATTTTACATTGAGATACAATTCGGATTTAAAAAACAATAATTCAAGATAACCAATAATTCTCTATCTAAATTTAAAATTGTTAAGCTACCAAAAATCAAGAATAGCTTCCTGCTATGGCTATCTTCTTTATAGAAAATAATTTATACTCCATAACATCTTGAATAAAATAAGTTTGACATCAATTTACTTTAATCTTTCATGATAGATTGAATTGGTAATCAAATTCAATTCACTCCATCATAATAAATGACAGATCTCTGAACATTTAAATCTAGTCTATTAATAAGATCAATGCAACTACATAGTTTCCATAACCGCTTCTATTAATAATATGTATTCTGCTTCATGGTAGACCGAACAACTATATATTGAAATATTGTTTTTCAACTAACAGTACACTGTAAAAGGTAAAGATATACTTCTTCCCATCCCATAGAAATTGATCTAGTTATTATTTTACATTGCCTAAAAGCATTGACACTTTATATGCACTTTATAATAGATTTTTTTTTTTTTTAAAGATAACCAAGAAGATTTTTTACTTATTCACTTGAATAGATGAAAATTATATGCCCTTATGAATTCATTTAGGTTGTGTTTGTTAACACCGAAATGAAGGCTTGGAATTTGAAATTCCTTTGTTTGGTTGTGAAAATAAATTTAGAATTTGAATTGAATTTCAACTCCAAGTAAGGGAATTCAGTGAAGTCAATTCCATTCCAAAAAAAAAAAAAAAAAAGATTTACAATTCCAAATCCACACCTCATTCCCATATATCGCCTTGATATGCCCTCATACCTCCATCTACCAATCTTCCTTCCAAAAGGATGTAAGAAAATTATAATGGAACACAAAGCGCCGACGAAGGGCAGACACTTTATGTCTGTTCACGGGGTGCGACGCAGTGACATCAAGCCATGGTTAGGTAGCATACCGGGCAACGCTGGGTGTGCTTTAGCACGGCAGCTATATTCTAATTATTGCAAAAACATGAATAATAAAAGGAATTAAGTAAGAAAAATTAAAGAACACTCAAATTATATAATTCAGTTAATCGATCTATGTATACGGGTAAGGAGAGTAATTTTTTATTTCTTTTCTGAGAGATGTTATAGAGAAATTATAGCATCGAATCCTAGAATTGCAAATTTATGCTAAAGTCTAATTAAATTGGTTTAGGTATAAGAAAAAACTTGTTCGGCATAAGTCAGGAGCCCAGCACTAAGCTCATTAAAAATTTCTTTCGGGTCAAACTCTTAAAATTTTAGGTTAGAACACAATTTAAGGGGTATCACAATAATTCAAGACAACCAACATTTTTCTATTTTTATTTGAATTTTTCAAACTATCAAAAATCAAGAATACCTCTATGCCATCCATGCCCCAAAAGGACCTCATGCTATACCAATATTCATCAAGTCCAAATCATACTTGAACTTCTCTGATGCAACGACTTTATAAATATATCGACTGGATTATTAGCTATAGCCATCTTTTTTTATAGAAAACAACTTATACTCTGAAATATCGAATGAAATCACCTTGACATCCATGTGCTTTAATCTTTAATGATAGACTAGATTTTTTTAGCCAAATTCAGTACACTCTTGACTATCATAATAAATAATATGTCTCTGAACATCCAAACCTAAGTTATCGACAAGATCATACTGCCATATACCTTTTATGATCTTTTCTATCAATTATGACATGTATAATGCTTCGGTGATAGATAAAGCAACTATATACTGAAGTGTACTTTTCAACTAATAACACATTCATAGAAGATAGAGATATATTCCATCTGTCCCATAATAATTGACTTATTTACTATTTTAAATTATCCCAAAAGAATTGATATTTTCCTTAAAAGGAAATTTTTAATATATTATATATTATAAAATAATCAATATACATTTCATATATTATTTATATATTGTTTAAATTTAACATAAAGTATTTTGAAATTCACATGTTTTCTATTTTTATTATACTATATTACTATTCTGTTATATTTTTCACTTTTTACATATAATCTTGTACTAAGTTAAACATTATCAATTTCCCTGGAAAGAGATAGTAACATGTTAGGGATCTCCTTCTCATAAGATCTCCACCACTATCTGAATCTATATAGCCAACAAGACTTCTGGTAGAACTATTAGTACCATAAATCAAGTAATTATCAACTGCACCTTTCAAGTATCATTTTAACTACCTCCTAGTGAGCTTTTACCCGAATTACTCATAAATCTCCTTAGAACACTTATAGCATGAGCCAATTCTAGCTTAATGAATGCCATAGATACATCAAGCTTCCAACAATACTGAAGTAAGGAACTCCATCTCACTCTTCATTTATACTAGATAATGCACTATCATCAAGTTTAACGTATGCTACCAAAAAAGTACTAACTGGTTTAAATTATTTTATTTGAAAATACTACAATAACTTTTCAATAGATTTTTGTTGAGATACATACAATAGTCTTACCCTCATATTGCTCCAAATTTCTATACCTAAAATCCTCTTAGCAACACCTAAATCATTCATCTCAAACTCATTGCCCAATAAAAGTCTTCATACCATCAATTTCAATCTTGTTTGCAATCAATATATCATCCATATATAGCAATAAATTAATATACAAAGAAACCATCTGACAACTTTTTAGAATATACAAAGTTGTAAAAAATATTTTGAACAAATTCATAAGAAAACATAAATCCATCAAACCTCTTATACCACTATTTGGGAGACTGTTTTAACTCATACAAGGATTTCTTCAGCAAACACACATATGATTTTCCTTTTCAAAATTAAGAAACCTTTTTAATTGCGACAAACTACAAAAAAAAAAAAAAAAAACCTCCCACGATAAACCAAATTCCTAGCTAATGCCCTTTTTTTTCCTCGCTAAAAGTCTTCAGCGAGGAAAAAATTTTTGTCACCAGTTCCTCGATCAAGCACCCTTGCTAAAGGTCTTGCGCGACAATTTTTTTTAAAATTTTTTTTGCTAAAAAGGACCTTTTGGTGAGGAGATAAGTTTCCTAGCTAAAGCTTATGACTTTCGGAAGGAATTTTTTTGTCACTAAAAGTATAAGAATTTTGTCGCCAATAAAAGTATTTTGTCACTATTGATGTTCTTTTAGCGACAAAAAAGTTGCCTCGCCAAATATTCGTCATTGAAAGGTTAATTTTGTTTGAGGACAAAACTACTCTTTTGCGAAGAAAATTTTTCCTCACTAAAGAGTGGTTTTGGCTTTGAAAATTTTGTCGCCAAGAAGCCTATGCGACAAAAGAGAAGCTCTTTAGTTAGGAAAAATTTCCTCTTTAGTGAGGAAAAATTTCCTAACTAAAGATGTGGTTTTAGTTAGGAAACTTTTGTCGCCACCAAGTATATGGCGGAGCTCTTTAGCGAGGAAAACTTTCCTACTCCTTTGCCAAAGAGTTATAAAAATAAAAAATTTTCAATTTTCTTGACCTCCTCTCGTACTCCTTTGTATTGCTTGGTCCATGAACACCTGAAGCACCGAATCTGATTGAATGCAAATGCAAGTTTCGATCCCTGGTCCTTGGTCCGCAAGAGAGAGTGCACTGTTGGGCCAAGCTTCATGTTTGGTTATTTCTTTTTTTTATTTATTAAAGTATTTACAAATTTCTATTTTAATTTTTTAAACATTAGTATTATAACAAAATACAATAATAATATTAAGTTTGCCATGAAAATGAAAGCAAATTATACAATATAATAAGTTATTCTCTATAATTATATAATTTTAAAAGTCTATAGACTGTAAACTATATTGTCATTTTTATTAAATAATTTAAATATATAGATCGATTAGAAAAAAAAAAAACTTATACATATACATTTTCAACACATACATATATATACAAATATATAAATATAACACACACACACATGCACACACACACATATATATATGTGTGTGTGTGTGCTCGCGCGCGCGTGTATATATATATATATATATATATATATATATTAATATATAATACATTAGTCTCTAAATTTTTATATATTTATAATAAATTTTTTAAATTACCCCTAAAATTTTAAATATTTATAGTATGATCCATAAAAATTCATAAATTGGCCCTAAATTTTTGATTATTTACAGTATAATTCCTAAAAATTTTATAAATTGGTCTTTAAATTTTTTTGTATTTACAATATGACCTCAAAAATTTACAAAATCACCTCCAAATTTATCCTTAAATTTAAAAATATTTAAAATATGACCCCAAAAGATTTTGTAAATTAGTCACACACACACACACACATTCACACATACATGTGTGAATATGTGTGTCATGTTTGTATGTGTGTGTGTGTGTTGTGTGTATATATATATATATATATATGTATATGTTGTGTATATATATTGATACAAATATAATATTACATATATACAATGTAATATAATTATAAATACACACGCACGCACATGCATGCACACATACACAAACATATTTATGTGTATATGTATATATATTTATGACAATATAACACATATATAAAAATATATACGTACACACACATACACACACACAAATATATAATATATTAATATATATACACTATTTTAATATATTAATATATATACATATGTTTAATATATTCACATATATATTAATGTGACTTTTAATATATATATATATATTAATACATAAATTAATATAATTTTTAATATATTAATTTAATATATATACATATATACACAATTAATATACTATTTTAATATAACATATTAATATATACACCCCCCAAATACATACCATATATATGTATATATGTGTGTGTGTGTGTGAGATTAAAAAATATATATTAAAGTAGTATATTAATTGTGTGTGTATATGTATATATTAATGTATATATGTATGCATATAATAACATACATATATACACAATTAATATACTACTTTAATATATATATGTGTGTGTGTGTGTACACCCCAAATACATACCAAAAACATATGTATAGATGTACATATATACATATAAATAGATATACATATATGTAGACATACAAATCGATACTTAAACATATATACTTATATATAAATGCCAAAAATCTAGTGCATTTACAAAGATAGGCGTATCAAATTAATGATCCATTCATTAAATTTTTTAAAATTATTAAGAAAAGTAATATGAACAATTTGAAGGTAATTGGATATATTTTGCAACATAATCTAGCATAATATCTATAAAAATTCCCCAAACCTAACATGTTTAAAAGGATAGGTGCATTAAATTAATGATCTAATCGTTGGATTTGTTTAAAAATTTTAAAAAATTATGACAAAATTTGAATGTAATTGGATATATTTTACTGCATAATCTAGTATAATATTTATAAAAAATGCCCAAAACCTAAGGCATTTACAAAGATAGATACATCAAATTAATGATGCCACTGTTAGATTTATTGAAATTTTTAAGAAAAGTGTTATGACCGAATTTGAAGATAATCAGATATATTTTTCAATATAATATAGCATAATATCTATATAAATATCCAAACATAACACATTTACAAAGATAGACATATCAAATTAAGGATCCAATGGTTAAATTTGATAAAATCACTAAAAAAATTATTAGGAACAAATTTAAAGGTAATCGGATATGTTTTGCTACTTAATCTAACATAATTTCTATAAAAATGCTTGAAACCTAACTCATTTATAAAGATAGACAAATGAAATTAATGATCTAATCATTAGATTTGATAAAATCTCTAAAAAAAATTTTACGACTAAATTTTAAGGTAACAAAATATGTTTTGACATTGAATCTATCATAATCTCTATAAAAATATAGAAAACCTAACCGATTTAGAAAAATATGCATATCAACTTAATGATCCAACTGCTAGATTTGATAAAATTACTAAAAAAAGTATTAGAATCAAATTTAAAGACAATCAGATATGTTTTGCCACTTAATCTAGTATAGTCTCTAAAAAAATACTTGAAACCTAACCCATTTATAAAGATAGACATATTAAATTAACTATCCAACCATTATATTTGATAAAATCACTAAAAAAAGTTTTATGGAAAAATTTTAAGGTAATCAAATATGTTTTGTCACAAAATCTAATATAATCTCTATAAAAATACAAAAAACCTAACACATTTAGAAAAATAGTCATATCAAATTAATTATCCAACCGTTAAATTTGATTATATCACTAAAACATATTAGGACCAAATTTAAAGGTAATTGGATATGTTTTGCCACTTAGTCTAGTATAATCTCTATAAAAATGCTCAAAACCTAACATATTTACAAAGATAGGCATATCAAATTAATGATTCAATCGTTAGATTTGATAAAATTGCTAAAAAAGATTTTACGACTAAATTTTAAGATAATCGAATATGTTTTGACACAGAATCTAGCGTAATCCCTATAAAAATATAGAAAACCTAACACATTTAGAAAGATAGACATATCAAATTAACAATCCAACCAATAAATTTGATAAAATTACTAAAAAGGAATTAGGACTGCTGTTAAATGTAATCAGATATATTTTGCCACTTAATCTACTATAATCTCTATAAAAATACTTGAAACCTAACCTATTTACAAATATAGGCATATCAAATTAACGATTCAACTGTTAGATTTGTTAAAATTGCTAAAAAAAAATTTTATGACCAAATTTTAAGGTAATCGAATATGTTTTAGCACAGAATCTAGCATAATCTCTAAAAAAAAAAAAAAATACAAAAAACCTAACACATTTACAAAGATAAGCATATCAAATTAACCATCTAACCATTATATTTGATAAAATTATTAAAAAAAGTATTAGGACCAAATTTAAAGGTTATCGGATATGTTTTTCCACTTTGTCTAGCATAATCTCTATAAAAATGCTCGAAACCTAATCCATTTACAAAGATAGCCATATGAAATTAATGATCTAATCGTTAAATTTGTTAAAATTACTAAAAAATATATTATGACCAAATTTAAAGGTAATCGAATATATTTTACCACATAATCTTGCATAATCGTTATAAAAATACATAAAACCTAACGCATTTATAAGGATAGATATATCAAATTAACGATCTAATCGTTAGATTTATCGAATTTGCTAAAAAATGAATTATGACCAAATTTGAAGGTATTCAGAGATGTTTTGATGCATAATATAGATTGATTTCTATAAATTAGCCCAAAATATAATGTATTTTTAAATATTTAAAAATTTAGGGACTAATTTGTATAATTTTTGGGATCATATTTTAAATATTCTAAAATTTAATAACCAATTTATAAATTTTTTGTTATCAATTTATAATTTTACAAATTTTAAAGAGCAATTTGTAAAATTTGGGGTCATGTTTTATATATTTAAAAATTTATGAACTAATCTATAAAATTTTTAGGGTCATATTATAAATATTTTAAAATTTAGGGATCAATTTACAATTTTTGAGGTCATTTTGTAATTATACAAAATTTAAATACAAATTTACAAAAATTTTGAGGCCATGTCTAAATATTTAAAAATTTAAAGACAGGTATTAGCTAGGAAATATGAATTTTATGCTAAAAGTATACTTAATAATGATAAAAGTTAATATTTTTAGTTAAAAAATGAATTTTCATTGTTGATGATTCATTATTTACGAGGAAAATTTAGTTAGAAAATGAATTTTCATCGATGATGCAACATTGTTGATGATATAAGTTTCCTCGCTAATACACTTATTTCCTAGCTAAAGCCATCACTTTTAGCTAGGAAATAAAAACTTTGTCGCCAAAGGTCTTAATCAGTAGCGACAAAAAGTTTTTGTCGCTGAAGAAAAATTTTTCTCGCTGAAGGATATTTTTAGCAACAAAACTTTAGTTTAGAAAAAAACTGTTGTCGCCAATGTATCATTTTCTTATAGTGTATAAACCTACTCCTCTAGATTCGTATGTAAGAAAGCAGTTCTTCCATCAAGTTACTCTAACACAAGATCCAATACACTCACCATGGCTAGGTGAACTTGAATGGTGTTAATCTTCATAACTAGTGAGAATACTTCATGATAATTCATTGCCTCCTTCTATGAAAAACTCTTTGTCGCAAGTCTTGCCTCAAACCTAGCTGGTTTGACTTGAAAATGTTTTCTTTCTTCTTGAATACCTATTTGCATCCCACAAGTTTCACACCCCTTAGTAATGGTACCAACTCCTATATTTTGTAATTTTAAAGAGACTGCATATCGTCATTTATGGCAATAAACTATTCTGCTACTTCGTTACTCTATCTTGTCTCTTTATATAATCGTGATTCATCAAAATCAATGTTCTTTGTTACTATCAAAGCACATGTAATATAATTAGTATCACTAATATCAATATAATCTGCATATTCATAGGCTTTCTAATTTTTCTCCTTACTTTCCTTGGTGCCATACTTTATGGTTCTTGTTCTTGCATATCTTTGGGCTATTCCATAGAATTTGTAGTAATGCTTTTGGAGTTTTAGTCTCAAACTCTACCATTTACTTAACAATCTAACCTTTATTATTTGCAAGATCATCAATTTCTTCTTATTAGTAAAATATAGCAGACTTATAAAAAGTAATATCTTTACTAATTATAAATTTTAAAGTTTTATCTTTTGAAATACACCACAATCTATACTGTTTATCTCCAATATCATACTTTAAAAATATACATTTCATCGCCCTAGATTTTGTTTCCCATCATTAATATATGCAGGTGATAGGGTCTAAATTAGTCATATATTTCCTAGTTATTTGAGGCCATTTTGTGATACATTTTGTGCAATAACTGGTTATATTCCTTTATATTTGAGATTTTACCATTGAAAAGGTATTTTGTGCATTATTTCAGATTTTAGAGGTAAAATAAGGCAAAGTCGTCGCTAAACAGACTAGAGGCACCGTCGGTGCCAACCACGTGCTGTTGGCACGCACTTTGAAGTAATAAAAAACAGCAAAATAGGGGCTGGACAGAACACAGTTAGCACTGGTTGGGAGCCTAGAGGCAGCGCCGGCTGCGATCTGGAAGAATTTGGCACGAAAATTGAGAAAAATCGACGAACGGACAGAGAGACAGAATGCAACCGGCATCGCCCCTAGGTAGGACAGGCACCGTCGGCCCTAAGCAGGACAGGCGACGTTGGTTGTGCACTGGTACAGAGGTAGTGTCTCAATTTTCATGCGCATTTTTGGCAATTTTCAGAATTTTTGTATTTTCCTACTTCTATTTGGCCAGAAACCTTAGAGGGACGAGTTTAAACACTTCTAAAGCCTATAAATAGAGGAAAAATACAAGTCAAAGGGATGAATTCAAGGAGGAAAACACAAAATCACTCAAAATCAAGGAGGAATTCATCAAATCAAGGAGGATTGTACAAGAGAATCTACGAAGAAAGAAGAAGGAGGCTTGTCTATGAGTGCTTTCTTTTAACTTTGTTTTCTTTTCTTGGACAATGATGTATTAATTATTTTATTATAATTTGATATTGTTTTCGGTATTCATAATTTTTAGAGTTACTTTGATCTTTTGATTAATTGATTGCTATTCTTAGTATTTAATTACTTATGCTGATTACGAGATTAATTTGTTATTTCTTTCTATTAACTTGCTTAAAAAAAGGGTTGATGGTGGTCTCAATTCATTAATTTCATATTTGTCGTCTATTAACTTGCTTGGAAAATGGGTTAATTGCTAAGAATTGGGTAATTAAAGGTTAATTAATATCTGCCATGATATGGATTCATTAGTTAATTTCATATTTTAAATTTACCAGGATATGGGGATTTAATCAAGGATTGTGTTTAATGCATCTTTTGGGTGAATTAGTTGAGACAGGATATGTGATGCTAATTTGTCTAGAAGATAGTGATTTCATGGATTGGAAAAGAAGTGAATCTATCTTAATCTTTCATGATTCCAAGAGAATGATTAGTTATGATAATGATTAGGTACTTTAAGGTCATGTTTGTCAAAATAATGGCTTGAGTTATATAATTCTTCATCATTGACATGTATATATTATTTTATTTTTATTTTTATTCTTTTTCACTTTATTGAGTCGGTTAAACAATGGAAAAAAAGTGATTACTGCATACTTGTTTCTTGAGGATCGATACTCGCTTTAAACCCTATGCTATGCTTAATGATCAGTACGCTTGCTCATATGTGTAATTTGAGGTTGACGTTTTAATTTAAACTTGATTGAGAATGTGTTTATTTTTATATAATTTTTTATACCCAAATTCGTACACATCAGCAGGACAACCAAATATACGCAAATCAAAATAATCAAAATGAGAATCGAGCCATATCTTTTGAGGAGTCTTAAAATTAATGGCAGGCGATGGAAACCTATTTCATCTGATAACAAGCAATATTAACTGTCATATCCAATATAGTTTTGAAAGTCCATTATTTGATCACATGTATTGAGCACATTGTAGAAGTATTGATGTGACCTTCAGGGTGAATTTCTTGCATAAGAATAGTGGCAAAAAAAAAAAAAAAAGGTCTAAAACAATAGTAAATTAAGAGAACTAAAACAAGTGAAAATAGAGAATGAAATAGGTTGCCAAGATTTACCCTTCCCACAAACTAATAACTCTAGAAGAACTAAGCTTTAATTTAGTAGGTTGGATCTACTATAATAATACCCAAAAACCCATAATAAGTAAAGATTTAAGAACAAGAGAAGTAGGAGGTTATAGGCACCAATTGGAATCCTAGAGAAAACCTTAGTAGAATAAGCAACTAAGACCTAATCCAGAGAAACTAATTAGAGTATCCTTTAGATTTAAAGACACAAACAAATGGTGGACTAATCCTTAGCAAGGTCTTGGAGATGAGAAGAATATGAAGGAATAACTGCTCAAGTCTCTCAATAATTTGAATATTCAAGTGGATTGTCTTGTCTTGTTAAGCATAAGGAGTATTTATACATGCCAAACCCTAGCACTAGTCAAATGAGGCCTTAAGACAAGTTTAGGACTATAGAGTTCATTACAGATCATGAAAAATGGACGAAAATGGGAGGAAAACATCTGGAACTCAAAATAAGGGCTTTCTCCGTATAATCAATCGACACCGGCTAAGTAAGGGTGGCCGGTGCCGACCCCTCTTTGGCCACCAACCGACACCCACTAGGGTGGGGCAGCAGGCATTGGTTGTCTTCTGGTTGGCATCTTGGATTCTATTGTAATTTCGCTTTCTTCTCGCTATTGTTTGGTTCCTTGTTCATTTCTTTTTTGGATGATTATGAAGTTGAATTCTTGACATCATCAAAATCTTTCTAAGGCTTCTCCACCTTCAAATATAGTCTCATGAATACTTAGAGTCCTTCTTGGAAGCATTTGAATCGTGCCCTCGTCACTAGACATTAAATATTTGGTTGAGTGTCTCCCTTTCTTGTGCATGATTCTTAGGATAAAGAGAAATCTCATCATCTCCCCCTTCTTGGAAAGGGTTCATATTCAAATCAGTACTAGCTCCTATATTAAAAGGAGAGAAATCACTAACTTTAAATGTAGTGATAAAATTATACTCACCAGGCAAATTAATTTTATAAGTGTTATTTCTATATTTGTCTAACACTTGAAATAGTCTATCTCCTCTAAGATTTAGTTTTGATTTGTATTGTATAGGGAGCCTCTCTTTGTGAAGACGTACCTATACACAATTTTCAGGCTAAAAAATTACCTTTTTGCATCCTTGATTGCATTTTAAAGCTTTGCCATCATTCTTTTTGTCGATATTGGCCTTGACCTTTCATAAAATGCCTTAATCATCTTCTTGGACTTATTCTTTCCATCTAAGCTTGAAAGTTCGCTTGTAGATAATGGAACCAAATCCAATGGAGTGAGTGGATTAAAACCATAGAAAATTTCAAAAGGTGAAAAGGAAGATGTAGAGTGAGGAGTGCGGTTATAAACAAACTTAATGTGCGATAAACACTCCTCCAAAGACTTCAAATTTCTTTTGATGAGTGCCCTTAGAAGTTGTGTGAGAATTCGATTGATTACCTATATTGGGCCATCGGTTTGTGGGTGATAACCTATAAATAACAAAAAGTTAATCCCAAACTTTCACAACAAAATACATAAAAAATGACTAAGAAATTTTTTATCCCTATTTGAGACAATGGTCCTTGGAATTCTATGCATTCTAACCACTTCATTAAAGAATAGATCTGTAATATAAGAGGCATCATTATTTTTTGAACATGTAATGAAATGTACCGTCTTTGAAAATCTATCAACTATAATAAAGATAGAATATTTACCCATTATTTCTAGGTTAGCCTAAAATAAAGTTCAAAGAAATGTCATCCTAAGGTGTGGTAGGGGTAGGTAAAGGGGTGTATAGTGAAGGCGTGGAAAGCGGGAAAACACAGGGCATGCAGCGGAAGCGAATATAAAAAAAAATTGGAAAAACAAGAATAGAGATTCCAGGGCAGGGCCGGCGCCTAGCCGGCGCCCTATCCCAATCCCGAAGTTTTAAAAATTTTACTTCTTCTTCTGGTTCTCAAAGGTGGCTAGACCGGAACGTGCGCAACAGGGGAAGGAGTGTTGGTGGAAGCCTCTGGTGCGATTCTTGCAAGTCTCCTACTCCGTCTTTACATGTATGTGAACGCCTAACTCTCGGTCTTCCAGTATATGGCCTGCCTAACTACCGTTTGGTGAACAACTAACAGGCTAGGGAATTTTTTTGGAGAGAGAGAGAGAGGGAGAGACGCTTGGCTATTCCATAGAGAAGAAGCCGTATCTCTTGTATGTCTAATTTACAACAACGTTGTTTTCAATTCTCCTATTTATCCTAAATAAAAAACTCTAAGTTAAACTGGATTGGGCTATTGGATTCTTGGTTTCACCTATTGGGCTTAATTAATTATTTTAGTTAGAACCAACTCAATGGCCCAACAAATAATTAATTTTTCAACCCAAATAAACCAGTCCAATTAAATAAGCTTAAATCAGTTTAGTTCCAAGTTAATCTCTAATTATTGAAATTGGGCCAAAGCCTTAAATAATTAATTAACCTACCAAACTAATTTAATTAATTTTCTCTCCATGGACCTTTATTTTATTCTAGCCTAATAATTAAATTAGGTACTTAAATAAATTTAATTTAATTTAATTTAATTTCTTAGCCCGTATTTAATTAGGACTTAAGGTCTATACTGGGGACCAAAAGACACACTGCATTGGCTATTAAAATAACCAAAATACCCTAGCCATATAAATAGCTTTATTTTGTATTTTAAATATTTTCTAATATTACCATAAGAAAATATTGACCCCAAGGACAATGCCGCGTTAGCAAAATCTTCGACCTACAGGTGTAATAACTAAAATACCCCTTTATACATCGCCGTACATTTAGAGAGGAAGAAGTGTACTAACACCTCTCTAAATGACATCTACCATCCTTAGGCCTCTAGTTCAATGATCCATGACTTCCTGAATTGTTTCCGCTTTCCAAGGGAGCTATCCTAAAGCAAACATCCAAGTCATGTTTCCTAGGGTCCTAGATATTCAGATCATTCAGATAATCACAAGAGGCGATATAGTATAAAAATTATCTTGTATAAGTCTGTCTTAACTAATTAGTCACACATACTCAATATGTAAGTATATTGGCCCTACGATAAAACCTCAACTATAGCATATCAAAGTATATGCTTCCAACTTCGTCAGAACACCAACTCATACTCAAGTCATAGAGTACTAGTCCAAGCTGTAGCGGTAGTAGTCTAGGTTTCTACCATATAGCACTTTTAGAAACCACTATTATAGGTCCTGTTCTACGTATTCAAAATAAGCTTATGTCATGAAGTGAGTGGACTACTCACTGGCTAAATGTAAGCCATTCCCCATTTAAAATTTGTAACATAATAACCTAAACATGATGAGATTCCCATTCTCATCAATCGGTTAAGAACAAAAGTTTATGTGCTAAGTAACCCGTGATCCATACCTTACTGTGAAAGACTTTCATTCATATGGACCACTTACTTAAACATAATGGGTCTTTTCCAAACGTAATTGTGCACAAATAAAATTGTAAATTCACAAATAATTTTTGAAAATAAATTCTTTTATTAAAACATTCAATTTTTACATCAGAAACTTAGTCTAAGAGGGCATACATCCCAACATATAGACCATGAGGTACGAATCTAGATTTTGCATTTTTACAAGTAACACATTACTCACAATATCTCTCAATGTCTCTCATTATCATAGGCCAAAAGAAATGCTTTTTTAGGATGTTTAAGGTTTTGGAAATACAAAAGTACCCCATTAGGCCTCCTGCATATACCTCATTAACTAATAAAGTTCTAATAGATTATCAATGTAGACAAAGCCTACATTCCTTAAATAAGGATCCTCTATGCCTATAAAACTTACTAAATGCATTCTTTTTCACAAGCATGAAATGTCGCACCCAACTCCTTATCAAGAGCATACAGTTTCTTCAACATTTCAAACTGAAGTGGTTTAGCGTCAAGAAAATGAAAAAGTGCATATTTTCTAGAAAGAGAATTCGTCACAATATTTTCCTTACCTTTCTTATACTTGACAATATAAGGAAGTGGTGCAATGTACTCTATCCATCTTACATATCTCTTGTTGAGATTTTATTACTTCTTGAGATACTTAAGAGATTCATGGTTAGTATGAATATTAAATTCCTTGGGAAATAGATAATATTATCAATACTCAAGAATCCTATCTAAGGCACGGAGTTCCTTATCATAAGTTGATAGTTTAGGACTGTTCTGGATGGCTTTTTATTAAAATAAGTAATAGATGTTTTGTTTTGGGTCAACATAGCTCCTATTCCCACTCCATTTGCATCACATTCAACCTTAAATGCCTTTTCAAAACTTGGAAAAGCTAGTAATGGGGCTTGACTCAACAGATTTATCACAAAAAATGAATAGGTTTACAACCTACCCAACATATTTACCATTAAGAATGAATAGGTGTACAATTTACCGAGTATATTTACCATCAAGAATGAAAAGGTATACAACTTACCGAACTTATATTCATGAGTGATACTGCTTCTCCTTTACTTGATGCCCTTAGGCTAGGATGTCTTACGTCTTACCTCCAACTCCAATGTTTTCCTTATCTTTCTTATACTTAATAACATAAGGAAGTGCTGCAATGTACTCCATCCATCATGCATATCTCTTGTTGAGATTTTGTTACTCCTTGAAATACTTAAGAGATTCATGGTCAGTGTGAATAACAAATTCCTTGGGAAATAGATAATGTTGTCAATACTCAAGAGTTCTAACCAAGTCACAAAGTTCTTTATCATAAGTAGATAGTTTAGGACTGCTCCAGATAGCTTTTTATTAAAATAAGCAATAGGTCTTTTGTTTTGGTCAACATGGCTCCTATCCCCACTCCATTCGCATCACATTCAACCTTAAATGCCTTTTCAAAATTTGACAAACCTAGTAATGGGGCTTGACTCAACATATTTATCACGAAAAATGAATAGGTTTACAACCTACCAAATAAATTTACTATTAAGAATGAATAGGTGTACAACTTATCGAGTATATTTACCATCAAGAACAAATAGGTATACAATTTACTAAACTTATATTCATGAGTGATACTGCTTTTCCTTACTTAATGCCCTTAGGCCAGGATGTCCCACTGTTGGAATATATGTCCAAAATATACTATGCATTTTGTATTTTAGAAATTAATAAAAATTTCATTCATTAATGGCTGTTTATTCACATATATTCACACATTAAAAGTTTAAGTGTGTTAGTAAGTAATCTACGTAAATGGGTTGTGCTTTCCCAATAAGGTGTAGATTTTGGGCTTCTAACATATAAGTGATAATTTTTTTCTTGATCGATTGATGAAGTTGGGTACTTTATCAAGGTTTAGATCATTACATTAAGGTTTCTAAATAGGGAATGGTTTATTTTTAACCAGCGAGTAATCCACTCACACCAATAGTGTAAGCGTATTCGGAATACGTAAAGCTGGACCACGCGATAATAATATTTAATAAAGTAATAAAATAAATAAAGATTAATTTATTGCAGCTATTGCATGGACGAGTACTCAAGAACTTGAGTACAAGTTGGTGGTATGGTGAAGCTGGATTTGTACACTTTGATGTATATTGGGTGAGGTCTTATTGCAAGGCCAATAACCTTGTACGTTGGGTGTATGACTTTAGTTAATTAAGACGGACTTATACAATAGAGTTTCTATGCTTCATGACGTGAAGAAATCACCCCTTATGATTATTCAGAATAATCTAATAAACCAGGGTCCTGAGAAACATGACTAAGTATGTACACTTTTGGGTAACTCCCTGTGATAAGTGGATACGTACTAGAAGTCGTGGATTATCAGACTAGTTATTAAAAGATGGTAGGTGTCATTGAAAAATGTGTTAGTACTAATTAAGAGAGAATGACCCATCAGGGTTTTGATGGAAGTAGCCCTATAAAAAGAAAAAGAAAAAGGAAAAGAGGAAAAAAAAAGAAATAAAGAAATCGAGGTGGCTGATTTTATTTCTAAAGAGAAAAAGGAAAGCTAATTATGTTGATATAGGCATCTTGTGTGCATTATTTGGGTAGATCAAAATTTATATAAAAAAAAGAGTTTTCGTCTTTTTCTTTAAAAGAAAAGAAGCCACCGTTTTTCTTGGAATTAATTTTTTCTTCATTTTCCTTAGCGTTTAGCTCTTCCATCTTTGTTCCAAATTTATTCATGCTAATTCTACTTTTATCGGTAGAGGTCCATAGTGGTTACAAAATACTTTAGAAGGTCAAGAGGTTGCAAATGTGGTAAGTGATTGATGCAAAGGAGCCGATGGTTAGCTAGTGTCCCTACGGAACAAGTAGACATTCCTATTCAACAAGTGCCGTCGAACCAGAATTCGACTCCAGTTATTAAAATTTTCTGCCCTAGAAGTAAGTATTCTTAGACTATGGCTCAGGAAAAAAATTTAATTTTCTGTCTTTCGCTGCGTGTTTAATTTTTTCGCAATCCTTCAATTAGTATCAAAGCCATGGTTAAATCTAGGAGTATGCTTAGGGGTTAATAATCGAAAAATGTGGTTTCTTTACTAATAAAAATATAATCTTTGCGATTGTATAGTTCCCTTGTGATTTTTGATATGGGTAGATTTTGTGTACGCCTTGCGCGTGAAGGCATATGCACCTGTAATTTATTTTTAAATCACTTTCATAGAAATTGTGTACGTGTAATACCCCGTTTTAAACCACCTTTATTTTATAGGAAAAGTCATGCATGGCATAACATTTTATACCGCATTTGATAATTTGAACCATTTTCATAAGTATATGTAATCTATGAGTTTGTTATTGTATGAATTTCTTTATTTGGGATATAGTTGTGTTGGTTGAGTTGTTTGAGCTTTTGTTTTATTGAATAAAATTTATTAGAAGGGAAATGAAGTAAGTTGAGTGAGAGTTAAGAGAATTTGTTGGAGGAATATTTACATAAGAATTGTTGTGGTTTAGCGGTTAAAACTTGGAGTTTATTTCTTGGCGGTTAAGACTTGGTATATCTTGGGTTTATTTGATAAAAAGAATTAAAAAAAAATTAAATTCTTATTATCCCTTAGTTTTAATATCTTATCTTAGTCTTTTAAAAGAATTTTAAATATTACAAAATCTGGAAATTTAAAGCTATTATCTAAGTAATTTATTAAGAAATAAAATATATGAATATATTCCTTCCTTGGTCACCACATGGCCAAGGAATGCTACACTGTCCAACCAAAACTCACACTTGCTAAACTTGGCGAAAAGCTTGCTCCATTGTCACTCCGACAGGTTCTTCTGACCTTAATTCCTAATTTGGCTCGTTCTCAACCCCCCGATTAGGTGATGACATTTGAGTCGTCTCAAACTCCGGTGTCACAAGTTCTGCTTCCGGAACTCTTCTGCTTGATGTGGCTACACGGCACTTGGGTGCCATTCTCAACCATGCCCAGATAAATGAGTGTATGCATTCAAGTTTAAAACATTTTGAGCATGCATTCACATTCAAGTTGAAGTAACAGAAAATCAGATGCAAGTTTTTTTTTTTTTCTGGTATAAAAGATTGCACAAAAATTTTTCTCAAACCTTAGAGTACTCCAGGTACTCTTATTTGCTAAATTTTAAAATTAAAGTAGTAAACAGAAAAGAAATTCTTAACATAGAAGTTCATGAAAAGCAGTAAATAAAACATCCTAATCATAACAGCTCTTAGCCCCCACTAGTCCTCATCAGAATGCTCAAATTCAGCCTCATAGAACTATCTCCCAAAATTCTTAGAAAAGTCTACCCCAACCCCACTGGCAAACCCCTCCATTGGCTCCTTCCCAGGTCGCCTAGAACTCTTCTTGGGCTCAACTCAGCTGGGAGGAGGAATGAAAGAAAGTCTAGGTGGAGACTCATAATCTATCTCCCCTGGGTCATCACTATCTGCTGATAAGTCCATTATGGGACTAGGAGGGTGGGGTACATGCTTCACTGCTATCACCTCATCTTCACTGTCAGAACTTATGTTTATCACCGGGATTGGGGGAGGCTCATGGATCGAGACCTCATCATCACTGCTATCCTCTAAAGGGATAACTGGCTGAGGAGTAGGCTATGGAACTGGAAGGTCTTCTGGGTAAATAGGGATAGGGGACTGCCATTGCTGCCCCTTCCTCGCGGTTCTAAACATTCTAACCATCTTACAGTAGAAACAAGATAGATTAGATAATAATTGGAACTTAAATAAATAGAACATGCACTATCAATATTTGCCTAAACCTAGTCTCTGTACCACTTGTAACACCCCGCTACCTAGGCCCAACAGGGCCGGGGATGTTGCCCCATCCAAAGGACAAGGGGTCTTTATAACTAGGACACACAACAAAAATAAAGCATACTTTAAATTTTAAAACTTATTACAACCTAAAAATTCAAGAATAAATCCAAAAAAAAAAAAAATGGTTCACTCTCAACTCCCAAAGCATTACATAAAATAGATAACAAAATCTCTTCCAAGGTAGATAACACTAGCTACTCATCCCCATAGCAGGATCGACCTGAAATCATGGTAAAAATGGTGATGAGATAAAAATCTCAGTAAGTCCGTGTGTGCTTTGAGTGTCCAGTGAAAACAGTTCGTGGATGCAAAGTATAAAATCTTCGTAAGAGAAATACTGGAAAACAATAAATAATGTTCAAAAGCAAGAGTGTCGTTTTAGCTTTTCCAACCATACATGTACAATAAAATCAACCACTCAAAAGGGTGGTCATGGGTTACCACACGTTGGGCCCCATGTCCACATGGTCAGTATGCTACACGTTGGGTATACTACCGGTCAGACTGCCATACTTTTGCAGACTGACAAAAGGTAGGTGATCGGCCTACCGGGTAAGATTATCCTTCTTCTCTACACCCAAACAAAACTGGTTGTCCATTCCGGCAACACACAGTCCATATGATTGAAACTGCTAGCTCGGACCGGCATGACTAAGTAGTACTGACGTTTCTCTAAGTTGAGTTTAACTTCTGAAGGTGGTCTCCTGCCGGAAGACTCACTTTTGCTCTTCAAAACTAGTACTACTAGCCTGCCCCTATTGAGTACTCCACGTAGATCATCCCACTTGGAAGAAAACTGATAAACCATAACTTTACTTGAAAATGGCAATCAATGATTTCCAAAGTCTTTGTCAAAATCAGTTTTAGAAACAGTTTAGTGTTTGAATAAAATTGCTTGTTGATTTTCAAATAATTGGTTTGACAGAAACAAGAAAGGAACAGTCCCTAATTGCCTTTACCAAATTAGTGTTTACAAACTTCGGGTTTAACTTGCCATAATAACTTTTTGCAATATACAAGTTTTATGCAGGAGCTTACCTGATCCTTGCGCAAAATAAAGGTCTCCAACAGCTGACCTAATCCCGCCTGGGGCAAACAAAGCCATAATTAAACTCAAGCCAAGATTTACATTTACAAATAATTCTAGCTTAACAAACTACAACCATAATACTAGTGTCCCAAGCTTAAGGCCAAATAATAAATATAAGAGTTTATAAGCTAAGTCTAGTTTGATATTAAAATAATTAGGGTTTTGGGAAATAGGTACTAATAAGTTGAAGGTTTAAATCTTGTTAAAAATAAATTAGAGTTTATTTGATGAAGGGTCCTAGGTGGTATTAGGTAAAAAAATAATCTATTAATAATTATTTGTTAGAAAATAATTGGTAACTAAAATTAGATGTAAGTAAATTTTAATGGGTTTTGATTGAAAGATAATAAATAAATTTTAATAGTATTTATGAATATAAGACTTATAAAATTAATATTTTACCTAGTATGAATTTTCATATGAAAGGCTTTATTATTATTTTCTATATATTTTGTTTTATATAAAATGTATATATTTTATTTATTTAATAAAAGCCATTATTTATTTGACTAAAACATCACTATTTTATATAAAGGACCAAATCCACATTTTCCTACGGTTTTTGAAATTTACTAGAAGAAATTATAGCATTAATTATTTTATTGAAGAAATAAAATTAGCTTAGGGACAACTAGGTCATGATCATATTTCTATTGCCAACCACAATCATGAACATACACTCCATTCCAATTCATCAAATCATCCAAAACATGAATAAATGCATAGATGTAAATTTACCAAGATATGATTCAACCTCTACCAACATAAACATATTCATGGCTTCAACAATCATACATGAACATATACCCTATTCACCAAAGGTGACATAATCTCTAACATACTTGATCACATATACCACTTACGACATGGAGACATGCGTTAAACCCTAAAAATGCCATACAATTAACCAAGACAATCCACTTTTGCATCAATCCCATCTCCATCATATACACACATTTTTACATGCTTCAATCTCAACTCATCACAACAATACACGGTCAAATCCTAATCATAATCCATCTCCTTTCAATATCATTCTAGAGACATGAATCTAGAATTTAAAGAGAGGGTTGAAGAGGCTTACTTGATTGATGAGTACCTCGGAGAAGTTTCGAATGGATCTCAACTCCTAGGAGACTAGATCCGTCCAAGAGAGATGAAGAAAACATGGCCATTGTTGAAGGAATCATTCGGTCAAGAAAGAGAGAGAGAATTCGGCCAAGAAAGAGAAAAAGAGAGAAAAGAGAAAAACAGAGTCCATTAGTATGATTATGTTTACATGTATTCATTAGAAGTTGAAGATGAGTGAAGATGAAGTTGATTGAACATGCTTACCTTGAAGGTGTTCTTGATCCTTCACAAAAATACTAGTTTTCTATCCAAAAGAGAGAGTTGGATTTTTGAGTTTGATGTTAAAAGTGGTATTAATGGATTCATGAAAGCGAGTAGGTGAAATTTGAAATTTTTTTGAAGAAGATTGAAGTGGTTTTGGTGGCCTTAGGTGAGAGAAAGTGAGAAGGTGTTCTAGGTATTCTTGAAAGTTGAAGAGAATGGAGAGGATTTGATTCAAGCTGGCTGAAATTATGTGGGATTGGAGTGGCCGAATTATTTGAGGGGTTTTGGCAATTGAATTTTCTAGTTTGATAAAAAAAGGAAAGGCTGGTTGTTTGAAATCCTAAAAGAATATTTTAGGAGATTAAATTTGGAAACAAAATAAGGCTAGAAGATCTTTGATCAATGGAGAGCTTTTTGGAAGATGTAATGGCCAACTGTTGGCTAGGAATTCTGCTGGAATGAAAGCTATTTGAAGAAGCTTAATGGTGGCCGAAAAGAGGGAGTACAATGGTGAAGGAATGTTTGGTTGTTTAAGGGATGTTTTATGGAAGTTTACTAAACATATTTGCTGAAATTTTGATCTTCAATCAATGGCTTGATTGGAGTAATTGTTTGAGATATTTTAGGGACAGCCATGACTTGTTTTTCGAGTAGAAAGTTGGAAAAGATGATGGATCTCAATTCATGGCTGTTCAAGAGAAGTTTGTACAGAAAAATGGTGAAGTTTCGATCAAGGCTGAAGATGGTGCAAGGCTGGAAAATTTCCTGTACAGAATTTCGCTAGCTGCTGGAAATTTCTGGGCAGCTTCTACTGCCATTTTCCATCCAACTTGTAGAAGATTTGAAGGGGTATTCAGAGGTATTTCAAGGCTGGTTTTCAGCCTTCTTTGTGGAAGAAAAACGTAGCGAAGATGCTGGTGAAAAACTGGAAGAAAACAGCTTGGTTGAAGCTCACCTAAGCTGCGAATTTGCCTAGAAAATTTTCTGGTTTGCACAACATTTGTGCAGTCCGAATTTGGCCATAAAATTTCAGATTTCAAGCTGGTCAAGAGGGCTATTTTTCTGACACCATTTGGGAGGGAATGATGGCTGAAAATTTCGACACCTTAAATGCACAAGAAGCCAGAAAATTCCATATTACTTCATGAAGAAAATGAACATAGCTAGAATGGGGTTTTGAAGGTTCAACCATGGAGTGTAATCTCTTGGGAACCTTCCCTAACTCCTACCCATTTTCGGTCCATAAGATGTCTTACACTTAGACATTTTTGAACCTTCAAAGCCACAGCACTTTACTGAAATTTTCTAGAATGAAATTGGCTAGAAAAAATTGACCAACCTAATGAATTGAGAAGTAGCTAGGAAAAACTATGGATCAAGAAGGGTATGAATTCCCTTGAAAATTTTTGTAGGGCACAAGAGTAGGATTAGGATACTCCTATCATGTCTTCCCTAGGACAACACCTCTACTCTTCTCTAAAGCACACAAGGCCGAAAATACAACCTTCCCAAACAAAAATAAAATTTAATCATGCTAAAGCTCCAATGATGGAATTTGAACCTAAGACCTCAAGAATTAATTCTAAAGCTCTAACAACTAAACCACAACAACTCTTGTTCTTATTTTCTCTTCAAAATATTTTTCCTATTTAATCCTCAATATATCTTCCTATTTTCACCTCAATCAAAAATTACCATTTTGCCATTCTTACTCAATAAACATAATTAAGTCCTCGAGACTATAAAACACAAATTCAAAGCACATAAAATCATATAAAAATATATTTAAACATGCAAATAAATATGATATGCATCCTAACCCCCTTACTCTAAGGTTAGTTTCAACTGGGGTTTCACATCCACCCACTCTTTCGGATATTGAATTGAGTGTCTGTTAGCTACTTGGCACACTAGGACTACCATGCCCTTTGAATGTGTCCATCGTACAGTAAATCCTTTATATTTAATTACTTACATAAAACTCTACAAATCATATATCTAACACATTAGGTTGGACGTTTAGGATGGGGTGACATTGTCTAGAAGATCGCTCACTAAAGAAAGAGGTGATTACACAGGTATATACTGACCAGTGCATGAAACTACGACATATAATTCGAATTTATCATAATATGTAGTACATAAATAATGTAATATAAATTATCTTATTTTATGTAAAGAGTACATATATGTCACCATATGAAGTAATGTATAATCTACTATTCAATGGATCAATTCGAACAATAAAAGCAGATGATGATGGCACAAATGAGGGTGGTTTAGATGGCGGTACAAAACCTAAGGGTAGTGATAGGGCCTAAATTAGTCATATATTTCCTAGTTATTTGAGGCTATTTTGTGATACATTTTGTTCAATAACTGGTCATATTCTTTCATATTTGAGATTTTACCCTTAGAAAGGTCTTTTATGCATTATTTCAGATTTTAGGGGTAAAATAAGATAAAAACGTCGTTAAATAGAGTAGAGGTAGTGCCGGCCACGTGCTACTGGCACGTATTTTGAGGCAATAAAAAACCAATGAAACAGAGTGGAACAGAACTAAATCGGCACTAGCTAGAAGGCCAGAGGCGACGCCGACTGCACTCTAGAAGGATTGGAGTGAAAATCAAGAAAAATCGGTGAACGACTGGAGAGACAGACTACAACCAGCGCTATCTAGAAGGCCGGAGGCGGCGCCGGTTGTGCCATGATGCTGAGGTAGTGCCTCGATTTTCGCACGCAGTTTTTGGTAATTTGCGGAGTTTTAATATTTTTCTACTTTTAGTTGGCCAGAAACTCTAGAGGAACAAAATTAGGCACTTCTAAAGCCTATAAATAAAGGGAAAACATAAGGGAAAAGAGGATAATTCAAATATTAGATTAGAAAATCACTCAAATTAAGGAGGAATTCCTCAATTCAAGGAGGTTTGTACAAGATGGTCTACAAAGGAAAAAGAATGAGGTTTGTCTATGAGTACTTTCTTTTACTTTTGCTTTATTTTTCTTGAACAATGATGTGTTAATTGTTTTATTGTAATTTGACATTGTTTAGGTATTTATGATTTTTAGAGTTACTTTGATCTTTTGATTAATTGATTGTTCTTCTTGGTATTTAATTACTTAAGCTTATTCTGAGGTTAATTGATTATTTCTTTCCATTAACTTGCTAGACTAAAGGGGTTGATGGTGGTTTCAATTGATTGATTTTGTATTTGTTACCTATTAACTTACTTGGCCATAGGGGTTAATTACTAAGAATTGGGTAATTAAAGGCTAATTGATGTCTGCCAGACTAAGGATTCATTGGTTAATTTTATCTTTTAAGTTTGCCTGACCATGGAATTTAATCAAGGATTGTGTTTAATGCATCTTTTGGGTGAATTAGTTGAGATATACCAAATAATGCTAATTTATCTAAAAGATAGTGATTTCATGGATTGACCAAAGAAGTAAATCTATCTTAATCCTTCATAATGCTAAGAGAATAATTAGTTATGACAATGATTAGGTATTTTAAGATCATGTTTGTCAAAATAATAGTTTGAGTTACATAATTCTCCATCCTTGACATGTATATTTTATTTTATTTTATTTTATTTATTTTTATTTTTATTTCTTTTTCACTTTATTGAGTCGGTTAAATAATGTAAGAAAAGTGATTAATACATACATGTTCCTTAAGGATAACACTCGTTTGAATCCTATGCTCTGTTTAATGATGAGTACATGTGTAATTTAGGGTTAACGTTTTAATTTAACTTGATTGGGAATGCGCTTATTTTTATATGATTTTTTTATACCCATATTCAAACGCATCAATTTTTTGGCGTTGTTGCTTGGGAACAATATCATGAAAGATTGAATTTCATTGATTTAACCATGTTTATATGCTCATATGTCTATATGTAAATATGTAAATATGTATATACATTCCGTGTATAAGTACGTGCCCTATTTTGTTATTTGTATAATTGTATTTTAATTTCACCATATGTTATAAATATATAAATAGGTAGATACATGCTCATAATAACTAAACTTACCCTTGTATATTTGTATATATTGTATATTAGTTATTTAATTTTACTAACTTAATGTTAATATGGAATGTGTGTAATCTTTGTATTTTGAATTAGATGATTTTTACGTCTATAATTTTGAGTCAATACTAACTCTTCTTATTTTCAGGTTTGGATTTTTGCTAACATGATATTTTAGACGGACTAAATTTATTTTATCTTATTATTTATTTCTTTATTTACAATTTTTAATCTTAGTTTAATATTTAATTTATGAATTTGTGGTCATGCATTCAATTAGGATAGTTTTTAGTTAAAGAAAGAAAAAAAAAAGCATTAGTATATTGATGATAGATTGGTAAAATTACAAACTCACATTGATATTTTTTGTGGGATGTCATTAGAAGCATTAGTGAATTCTTTTGTTACTAATATAAATTCATCTGTTTAGGGACATGAAGAAGCTTCCCAACGATTGTGAGATCAAGGAAACAATTATTTAAAATTGTTGAAGAGACTCATGAGTTCAGGGTAGCCCGTACAATTGACTATGGAAAAAAAAGAGAGGCTATGAGGGACAATTGTATGATGCGGCAAAAGAGGTATTTGATTCTACTCTATGTGCTCATAATTTTAATATTTCTTTATCACATGATTTCTTATATTCCTCTCACTTCTTGGAGAACAATGGTCCCAATGACGATATATGGAGTTTAACATGCCTCAAGAAGTTGGATTTATCATTCATTCTAAGAAACCCTTTGAGGAAGTTGATGAATTCTACCCTTCACCCCATGCAATGGTAGGTAACTTAGTTTTTGTAGAAGTATTGAAAAGTAAGGATTTCCCTGTCCCATCTTTAAGAACTCACATACTAAGTTTAAAGGGGAACTTTAATTTTAAAATTTTTTTGAAGGGTTAATTAGTGATTTCAAAGTTGATACATCCGTTCGCTACTATGTGCACTCATATGTTGCAAAAGATATTTATGTGTCTAAAGGAATGTTAGAGAATGAGGGTTATGTGCTTTGCTTTGTTGAGACAAATCGTTTTCATGAACCCTCTATTTTTCAAAATCCTCTATTCTTTTTACATTCATTATGCCTATCTTCTACTTGGAACTTTAATCTCTTTTCCAAAGGTTTGATGAGGAAGCATGATGAGTGGAAAGAGTTTGTATTTTTTCTTTGTTTTTGGTTTTGTTAAGTTTTTTTTTCCTCTCTCAAATAAGGCAAAAATTTTCCATCTTAAGTGTGGGAGAGTGAGTCGTGTCTTTATTTATTTTGTTAAGACTTTTCTTTCGTACTACATACTTTTCTTTTTTTTTTTGTCCTTTTTTTTTTTACTTTTTGCTTATTTTTTCTTTTCTAATTTTTATGCTTTGGTGTGTTTTTTGATGTATTTTTCTTTTTAGGTACTTCGACAATGCTCCTTTCTGCTGGATTTGACTATTTTGCAGCAGAATGCACACTGAATGGAAGTATTTTTTTTTCCTTGTCTTTTCCCCTTTATTTTTGGTCCCGGGCAATATTTCCTTGCTCTATTTGTTTGGCTATTGAGGACAATGTCCAGTTTAAGTGTGGGGGAGTGGTTAGATTGAGAATTCTTCTATGCTTCATTCTTTTATACTTCATTCTTCTTGTTATACTTCATCATTTTGAAATCCTTGTGAGCAAATTTTTAAAAAATTTTCAGATTTTTGTTTAACTTTCAAGATGTATTTTTAATGCATGTCTTTGTACTAGGTCATAGAGCATATGTTCTATATCATATATAGCTTATGTATGACTTTTTGCACGCACTTAGACTAAGTAGTTCTTGATCAAATGCTTTATATTGTTCTTAAACCTATTTTTCTGCTAAAATTCATTGAGCATTCTAGAACTTACTTGAATACCTCTCGATGCGAAATAAGAAAGTCATTCATGATTTAACTTATGGATGACGGTAATAGGCTTTCTTTGGATAGTTTGAGCTTTTCAAGCCTACCTATTTTATATTATCCTTAGTGCCTATTTTGAGCCTAAATTGTCAATTTCTTTCTTAAAAACCGTTATCATACTTTGTCCATTACTTCTTTCTGAGAGTTTGATAATTCTTCCAAATCTTTGATTACTCTTGATGGATAAAAGTAGAAGTAAAAAAGTTATGAGGGAGAAAGCATGTGTAAATGTCATGACTTGTTACTTTCAGTCATGCAGCATTGTTGAGTGGAGTTGAGAAAAGAAAGGAAAGAAAAAAAAGAAAAGAAAGATTGAGAAAACAAGAAAGCTGCTAGGAAAGGTTGAAAAAGAAAAGAAAATTGAAAGACAAACAAAAGCAGCATTTGGAAGGAAAGAAAAAGAAAAAGAAAAAGAAAAGTTGAAAGAGAAAGAGAAGACGAGCATAGGAAGAGAGCTGGAATAAGAATTGTTGAAATTTTTTATACTCTTGTGCAAAATGAATGATGAGTTAAGAATTATTGAGAAAAAAAGAATGAAAGATTTGCTTGAATTGCTATAATTGCTGTAAAAGGTTATGGGTTTTGATTGATTTTGGGATAGGAGAGCAAGAAGAGTTTGGAATTTCTTAGTACATTTGGTTTATTCTTTTCTTGCAAACTCTCATCTTTTTTTATATTTGATTTTCCTATATATTTCGTTTGAAAGCTACATTACAAACCCTTTAGCCTTACATTACAAGCTTAAAAGTCCTACTTAACCTAAGTAGAATCATGATATATCTCGAATTAGTAGAAAGAGTGTATAAAAAGTAAGCTTATGGAATACATATTCTTTTTGAACTAAATTCTTTCCAATAGTTTGAGAATATTGTTAAGTATTGAGATGGTTCTACTAGTCACTACTCACTTACACAGGTCTTGCATTTGTTATAAAAGGTATCGTAGCATATGTTTTGTTGTCTTGAATAAAGAAAGCATTAGAGATATTATTTTAATATTGATTGAGTGATTTTTTTTTTTGTTGAAAACTTGTATTTTTCCTATTTATTTTTGATACTTTGCTTGAGGACAAGCAAAGAGCTAAGTGTGGGGGAATATGATAGGGCCTAAATTAATAATATATTTCCTAGTTATTTGAGACTATTTTGTGATACATTTTGTTCAATAACTGGTCATATTCCTTCATATTTGAGATTTTACTATTGAAAATGTATTTTGTACATTATTTTAGATTTTAGGGAGAAACTAAGAAAAAAACGTCACTAAACAGTGTAGAGGCAGCGCCAGCCAAGACAGGGGAATTGGTGCCAGCCACGTGTTGCTGGCACGCACTTTGAGGTAACAAAAAACTAGTGAAACAGAGTGGAACAGAACCAAACCGGTACTGGCTAGGAGGCCAGAGGCGGCGCTGGCTGCAGTCTGGAAGGATTGGAGCAAAAATCAAGAAAAATTGGCGAATGACTGGAGAGACAGACCACAATCGGTGCCGGCTAAGAGGTCGGAGGTGGTGCCAACTATGCCCTGATGCTAAGGCAGTGCCTCGATTTTCGCACGTAATTTTTGGTAATTTGCGGAGTTTTAGTATTTTCCTACTTCTAGTCGAACAGAAACCTTAGAGGAATGAAATTAGGCACTTCTAAAGACTATAAATAAAGAAAAAACACAAGGAAAAAGAGGGCAATTCAGATATTAGAATAGAAAATCACTCAAATTAAAGAGGAATTCTTCAATTTAAGGAGGATTGTACAAGAGGGTCTATAAAGGAAAAAGAAGGAGGTTTGTCTATAAGTGTTTTCTTTTACTTTTGTTTTCTTTTTCTTGAACAATAATGTTTTAAATGTTTTATTGTAATTTGACATTGTTTAGGCATTCATGATTTTTATAGTTACTTTGATCTTTTGATTAATTGATTGTTCTTCTTGGTATTTAATTACTTGAGCTTATTCTGAGATTAATTAGTTGTTTCTTTCCATTAACTTGCTAGACCAAAGGGGTTGATGGTGGTTTCAATTGATTGATTTTGTATTTGTTGCCTATTAACTTACTTGACCATAGGGATTAATTGCTAAGAACTAAGTAATTAAATGTTAATTGATGTCTGTCAGACCAAGGATTCATTGATTAATTTCATATTTTATGTTTGCTTGACCACGAAAATTTAATCAAGGATTGTGTTTAATGCATATTTTGGGTGAATTAGTTGAGACAGACCAAGTAATGCTAATTTATTTAGAAGATAGTGATTTCATGGATTGATCAAAGAAGTGAATCTATCTTAATCCTTCATGATGCCAAGAGAATAATTAGTTATGACAATGATTAGGTACTTTAAGATCATGTTTGTCAAAATAATGGTTTGGGGTACATAATTCTCCATCCTTGACATGTATATATTCTTTTATTTTATTTTATTTTTATTTTTATTTTTATTTCTTTTTCACTTTATTGAGTCGGTTAAACAATGTTAGAGAAGTGATTAATGCATACTTATTCCTTGAGGATCTACACTCATTTAAACCCTATGCTATGTTTAATGCTGAGTACGATTGCTCATATGTGTAATTTGGGGTTAATGTTTTAATTTAACTTGATTGGGAATGCGCTTGTTTTTATATGATTTTTTGTATCCAAATTCAAACACATCAGGTAGCACTAGAGAGGATATTAGTGTAGACAACGAGAGTGGTAAATCATTGCTAGAAGCTCTATTGGCACCCCCTCCATGCCTGGAACCTGATGTACTAGGATTCGAACATCACGACGTTTTTGAGATATCACACACACACACACACACACACACACACACACACACACACACACATATTCAACTAGAATATAAACAATAGTAACAGTTAACACACATAAAAAATGTCGCACATAAATTAATAATCTAAGTTATCTTTGATTTCATATTCAACTGCATCCTTATGTAAATTAATTTAATTACTCAAATAGCTTTCATAAACATCTTTTTCTTCATTTGAACTTTGTTTATTAACTTGTAAGTCTACAATCTTGGTTGCACTAGATTCATCCACCAATGAACTCACATATTCAAAACCTCAGGTATAATGAGGGCAACCTTTTCATCTGCATCCTATTGGTAAGCGTTGTCAAGTACTAGAGCATCCACAACATGATGCGCCTTATATTTATACAGTGCCCACCAAATGCTTTTCGGTCTTTTATAACTTGGATATGGAGTGTAATATATTTGATTAGCTTGAGAGGCCAAAATAAAAGGATTGAAACTTAGATACCTCCTCTTATAGTTGATTTTAATAAGCGTGTATTAAGGATGCATCTTAACCCTTCGATTAGGCGTTGGATCAAACCATTCACTTAAAAAATAAAATAATACTTTGATTTGGAAATTCGAGGAATTATACTTCAATAATTTCTTTCAACACACTATAGTATTCACCACCCAAGACACTAATGTCACTTTCTTTCATACATTACTATTTACTATTTTCTTTCCATGGTAACACTAGTCAATGTGAAATTAATATCCATTTTCTACATATCCACTAAATTAATGAACATGTTTTGAATCCCTAACAAAGATTTTTCACACACTAATTATCCACACCATTTCAGTGATCATGAACTGTCAAAATTACATAAATTGGTGAGTATAAAATTGTTATTGTATAGAAAATCTCTTCAAATATGAACTGCTTAATAAAACTTAAATGATCCTTAAACCGATTAGCAAACTCTAAGTTAATCCTTCTTTCAACGTCTACACCACTTATACCAGCCATCAAAGCATGCAAATACTACTTGAATTTTCTGTTAGAAAATATTTAAAATTATTAATCTTTTTTAGGTTTGACCATAATCAAAAGATATATTTAATTATATTTACTCAATATACGATTCCACCTCTTGATAATTATGCAATATGTAGTTTGTGACAATTCTTAACTCTTGATATAACAAATATAGACTCCATATCTTACCATATTTTCTTCCAACATGCTTACATATTGACAACACCTCCTCTTGTGAGCTATTTGAAGCACCATCATCATTACGGGCAGAGGCTTTACTTCTTGTTTGGACATAAGAGCCAAAATAATATGAGAAGAATGTAGACAATAAGGTAAGCATTACAAATCGAGCATTCAAGTTTAGTCTTGTTTTTTACTTTCATATTTAGATTATGTAAATACAAAAAGATATCACAACCATATCTGTAATTTTCCGGTACATTCCGAAACAGTTTGACTGATGAAATACATGCATAGAAACAAACCTCTCATGGGAATACATCTATCTATGTTATCGGATTGCTAATTCTACCAGTGTAGGGCAAATAAACCAGTAAATGTTCTACAATGTCAGAAAATGTTGATGGGAAGATGCGCGCCAACTTGCAGACACCAACAGAGCAATATCCTTCTCTAGATCACGCATACGTGACACCAATAATTTTGGGGAGCACAAATATCTATAGAGAAAGCTTAATTTAGTTAAAATATTCTGCACCTGCAATGGGAGAAACTCTCGTAATGCTACGGGTATTAACTATTCCATAAATATATGACAATTATAACTTTTCATTGCTGACATCTTAACTTACTTCAAATTAACAAACGAACTTGAAGCATAACCATTAAGAAGTCTAAGTTCCTTTATCTAGTCTAATGCAAGCCTCCTTTATTCTTTTGTTAATGTGTAATAGGATTTTGATTTTGCTCCCCTTCTTTGATCAATGAAATACAATTTTCTCAATATGCATCACATCTATATTATATCGAAGCAGATTTGTTTTCTAATACTGCAAACAATGCTTCATTTTGCCCAGTTGTAATATTCATCTCTACCATATACCCTTGTAAGTTTGGATGTAGTTTCCATGATTTTGGAAAGAAATCGCACCGCATTCTACCTTTAATCCCCAGTTAGGCATGGAGGAGGTAACGATTGTTTAGCACCTCTGTCTATTCTAAAAGACCTGCAATCCTTTCAAAGATAATGTCCAGGTGCCGGAATTCGCAATGGTAGTTGAACTACAATTGTTTACTTCTAGAATGCAATTGGAAGGAATTTGCACTTTACAAGTAATATGGACAATGCCGTAATCCCCAATGTACTCTACTCACTCAGCATCTTATACACAGAGAAGTTGTTAATAGTCTACTAGAGTGCAATCTATAAATGAAAATTTTGTTTCTTAGAAATATCGTATGAGAAACTACTTGATTTCTTTTTTGACTTGAAAACTTTAAAAGGGTTTAGAACATCTCCTTTTTGACTTCTCAAATTTAGAAAAGTGTAAAACTTAGAAGAAAGTAATGGAAGCTTATAGAAAGTATAGGAAGCTTCACTTAATCATGCATTGTCAAATAACTTCTCCCAATGTCAAATGACTTTCCAACAAATATCTAACTTCTTTAAATATTGTAGGCCACCACCAACTAATAGAAAATTTTGGAAGTTGATGGAAGGTAATAGAAACTAATGAAAAATAATAAAAAGTAATAGAAGCTAATAGAAGATCATGGAAAGTTATAAAAATTAATAGAAGACGGAAGAATTTCCTAGAATAATCTAAAGTCCAATGAGCTTTATACATTTGATATAAATATCTAAGGATCATTTAATGAAGTGGGCCACCACACCATTAGTATAAAGAGTTTATTGGGCTAACTAACCTTATCCTTTCAATGGATCATTAATTAATTAGCCACTCTACTTTGATTTTTCTTACCAAATATCTCCATATAATATTTTTTTATTTTGCTAATCATCTTCCTCCAAACATTTTCTTCTTCCTTATTTTTTCCCCCTTCTTCTATGATATTCTTGCTTCTTCCATTTTCGTCTATTATCTAATAATTCCTGTTGAATTCATCTTATACGATATCCAAAAGTTCTCAAAGGTAAAGAAAATAATGTGAGGTAGTAAAATATATGTCCTATCTCAAGACTTCTCAAGGAGGGTGTTACAAGAACATCATAGGATTTTTCATGCACATCCAGGATAGTAGATTATATAAAGTAATTATGACTGACCTACAAGAATACTGCTTCCCCGTCAACCTAAGTGGCGAGAAACTATTTGTACATATTCCAAGTCTTATATTTCGTAACTCTGCTATGAAATCCGGATATGTTCGATTTAAATATTGACATACCTTGCCATCCCATGGACGATTCATTATCCCATCTTCAACTTGCCTCTTTGTGTGCCATCTTATGTGTTCGGGTATTGTATTGGATGCATAAAGCCCCTACAATCTTGGAGTAAGTGAAAGATAGTATATCTTCTTCAAAGCAACCTCCTTTTGTTATTTATTCTTCGCTATTTTCTTTTTACAAGCATACCGAGCATGACCACATAACTTACATTCATTATAACCTCTATCCTCTTTCTGATATAACATGCAACTATTAACACATATATCTATCTTTTGTATTGAAAACCCAAGTATAGTAACTAAATTCATCATTTTGTAAAAATCATCTGACATCTTTTTACCAATTGGCAAAAACACTTTTGTTAGTTGTGCTACTACATTAAAGTCTTTTCTGACATGTCATTGTTAGACTTTATGTTTAACAACTGAGCCACCACAGATAACTCCGAGTGATTTGTACATCTATCCAACAAAAGAGTATTTGCATATGTTAATAGATCATAAAATCACTAGGTGTCGAGATTGGGTGATTCCTTAGTGTTTGGTGGGTTTGAGTTTAAGGGGAAGTTAGTGCTTACTGTATCTAGAACCATATCATGAAATGGATTACTAGACCGTGAACTTTGATTCATCCTCCTGGCACTAAATACTATCGTCAGATCTGTAGTTGGAATAAACTGTTCACCATGACAGGTCCAATTATAATAACCTTTCGCAAACCTTTTACTATATAAATAAACCCTCACAATATCTGAAATTTGAAACTTCTTGTTCTTACACCTAGTATAAGGGCATCTAATTTGACAAGTACACGACCATTTTTTATATCCAAGCGCCCATGCAATAAAATGTTTAATGCTATTAATGAATTCTTCAAAAAGTCCTCTTATCCCCGAAACATCCATTCCATACATCTAAGTACGATCTTCTATCTAATTTTTTTTTTAATTCAAATCATTGAAATATCATAAACGTAATTCAAAAGAACAAAATCTCTTCCTAATAAAACAAGGAAACTATTCTTAAAGCAACGATCGCATAAATTATATTTATTAGAAATTATAAAGTTAGCTTGAAAGTTAAAAAATAATTAATATAAGTTTAATGGCATATTTTAAACTCCGTATAATGCATAGGATTTATGAAATTTTTGATAGAAAGTAAGTTTGCTTAGATTAATCATCATTATTAACACTATTAATTTAACGAAGTAGTTTCCTTACTATATAACACACACACACACACATATTATAATAGTATATAATATATTTGTTTTTATATTTTTAAATTAGTTTGGTTATGTTTTTTACATTTTTTATAGCTTGCTAAACTTTATAAATAAGTTTGATAAAGTTTAATATTTCTTTAATTTAGTATGTTTGATAATATACAATATTCATTTATTTAATTAGTTACGGTTTAATAATATGCAATATACAATATTTAATTATGTAATAATAGATTTTTTTTTAATCTCTTGAATTGTGTATAATATATTAAAACCATATTATAAATTTTAATTCAAAAATAAATTATTTAAGGTTGAACTCTGAATCTGTTAAAATTTTATCCATTTATTATTTATTTAATTTAAATTGTAATATAATATAGTACATCAATGAATTAATATTAATTCAACACTAATATTTTTACCGTGGGTTTCAAAATTCAATACTAGATTTTAATTTTTAGAATTTAGTAATTATATTTAGATTTTAGTGTTCAAATTTTCAATTTTATTAAAAAGACACTAAAAGAATAAATTGCAGGTTTAGATAGGATTTGCATTGGTAGGAGAAATTTTCCTTTGGGAATGTTATACCTTTTCATCCATATATCAAACAATTCAATCTCTACAAAATTTAATTTAGATTGAATAAGTATTACATATTTTTTATCCGTATATATTTTTTAAATTGAAAAAAATTTGACTAAGTTTACCCTATAAATTAAATATTTCCAGACACTAGACCGCCTCAAATTTTCTATAACAGGCAATTGTTCCATATCTCGACACCAGAGTAAACAACAATCCACAGTGTCATGCTAATTAAAGTCTTACAGAAATGCAAGAATCCACATAAGACAAAATCAACAACGCATAGCAACAGAAGGAACACAAAAATGAACAACCAATATATCACTACTAACATTCATGACTATTCATAAACCATGTCCAAGAATTAACTATCTTCCCAATAATCAAATTCCAAAAATTCTCCCCCTTTAATTTCATCACACAAATAAAGCCCAAAAAATTAATAATCACTTAGGATCATTGAGCCCAAAAAAAATTGTAGCTCAATTTACTTTTTTTTTTTCTAATTTCAAGCTTGCAATTCAAATGATTTTTTCAAGCTTCTCAATGGCGGTATAGAACCAGAACAATTTGATGGAGTACGAGGACAATAAAAGTCCATAAAAAAATTTGAAAGAAAATCAGAATATCTTGGCCAAGAAAAAAAAAAAAAAAGAATAAGAACTTCACTCAGCAGAGTTGCTACCGACGGCAGCATTGCAGACTAGCAGAAAGGAGATCTCCACGGTGAGGAGATCTTGGTGGCTGTGACGGCATAAGGTGTTGATAGTGATGATGGGAATACACGGTTCTAGCACGTAGAATCGCAGCGAGTAGAAAATGGAAGTAAATGGGAGAAAGGAGTGCAAGAATGCTGAAGGAAGAAGATGGTAAGTTGTATAACTGATTCAATTTTTCAATTTTAGCGACCAAAAATAAAAAAATGAAAATTATTTTTTAAATAGCGATCACTAATCGGTCACTAATTAGAAACCAATTACTGACCGGTAAAAACTTAGTTTAATTAGCGACGATTTTGTTATGGCTAAAAAAAATAAAAAAATTTAAAAATGAATAAAATATGCTATTGCAAAACAGTTGCTGGTCTGTCTCTATTAATTCGAGTAAAATGACTGCGAAGATTTTCATCTGATTTGCAACCAATTAGCAACCTCAACACATACTGGTTGCAAATCGGTATCTATTCGGTCGCTAATATAGCTTGCTATTAGCTACCGAATTTACGTATGTCGCTAATTTCGATCAGTATTTTAGCACATTCTTGTAGTAACATTTTCTCTCATTTTATATTCTCTCTTGGCCGAAACTCCTTCCCTACTTCCCTTTGATTTTTTCTCTTCAAATAACAAAGAGGACCAATTGAAATCTTGAAGAAAGAAATATATTCTTGTTTTTTAAGTGTTCTTGCAAGGCTTTCAAAAGGTAAGTGTAAAGAACACACTTATCCTTTCATTTCCCAACTTTCAAAAAACGTATGGTTGTTGGATAGATTTTGTGTTTCTCAAAGCATTAAATTTCTTTACATGATTTGGGTGAAATTTTAAAGGAAATCTAACTATTATGCGTGTTATTATGAGTGCTTGAAAGAATATGTGAATCCCATGTTGGTTTGAAGTTATATGAACTCTCAAAGTAACTATGCAACATAGCATGCTTTGCAGGAAATGTTTGAATGTTGGAGCTTTGATTTATTTAAATACTAAATTCATGAATACCGCGCTACGGTTTGATATATTGGATGTTAAATGATGTATTGGAATTATTCTAGTGTGGATTTTTCATAAAGAAAATACAAGAAACCTAACTTTATAAAATTTGTCAATTTACCCTGCAATATATTAAAATTATATGTTTTATACAAGAATTCTTGGACCTAAAAATATGACCTATTGGTTGAATTTGAACGTGAAAATTTACAATATGAAACTTTGATCTTAGAAGAGAATTTTTAAAAAATGAATCACTAGAAAGCTCCTGACGGTTTGGCCTCTGTGAATTTTTAAATATTATTGTGCAAAAACTATTGAACCAAGTTACTATAGTAGTGCTTTATTTTAATACTTCTGTTCAACCTTCTTTTAAGAATAATTTTGCGGAAAATTTTACATTGCAATTCACTGCACATGGTGAGGTGTTAAACTGAAAGTTTTGAAGGAAAAACAAATTCATTTGGTTGGTCTCATTTGATACCCTGTTTTACTCAACAAAAGTAGAATTTCTTATTAGGTTGGAATTTGGAATTATTTGAAACTATACTATAAACCTTATATAACCCTTATTTGATTTGACTCTATGATGAGCTAGGGAATATTAAAAATGTTTATAGGAGGGTATTGATGCATGAATTGAATGGTATGATTGTTAGAACTTGATCACTAAGACAGCTTGCCAATGTAATTAGGTTGCATGAAGAAGCCCTTGATTATTGTGAGATCATTTGATAACATGATTTGTTGAGCATGATTGTGTAATAATTACATGATTATATAACTCTTGTATGTAGACATATATGTTGTAATATGCTTAGGAATCTATGATTAGGTTTGATGAGCTATATGTACAAGTATGGATATGGTAAACTATGAATTAAGGTTTAGGTAAGATCACTGTTTTGGGGGGAATTGAATTAGCAATTGATTTATGAATTATTTGGATGTTGAAGGTGGTGGGAATTGAAAATCAAGTACAAGACATTTGATTTAAATATGTTTGGTAGGTTGTAAATGTATTCGTTTTTGGTGATAAATATGTTGAATCAAGCCCTATTACTAGCTTTGCCAAATTTTGAAAAGGCATTTAAAGTTGAATATGATGCAAATGAAGTGGGAATAGGAGCCATGTTGACCCCAAAAAAAAAGTCCTATTGCTCATTTTAATAAGAAGCTATCTAGAGTAGTCCTAAGCTATCTACTATAATAAGGAACTTTGTGCCTTAGTTAGTACTCTTGAGTATTAACAACATTATCTATTTCCCTTGGAATTTTTTATTCACACCGACCCTGAATCTCTTAAGTATCTCAAGGAGTAACAAATTCTCAACAAGTGATATGTAGGATGGATAGAGTATATTGCAGTAGTTCCTTATGTTGTCAAGTATAAAAAAGGTAAGAAAAACATTTTGACAAATGCTTTTTCCAGAAGATATGCACTTCTTAATTTTCTTGATACTAAACTACTTGGGTTTGAAATGTTGAAAGAATTGTGTGCTCTTAACAAGTAGTTGGGTGAGACATTTCAGTCCTGTGAAAAGAATGCATTTGGTAAGTTTATAGGCATGGGCAATCCTTGTTTAAGGAATGTAGGCTTTGTGTATGTTGAAAATCTGTTAGAACTTTATTGGTTAAGGAGGCATATGGGGGAGGCATAATGGGGTACTTTTGTGCTTCCGAAACCTTAAACATCCTAAAAGAGCATTTCTTTTAGCCCAAGATAAGGAGAGACATTGAGAGATATTATGAGCAATGTGTTACTTGTAAAAAGGCAAAATCTAGATCCTTACCTCATGATCTATACACCCCTTTACCCACTCCTACCACACCTTGGGTTGACATTTCTATGAACTTTTCTTTTAGTTTTTACCTAGAAACAAGTGGGTAAATATTTTATCTTTATTGTACTGGATAGATTTTCAAAGATGGCATGTTTCACTGCATGTTCAAAAGATAATGATGCCTCTTATATTGCAAATTTATTTTTTAAAGAAGTGGTGAGAATGCATGGAATTCCAAGGATCATTATCTCTAATAGGGATAAAAAAATTCTTAGTCCATTTTTGCATATTTTGTAGTGAAAGTTTGGGATTAACTTTTTGTTTTTTACAACTTACTACCTACAAATCGATGGCCAAATAATGGTAATCAATCGAACTCTCGTACAACTTCTAAGGGCAATCATCAAAATAAATTTTAATTCTTGGGAGGAGTGTTTACCTCACATTAAGTTTGTTTATAACCGTGCTACTCACTCTACAACTTCATTTTCACCTTTTGAAATTATCTATAGTTTTAATCCACTCACTCCATTGGATTTGCTCCCTTTATCAACAAGAGAACTTTCAAGCTTGGATGGAAAGAATAAGGCCAAGATTATTAAGGCACTTCATGAAAGGTTAAGGCCAACATCGATGAAAAGAAGGAAGGCATAGCTTTGTAATGCAATTAAGGATGCAAAAAGGTAATTTTTGAGCCCGAAAATTGGGCATGGGTACATCTTAACAAAGAGAGGCTCCCTATACAATGTAAATCAAAACTAAATTTTAGAAAAGATAGACTATTTTAAGTGTTAGACAAATATTGAGATAACACCTACAAAATTAATTTTCTTGGTGAAAGTTTAGCAGTACATTCAACATTAGTGATTTGTTTCCTTTTAATATAGGAGCTAGTAATAACTTGAAGATGAATCCTTTCCAAGAAGGGGGAGATGATGAGATTCCTCTTTATCTTGAGAATCATGTACAAGAAAGGGGAGACACTCAACCAAATATTTATAGTCAAGTGACGAGGGCATGATTCAAATGCTTTCAAGAAGGATTCTAAGCAATCATGAGATTATATTTGAAGGTGGAGGAGCCTTAGAAAATTGTGACGATGTCAAAGAATTCAACTTAATGATCATCCAAAAAAGAAATCAACAAGGAACTAAACAATGGTGAGAAGAAAAAGAAATTGTAGCAGAATCCAAGTTGTAAACAAGAAGGCAGCCAGTGCCTACTACCCCACCCCAGCAAGGCTAGTTGGTGGCTAGGTAGAGGTAACCAAAGAGGGATCGGCGTCGGCAACCCCTACTTTGCCAGCACCGATTGATTACTGGTAGGAAACCCCTATTTTGGGTTCTAGATGTTTTCCTCTGATTTTTGTCCATTTTTTGTGATTTGTAATGAACTCTATATTGCTAGGATTTTGGGAAGTATAAATACTCTGTATGCTTAACAAGGCAAGACAATCTACTTGAATATTCAAATTTTTGAGAAAATTAAGTAGTTATTGCTCCATATTCTTCCCATCTTCAAGAGCTTACTAAATGATTAGTCCACCCTTTGTTTGCATCTTTAAATCTAAAGGATAATCTAATTAGTTTCTCTGGTTTAGGTCTTAGTTGCTTATTCTGCTAAGGTTTTTTGTAGGATTCCAATGGGTGCCTATAACCTCCTACTCCTCTTATTCTTAAATCTTTACTAGTTATGGGTAGTATTTGGGTATTATTATAGTAGATCCAACCTACTAAATTAAGGCTCCTTGAAGCTTAACTCTTCTAGAGTTATTAATTTATGGGAAGGGTAAATCTTGGTGGCCTATTTTATTCTCTATTTTCACTTATTTAAGTTCACTTAATTTACAATTGTTTGTCTTTTTTTTTTTTTTGCCATTATTCTTGAGTAAGAAATTCACCTTGAAGGTCACATCAATACTTCTACAGTGTGCTCGATACTTGTGATTAAATAGTGGACTTTCAAAGCTATTTTAGGTATGACATTTAATAGTGCATGTTATCATGAAATAGGTTTCCATCACCTGCAATTAATTTTAAGACTCTTTAAGGGATATGGCTCGATTCTCATTTTGATCATTTTGATTTGTGTATATTTGGTTATCTTGCATATATTAATGATAGGAAACAGAATCTAGGGTGATAAAATGAATATTTTTAAAGTATGATATCGGAGATAAAGTGTATAGATTGTGGTATACTGAAAAATATAAAACTTTAAATTTAATAATTAATAAAGATATTACTTTTTATAAGTCTACTATACTTTACCAACAAGAAGAATTTGATGATCTTGCAAATAATAAAGATTAGATTGTTAAGTAAATGGTACAGTTGAGATTGAAACTCCAAAAGCATTACTACAATTCCTATGGAATAGCCTAGAGATATGCAAGAACAGGAACCACAGAGTATGGCAACAAGGAGAGTAAGGAGAAAAATTAGAATGTCTACAAAATATGTTGATTGTGTTGATATTAGTGATACTAATTATATTACATATGCTTTGATAGTAATAGAGAATATTGATTTTGATGAATCACTGTCATACAAAAAGATAAGATAGAGTAAAGAAGTAGCAGAATAGTTGATTGCCATAAATTAAGATATGCAGTCTCTTGAAAATTACAAAATAGGAGTTGGTACCATTACTAAGGGGTGTGAACTTGTGGGCTGTAAATAGGTATTCAAGAAGAAACAAGACATTTTCAAGTCAAACTAGCTAGGTGTGAGGCAAGACTTGTGATGAAGAGTTTTTCATAGAAGGAGGCAATGGATTATCATGAAGTATTCTCACTAGTTATGAAGCTTAAGACCATTCAAGTTCACCTAGCCATGGTGAGTATGTTGGATCTTGTGTTAGAGTAACTTGATGTGAGAACTACTTTCTTACATAGGAATCTAGAGGAGTAGGTTTATATGTCACAGTTAAAGAGATTTCTTAATTTTGAAAAGGAAAACCAAATGTGTATTTGCTGAAGAAATCCTTGTATGAGTTGAAGCAATGTCCTAGAATAAGAGGTTTGATGTATTTATGATATCTTATGAATTTGCTCGAAATATATTTTATAACTTTTTATATTCTAAAAAATTGTCAAATGGTTTCTTTGTATATTAATTTGTTGCTATTTATGGATGACATATTGCTTGCGAACAAGATTGAAATTGATGGTTTGAAGACTTTATTGAGCAATGAGTTTGAGATGAATGATTTAGGTGTTGCTAAGAGGATTTTAGGTATAGAAATTTGGAGCGATATGAGGGTAAGACTATTGTATGTATCTCAACAAAAATCTACTAAAAAGTTGTTGTAGTCTTTTCAAATAGAATAATTTAAGCCAGTTTGTACTTTTTTGGCAACATACATTAAACTTGATACTAGTGCATTATCTAGGATAAATGAAGAGTGAGATTACATCAACAGAGTTGCTTATTCCAGTACTATTGGAAGCTTGATGTATATTATGGCATGCATTAAGCTAGATTTGCCTCATGCTATAAATGTGGTAATTAGATTTATGAGTAATTTAGGTAAAAGCTCATTAGGAGGTAGTTAAATGATACTTGAAATGTGTAGTTGATATTTACTTGATTTATGGTGCTAATAGTTCTACTAGAAGTCCTGTTGATTGTATAGATTCAGACAGTGGTGGAGATCTTATGAGCAGGAAATCCCTATCATGTTACTATCTCTATCCATGGAAATTGATAGTGTTTAACTTAGTAAAAGATTATACGTAAAAGGTGAAATTTATAATTTAATAGTAATATAGTATAATTAAAATAAAAAACATGTGGGTTTCAAAATATTTTATATTAAATTTAAACAATATAAAAATAATAAATGAAAGATTTATTGATTATTTTATAATATATAATATATTAAACTTTTCTTCTAAGGAAAATATCAATTCTTTGGCGATAATCTAAAATAATGAGGTCAATTTCATTAGACAAATGAAATATATATCTACCTTCTATGAATATGCTATTAGTTGAAAAGTAACACTTCAGTTTATAGCTGCTTTATCTACCACCGAGCACTACAAAAAAATTTGTCTTTCATGACAAAATATTTTCCTAGCTAAAGGCCCTTTCTTCCCCACTAAAGCCTTTCCGCGAGGAAAAAAAAATTGTCGCCACTTGGTCGCTGAAGCATCGTCACCAAAGTATTTGGGCGACCAAATATTATGTTATGTCGCCAATGTGAGCTTTTTAGTGAGGAAAATTGTTTTCTCGCTAGAGCTCCAACTTTTTGCTAGGAAAAGTTTTGTCACAAAAATTTTAAAATTTTTGTCACCAAAAGTGTGATTTTGTCACTGATGATTATATTTTTGTGACAAAAAATTTTGTCACTAAAGGGCCAATTTTATTTCACATCGTATAAAAATATTTTTATAACTTTTTGGCAAGGAAAACTTTGTCACACAAAACCATCAATGGCGAAAAACTTTTTGTCATTGGTGAGGAAAGTTTTCTAGCCAAATAGTCATTCTCTTTGGCAAAGAAAACTTTCGTCGCCAATATTAATAATCGGATATGTTTTGCCACTTAACCAAGGATAATCTCTATAAAAATTCTTGAAACCAAACACATTTACAAACATAATCATATCAAACTAACGATCTAACTATAATATTTGTTAAAATTACTAAAAAAAATATATTATGATCAAATTTTAAGGTAATCGGATATATTTTACCACCTAATCTAGCACAATGTCTATTAAAATGTCTAAAACCTAATACATTTACAAATATATACATATCAAATTAACGATTCAACCGTTAACCCTAAAAAAGTTTTATGATCAAATTGTAAGGTAATCGAATATGTTTTGGTACATAATCTAGCATAATCTCTATAAAAATACAGAAAACCTAACATATTTAGAAAGTTAGGTATATTAAATTAATGATCTAATCGTTAGATTTGATAAAATTACTAAAAAATATATTAGGACCAAATTTAAAGGTAATCAGATATGTTTTGCCACTTAATCTAGATAATCTCTATAAAAAAAATGCTCGAAACCTATCCTATTTGTAAAGATAGGCATATCAAATTAACGATCCAACCATTAGATTTTTTTTTAAAATTACTAAAAAAATATATTATGACTAAATTTCAAGGTAATCGGATAAATTTTACCACCCAATCTTGCACAATCATTATAAAAATATGCAAAACCTAACGTATTTATATGGATAGACAAATCAAATTATAGATCCAACTGTTAGATTTATTAAATTTGCAAAAAAATATATTATTACCAAATTTGAAGGTAATCGACTAATCGGGCATGTTTTGTCATAAAATTTAGCTTAATATCTATGAATCAGCCCAAAATATAATGCATTTATAAATATTTAAAAATTTATGAACTAATTTGTAAAATTTTTGGGATTATATTTTAAATATTCTAAAATTTAATAACAAATTTATAAATTTTTTGTTATCATTTTATAATTTTACAAAATTTAAGGAGCAAATTGTAAAATTTGGGGTCATCTTTTATATATTTGAAAATTTAGAGACCAATTTATAAAAATTTTTCAGGTCATATTATAAATATTTTATGATTTGGGGATCAATTTACAAATTTTTGAGGTCATTATATAATTATAAAAAGTTTAATGACCAATTTACAAATTATTGGGGTCATGTTGTGAATATTTAAAAATTTAAAGACGGGTATTATTTAGGAAATATAAATTTTTTCGATAAACATATAGTTAATATTTTTAGTAAGAAGATGAATTTTCATCGCTGATGATGCATTATTATTGAGGAAAATTAAGTTAGGAAATAAATTTTCGTCATTGATGATATATCACTAGCGAGGAAATTTAAATTTTCCTCACTAATACACTTATTTCCTAGCTAAAGCCATCACTTTAAGCTCGGAAATAAAACTTTTGCCACTGAAGGTCTTAATTAATAGCGACAAAAAGTTTTTGTCGCTGAAGAAAAATTTTCTGCGGTAAATGGTACTTTTGGCAACAAAACTTTAGTTAGAAAAAAAAACTTATCACCAATGTATAATTTTCTTGTAGTGGAAGCATTATACATGTCATAATTGATAGAAAAGATCACAAAAGGTATTTGGTAGTATGATCTTGTCGATAAGTTAGATTTGGATGTTCAGAGACTTATTTATTATGATAGTCAGAGTGCTCTGAATTTGGCTAAAAAAGTCTAGTCTATCATTAAAGATTAAAGTACAATGATGTCAAGGTGATTTCATTTGATATTTCCAAGAGTATAAGTTGTTTTCTATGAAAAAGAAAGATATAGCTAATAATCCAATCAATATATTTGTAAAATCGTTGCAGGTTGAGAAGTTCAAGTATGATTTGGACTTGGTGAATGTTCGTATAGCATGAGGTTCTTTAGGGGCTTGGATGGTTGATTATGAGGTATTCTTGTTTTTTGATAGTCTGAAAAATTCAAATCAACATAAAAAAATGTTGCTTGCCTTGAATTATTGTGGTACCCTTATATTATTATGGTACCCTTTATTTGGAGTTGAAATTCAATTCAAAATTTAAATTTATTTTCACAACCAAACAAAGGAATTAGAATTGGAGGCTCTCATTCAAATTCCAAGCCTTCATTTCGGTGTTAGCAAACAGAGCCTAAATGAATTCATAAGGGCATATAATTTTCATCTATTCAAGTGAATTAAGTAAAAAATCTTCTTGTCTTTGTTAAAAAATAAAAAGAAAAACAAATTATAAAGTGCAGAACAATTCTTTTAGGCAATGCAAAATAATATCTAGGTCAATTTCCATGGGATGGGAAGAAATATATCTTTACCTTTTATATTGTACTGTAAGTTGAAAAACAATATTTTAATCTATTGTTGTTCTGTCAAACACTGAAGTAAAATACATGTCATTGATAGAAGCGGTCATGGAAACAATGCAGTCGCATTCATCTCACTAATAGATTAGATTTAAATGTTCAGAGACCTGTCATTTATTATGATAGAGTGAATTGAATTTGATTACCAATCAAATATATCATGAAAGATTAAAGTACATTGATATCAAACTTATTTTATTCAAGATGTCATAGAGTATAAATAATTTTCTATAAAAAAGATAGTCATAGCAGGAAGGTATTCTTGATTTTTGGTAGCTTAAAAACTTTAAGTTTAGGTAGAAGATTGTTGGTTATCTTGAATTGTTGTTTTTAAACCCAAATTGTGTCTCAACCTAAAATTTTGAAAACTCGACTAAAAGAAAAATTAATAATGTCAGCGATGGGCTCTAGGCTCATGCCGAATTTGTTTTTCCTGTTAGATCGATTAATTAATGGATATAATTATTAACTCCAATAATTGCGATTAGACTAAGAGTGCAGTTACATTCTTTTAGTGAACTGGAACGTAATAAATAAATTATTTTTATTAACAAAATAATTTATTAGAGCTTAGTATAATTTTATCTGGCCAAGTCCCTTCGATGGCTCCTAATTAAGGGACAATAATAAATTATAATTTATTTATAATTGGTTAATGAAAATTGCAGGAAACCAAAAATCTTATTTGAGATGAAATAGGATAAGTGGAAATAGTTGTACCCAACTATACTTTTCTTATTCTATCATGATTCATATTTTGAGATAGAGTCAAATATACATATTAGTTTATGACTATATTTTGGATATATGTGAGAAACATCATTATTATTCTCAAGTTTTTCTCTCAATTTTTGTGTGAGTCCACCATCAACAAAGAGAGAAACAAAATACGATTAGTAATTTTCTGGTCCAAGGAGATTACATTAAAGAAGATTTGGAGGTTTGGAGCATTACCAGATGGCCAAATGCTTCAAGAATCGTATTGGTGAAAACGATATCTACAAAGGTATGATCTGTTTTCACGTATTCTCAAGGTTTAATTTGGTTGACACATAAGCATGTCGATCCTATTCACTAACATTTCCTTGTATTTTGAAGCAACCTAAACCAATTTAATAGAGTTCTAACATAAATTTAGAGTTTTAGCTACTTGAATTGTCCTCACAAAATTCCCTTATTTGGAGTTGAAATTCAATTCTAATTCTAAATTTATTTTCACAATACCAAACAAAGGAATTGGAATTGGAGGCTCTCATTCAAATTCCAAGCCTTCATTTCTGTGTCAACAAACACAGCCTAAATGAATTCAAAAGAGCATATAATTTTCATATATTCAAGCGAATAAGTAAAAATCTTTTTGGTTATCTTTAAAAAAAAATTAAAATTTGTATCGCTAATATTTCTATTTAATTAGAAGAATATATTAATTTATTTTTAATCGAATACTTTTCTCAAATTCTTGTTTAATTAAAATAAAATATTTACATCGTATCAACGATTATTTACATTGTTTACAGTATCCTGTGTTTCTTTTTGATTTTTTGTTTTTTGTTTTACAGTATCCTGTGTCGGGGGGTGGGAATGGACAACCACTGTATTGCAATTGTTTGAGGAGAGCGTGACGACATGTTTACTATTTCTGGAAGAACCATTTTTTTTTATAAGTTCAATGCTTACTAATAATCCTCAAAAAAAAAAAAAAAAAAAATCTAAGTCTCAAAACTTTGAGGGCGGCTATTAGTCTCACCCATGCTAGGAAATTATCTTCATTTGGTCAAATTTTTTTTCCCAAAAATGGATAAGCGAGAACTAGTTGCGATGGTGACTTTACAGGCATAAGGCATATTGGCCTAGTTTGTCATACTCATAGAGATCATTTGGAGCCGCGTTTTGTAGCACTTAGATTTTGATAGTCTTCAAATTATATTACAACTTCGTAATTAAAAATTTCAGACTTTACATTTGTGATTAGGTTCATATAGAATTTTCTTAATTTTTATACTATAAACTGTGTATGTAAATAAATAAAAATTAGATAAAATCTCATTCAATATGATCTACTCTGTTGGAAGCTTCTATGTAGTTAAATGAAGAGGAAAAAGAACAAAATCCCATAATTGAAAAGTAAGATTTCACTTTGCTCGAATTATTCCAAACATAAATCATTTTCAGAAGGAAACAATATGTTCAATCCATTCTATTCAGTCACCTTTTTCAACAAAACTGTAAAAAGGCTATACATATATGGTAACATGGTGGAAATAGCCAAACATGTCGATTTTCATTTAGAAAAAGTCTTCAACCTTGCAGAAATTTCTTTTTAATTTTATTCTTTTGGCGGGGGATGGGAAGATCTTCTAAGCCTAACTTTTGCCATTATTTTGATTGAAAACCTTTTGGTCCTGAATACCACATTAGTAGGTTTAAAAAAAGGGGGGGGGGGGGGCGGCGGGAAGACAATTAGGAGAGGACCCGGTCCTTGAACTAGGAGGAGCGAAGTTATGTGGGAAAAAAAAAGGTTAAAAACAATATTTTAACTTCTTCTATAATATTTTTGGAGTAGATTTTAAAAATATAATATTAATTTTTAAAAAATTAGGAACTGTTGAAAAATTTGAAGGGATGAATTCTATCTTGTCCCCATATTCGTTTTAAAAGACAACAGTGATTTTTTTGCATATATAATTCTTACATCAATAGACTCGTTGTAAGATTATCTAAATGGAAGAAAAATAACTTTATTTAGTTTCGCTTTCCAAAATTTCCAACGCTATTTTGAATGTAGATATTATTATTAGACAGAAAAGTTAGGAAAAAAGAAATGGTTGAGAAACGTAAAGTTCTTCAAAGCCATCATTTTAAAATATACACTTTCATATATGATGAAGATTTAATAGTATCTGCCAAAATCGATGGCGATTTATTTATAAACAAAACTATTTTTTTCTTTAGCCGCCTAACTTGAAAGTTGGTCAATTTTAGGATTGCATTTTTTTTTTTCAATGTGATTTATTAAATAATGATAGGAAAATAGCATATTGGTCCCACCATGAAAACTCTTCTTAGTTGGAGAAGACAAAAACAAAGAATAGAAGGGGAAAAATTGAAAAGAAAGAAGAAACTATGTTACAAGAATTCAAAAATAAATTAAAGACAAACAGTTATTTTAATTCCTAATATATTTATTTTGTAATAACTTAATTCCATATATTTAAGTTCCTTTTTTTCTTCTTATATTTCACTTATAACCTTAAAAGAGCTAAGCTTCAAGGATCCTTAATTTGTAGTAGGTTGCACTTACTATAGCAATACCCAAATACACCTAAATCAGCAAGGATTTAAGACCAGGAGAGATAGGATGTTATAGACACCCAATTAGAATTATAGAGAAAACCTTAGAAGAAGAAGTAGCTAAAATTCAATCAAGAGAAATTAATTAGATTATCCTTGAGATTTAAAGACACAGATAAAGGATGGACTAACCCCTTAGCAAGGTCTTGGAGATAGGAAGAACATAGAGGAACAACCTCTCAAGTCTCTCAACAATTTGAATATTCAAGTGGATTACCTTATCTTGTCAAACATAAACAGTATTTATACATGCCAAACCAAGCACTAGTCGAATAAGGCCTTAAGACAGCTTTAGGTCCTTAGAATTCATTACTAATCATGAAAAATAAATGAGAATCGGAGAAAAATGTCGAGAACACAAAATAGGGGTTTCCTTCTTGAAACTGGGTGGCGCAGACTAAGCAGGGGTGGCCAGTGCCAGCTTCTCTCCAGTCGCCTCTGCCTAGCCACTAGTCAATGCCTGGTGGGCTAAGATAGCAGGCACTGACTGCCTTCTGGTTGGCAGCTTGAATTCTTTTGCAATTTTTTCCTCTTCTCCCCATTGTTTGGTTCCTTGTTGATTTCCTTCTTGGTCGATCATTAGGTCGAGTTCTTTGACATCTTCACAATCCTTCTAATGCTCCTCTACCTTCAAATATGGTCTCCTGAATGCTCAAAATCCTTTCTGAAAGCGTTTGAGTCTTGCCTTCATCGTTGGAGCTTGAATATTTTGTTAAGTGTCACCCCTTTCTTGTGCATGATCCTCATGATGAAGAGGAATGTCATCTAGTATTTGGTCATACATTTTACAACTCTATTCTATTGTGGCATATGTCGTATAGTGCAATGCGTCACAATACATTCTTTCTTTCCGAATTAATCAAGTGGTGCATTGCAGAATTATAACCTATTATCTGCTGTGAGTGTCTTAACTTGTTATAACCCATTATAACCTATTATCTATAGGATAAATTAAAGAATAACAAATATTGAATCAATTAGTCAGCATAATTAATTCAATACAAAATAACCCAAATAATTAAATACTAGATATAGAAATTTAATTAATCCAAACTGTCAAATCATTATACAATTGCCATTCTTTCTGTTAGGCATAAAAATGTTATACTCTCATATCTCTTGTACTTTGCTTTTGTGCACTCTTTTGTGTGGTATTGAATAGTTTCTATTTATTCTGTTGATGAAAAATGAGTAGAACAAGAGCTTACATGATATATGTTTACACAAAGTTAATTGTTGGTCGATTTAAGAGGCCTTGGAATATGAGCTAAGCAAGTTTTAAAGAAGTTTCAGTGTATATGCTTGGGATGATACATCAACATGCATCAAACTTTGCAGAATAGAGGAGAAAAGAGCTCCAGGAGCCTTGCACAACATATAGCATGGTCATGCCACAAGCCGTGCTGAACAGAGGAATTTGGCAACTTCTAGAAGTTGATGAGTAGAACAAGGAAATCATAGTCGGTGTCCTGCACAACCAATAGCACACTTGTGTAGCTTTGCATGGCCAAAAGTAGGAGCCGTTCTAGAAGTGTTATATCAAGTTCAGAATCCTACACGGCTAGGAGCATTCCGTGCCGCTACCCGTGCATCTGTCCAAAATGTTTTGGAAAGTCCCAAACTTGATTCCAAGACTATTTTCACTTCATAAAGCAATTCTAGGATGATTTGGGGACTCTATATAAAGGATTTGGATGACCTTAATCACAATCAATCAACCCAATTCATCACATATTGTAATTTTTTTTAAAGCAAAGGAAGGCTTTTATGGAGGAAAGGAGTCCAAAGGTAAGAAGAACTTGTGATTAGGAGCTTACTAAGTGTTGTCATGCAAATTTTCTCTTCTTTTTTTCTTGTTTCTGATTGTATTATACTTTTATATTTTTATGTTCAAAAGAATAAGATTCTATCTTGTTCTTAAGACATGTTTTTAGTATTGATTTTGAGATTGTTTTCAGACAATTAAAATTTCTATCGTTATTCTTGATTAAGATTATCTCTTGAGCACTTGTACAATTCCAAATACCATTTGTTTGTTGAAAGCTTAAAATGGCAAAAAATATCAAAACGAAAGCATGTTAGGAAAACGAAAATTTTACCTCTGTGATTGAATGGCTATGTTCGCACTGGTGTAGATGTTTGTATAAGGATATTTGAGGTTAGTGACTCACGTCCTTGCAAACGTTTACTGCGTCTCATCCACGCGAAGCTTTCGATCTTCCGAAATGGTGCCCGTAGCACAGCTAGTGAAAGCTTGAATATTAGGTTTTAATTGACTTTGGTCTTTGTTTAAAATGGGTTTGACTTTCTGTGAATGCTAAATGAAATACGCAGAGCTTCTATTTTCTTTGCTTTACTTATATAAATCACAAATACCCCACAGAATTGCTCAACCCCTCCCCATTTCAATTTCTCTGAATAGATGCCCGAGAGAGAAGAATTATGCGTGCAAATCGAAAGCTTCCATACTTTATGTTATCCTGCATGAGAAACAACACGGGCTCTATCCCGTGTTGATTGTTTTAAATAATTAATTTATTAATAGAATATTTTTTTTCTAGATTTTATTTTACCTTGGTCTTATTCATTGGGTTAGATAAAATTATTTATTCTTGGGCTTGAACACCCATAAATAATAAATCTCAATTATTTATTTTTTGTGCTTTATTAAAGAACCTAATAAATAACAACAAGCTCAAATAGACCAAACAAAATTTCATACCTTTTATCAAGTTCCAGATTAATTTTTTAATTATTCAATCTGGGCCTTGGGCCCTGAATAATTAATTAATTAATTAATTAAACTAGATAAAATAAGTATTCTCTCTCGGATCTTTTCTTTTATTCTAGTCCAATAATAAATTAGACTAATAAAATAAAAACCCATAATTTTCAAGACCAATTCTTTAACCCAAATCCTTCGAGACTTAATGGCCATTCTGGGGACCAAAAGACACATCTCATTGGCTACTAAAATGACCAAAATACCCCTATTATATAAATAGCTATATTTTGCATTTTAAATATTTTCTAATATCACCATAAGAAAATATTGACACCAAGAACAATGCTGTGTTAGCAAAGTCTTCTACCTACAGGTGTAATGACTAAAATAACCCTCTACGCATCATCGTGCAATTAAAGAGGAAGAGTGTACTAATACATCTCTAATAGACATCTACCATCCTTAGACCTCCAGTCCAATGATCCACGACATCTGCAATATTTTCACTTTTCAAGGGAGCTACCCTAAAGTAAACATCCAAGTCATGTTTCCTTGGGCCCTGAATAATTAGATCATTTAAATAGTTACAAGGGGCAATATAGTGTAGAAGCTATTTTGTACAAGTCTGTCTTAACTAACTAGTCACATATAACTAACATATAAGTGTATTGATTCTACGAAAGAACCTCAACTACAGTATATCAAATGATATGCTTCTAGCTTTGTTAGACTACCAACTCATACTCATGCGGTAGAGTATTAGTCCACATTGTAGCAGTAATAGTCTGGGTTTCTTTTAAATAGTACTTTTAGAAACCACTATTACAAGTCTTGTTCTACATATTCGAAATACGCTGATGATATGAAGTGACTGGACTACTCACTGGCTAAAGATAAGCCACTCTCTATTTGGAATTCATAACACAATAACCTATACATAATGAGATTCCTATTTTCATCAATCGATTAAGAACAAATATTTATGTGTTAAGTAACTCGTAATTCATACCTAACTGTGAAAGACCACCATTTACATAGATCACTTACTTAAACATAATGGGTCATTTTCAAACAAAAATCGTGCACAAATAAAATATAAATTCACAAATAAATTTTGAGAATAAATTCTTTTATTAATAAATTCGATAATTATATCAGATAATCTAATCTAGAAAGCATATATTCTAACAATCCCATTTGCACTTTAAGACTAAGAAAGTCTATAGGTACTCACCCTTATGGCGTCTAAGTGTCTCTTGAAGACTCTTTCAGCAAAAGGCTTGGTGAAAATATATGCTAGGTTGTTCTCCGAGACTATTTGTTCCACTACCATTTCTCGTCTCTGAATGAAATTCTGGATCAAGTGGTACTTCCTCTGGATGTGCTTTCCCTTCTTGTGGTTCTTGGGATTGTGAGACTGTTCCAGAGTTATCGCAATACACCACAATCGGTGTGTCTTTGTATAGCACAACTCCAAGTTCTGAAAGAAACTTCCGGAGCTAGACTGCTTCCTTAGACACTTCCGAAGTTGCCGCATACTCAGCTTCTATGGTCGAGTCAGCAATACAAGATTACTTGATACTCCTTCATGAAACAGTTCCTCTAGACACTGTGATGACAAATCCACTAGTAGATTTTCTCTCATCCTTATCTGCCTGGAAATCTAAGTCTGTGTATCCAATAAGAAACAAGTCGTCAGCCCTGTAAATTAACATATAATCTTTTGTACCGTTAAGGTATTTAAGAATATGCTTTACAATTTGCCAATGAACCTTCCCAAGGTTTGACTGATATCTGCTAATTAAGCCTATAGCAGAGCAGTTATCTAGCATAGTGCACAATATGGCGTACATGAGACTTCCCATAGCTGAAGCGTAGGGAATCCTACTCATCCTGTCTGAAGAGGTTGATTCCCAAATATAAGTTCTCCTCGAGTTCTAACCTTGTTGAACCTTTAGTGGAAGTATTTTAATCATCTTGCAAGTATCTAGCATTAGTACTTTTTATTCATTGGGATGATAAAAGAAACCTCCTTTTGTCCCGTTTGGATACCCAATAAAGTAGCATAATTCTGATCTTGATTCTAGCTTATCTCCCCTGATTAGTACATAAGCTGGAAAACCCATATCTTGAGATGATTTAGACTTGGCTTATGCCCAGTCTACATCTTATAGGGTGTCCTAGATACTGACTTGAAAAGTACCAAGTTTAGAATGTATGCCACTGTTTCCAAGGCATATCCCCAAAAAGAGATCGGAAGAGAAGTATGAGACATCATGCTTCAGACCATTTCTATTAATGTCCTATTCCTTCTCTCAGCTACTCCATTCTGCTGGGGTGTACCCGATGCAAAGAGTTGAGATACTATTCCATAATGTACCATGTAATCCTTAAACTCACCGAGGAGGTATTCTCCACCACGATCTAATCGTAAGGTTTTGATTAGTTTCCCTGTCCGATGCTCCACTTCAGTTTAAACTCTTTGAACTTGACAAAAGAGTCAAACTTGCACCTCATCAGGTAGACATAACCAAACCTTGTACAATCATTCATGAAAGTGATGAAGTACTCAAAATCCTCTCTAGCTTGAGTAGACAAATGACCACACACATCAATATGAACAAGACCTAATATCTCCTTGGCTCTATCAGCCTTTTGGGTGAATGACCTTTTGGTCATTTTTCCCACAAGGCAGGATTCACATTGAGGCCAACTTTCCAATCTTAATGAGCCTAAGGGCCCATCATGGATTAACCTCTGAACCTTGGTTAAGTTAATATGGCTTAACCTTAGATACCAAATATATGAGTTATTGACATTGATCTTTCTCTTCTTATTTAAATGTTCATATTGAATGCTATTTATTTGATTATTTGTAGGATTTAAAAAGAATAAGTTTCCATACATGTGTCCTGTACATAAAATTTCTCCATTTCTACTGATAGTAATACAAGAATAGAAAGAAACAGAATATTTATGATTTATTAATTTTGCAACTGAAATTAAATTTTGTCTAAAATTGGGTACATATAAAATATCCTTTAATACAACTACTTTATTACAATAAAAAATAAGATCTAACTCTCCCACTACAAAGGCCCATACTCGTGCTCTATTTCCTACTCATAGTTCATGCTTACCCTTCTGGAGTCTTCTTATCTTGCTAAACCCCTGCAAGGAGTTACAGACCAGAATCAACATTCTAAGTGGAAGTTGATCCAACTATTGAAATAGACTCTAGATAGAAAATAATTCTAGTAGAGTTTTTCTTGGCCTGAAGTTTTGGACACTCCTTTTTTCAGTGTCCCTTCTGTCCGCATTTGAAGCATTTGCCTTTGGGCTTGTTGGGCTGATTCTTGGGCTAGGCCTATGCATTTCCCTTCTTCTTCTTGAACTTCTTGGGCTTAGGCCCAGTTCTAGAATAAAAAGTCCTAACAATCATAGCCTTGGACTGTGGCTTCATAGCCTTCTCCACCACCTGGAGCTCTTTCATCAACTTTGTTAAAGCTATGTTCAATTTGTTCATGTTGTAGTTCAACTTGAATTGAGTAAAAGAGCTCAGAAAAGATTTGAGAACTATGTCCACTTGGCTCTCGGGGTTAATAACAAAGCCCTAAGACTTCTGCTTCCTTGAAAGCAGCAATTATTTTGAGCATATGATCCCTGACTGATGCTCCCTCAACCATCTTAGTATTTATGATCGTCCTAAGAGCTTTTTGCCTTTCGGGCAGATTCTTATTGGCGAACATTGTGGCTAATAATTAGCTAATATCATATGCAATGGCCATATACTCGTGTTTTGACTGGAGCACGTCAACTATGAAGGCTAACATGTAGCATCAAGCCATTTCATTGGCCTTCTTCCATACTTTTTTAGCCTCACGCTTCTCCGTAGTGGAACCCTCCCCAATAACATAATAGGTTTCAAAGATGACATACTTATTCTCCTAGTAGTGAGTATTATGTCCAAGTTTCTTTTTCAGTCTACATAATTTGGACCCATTAGCTTATTCTCATGGAGAATAATGGTCAAAGGACTAAAAGAACCTCCACGAACCATTTCTAAAATATCGAAACTAAAAGAAAATTCAGTTTGTGAAAAAATAAAATAATTTGTGACTTTATCTTCATATTAATTTCGATAATAGTTAATCCTATCACTATTATCTTTAACATGATTAATTTGGCTCTTAGAAAAACTAACATAGTTTCTTGGAAAGATTAACAGTTTTCTAAGCTAAGTGTATTAACCACTACAAATTAATTTTCCTTGTAGGTAACGATCTAGAAGATAACTCTATCGTGGAATGATTGTTTCTTCTCATTTCCTATGGACATTTCTCACACTATAACCTCTAACGTAGGCTAGTCAATCATAGCACATGTCTTAGGTTATTAATTACATCCATCCATTAGTTCTAGATCCTTGTGGTATCCCCATCCTACATGAGTTCACTCTCAGGGTGACGTGAGGGAACCCATGATCTCTAACGAGCATTGTGATGGAAACTGTGGGGCTATTGGAAACCCTCTCCCGCTTAGTATTTTAAAATAAGGGTGTTTCTTGAAAAATATATTTTGAAAATTTTAATTAAAATCTTCTTTTAACTCAAAATAAAATATCTAAACCTATAAAAATTTCTACGTCAAGGTTTATATCCTTTGAGAAATTTTTTTCATGAATTAATTTTATTTAAGTTAATAAACTTACTAATTTCAAAAAATTTCCAATAAAACTTTCAAAAGATTTTAATCTAAAGTTTTGACAAAAATAATTTTTCTTGTTAAAATTCAATCAAAATGGTTTTCTATTTTAATTCACAAAAATATCTAAATTTAATATATTTTCTATGTCAAGGATAAAATCCTTTGAGAAAATATCCAAGTATTAATTTTTGTTCGATTTAAAATTAACCATTTGATTTAAGAAAAATATTTTTCTTTGTCAAAATTCCCAAAGACTTTGGTCTTCGAAAAAACGCACACATAGGGTACAAAAAGAAATAAGCATGTTAGAAAACTGTAAATGTTTTCATTCTTTTCTATTAATTTAACCTAAGTGTGCAAATAATAGAATTAAATACATTAATTAATTAATGGTTTTGTTTAATCCTAAATTTTCTTTAGTATTATTTTTATGCAAAATACTCAGAGAATATTAACTATTGCAATAAAAATAACTTCTCTTGGTATGTGACCAAAAACTAAATTTCTTTTTCTTTTTTATTCGGTCAAGTCCATGCACCAGCCACACTAGAACACGGCCCATGGGAAAACCCAAGGGTCGGATCTGGGTGGGTGGACCCGCTCTGCGTCAGCCCTTACCACGGTCAAAATTGATGACCACGAGAAATCTCCAATTTGCATCCTCGCGGAAGGCACGACTCTAAGCTGTGCATGCCTTGGAGCTGCGAGCCGCGGCTCCTTTCACTTCCAGATCAGCTCGGCTCAAGCGGTGGCTCGGCTTGACGGCTCAATTGCACAGTGCTTCTTCTCCAAAATTTCTTCTGCGTACTGGTTTTGATTTTTTCTTTCATTTTCAATCAAAACTCATCCAAACAAATGCCTATACCTTGAAAAACATTGGGTGATGTGTACGAATTTGGGTATAAAAAATCATATAAAAATAAGCACATTCCCAATCAAGTTTAAATTAAAACGTTAACCACAAATTACACATATGAGCAAGCGTACTCATCATTAAGCATAGCATATGGTTTAAAACGAGTATCGATCCTCAAGGAACAAGTATGCAGTAATCGCTTTTCTTTTATTATTTAACCGACTCAATAAAGCGAAAAAGAATAACATGGAAAATAAAATAAAATAATATATACATGTCAATGATGGAGAATTATATAACTCAAACCATTATTTTGACAAACATGACCTTAAAGTACCCAATCATTATCATAACTAATCATTCTCTTGGTATCATGAAGGATTAAGATAGATTCACTTCTTTTTCATTCCATTAAATCACTATTTTCTAGATAAAGATAGATCACTGTCTTAATTAATTCACCCAAAAGATGCATTAAATACAATCCTTGATTAAATCCCCATATCCTGACAAATTTAAAATATGAAATTAACTAATGAATCCATATCTTGGTAGACGTCAATTAACCTTTACTTACCCAGTTCTTAGCAATTAACCCATTTTCCAAGCAAATTAATAGACAACAAATATGAAATTAATGAATTGAGACCACCATCAACCCTTTTTCCAAGCAAGTTAATAGAAAGAAATAACAATTAATCTTGTAATCAGCATAAGTAATTAAATACCAAGAATAACAATCAATTAATCAAAAGATCAAAGTAACTCTACAAATCATGAATACAAAAAACAATGTCAAATTACAATAAAATAATTAATACATCATTATTCAAGAAAATAAAACAAAGTTAAAAGAAAACACTCATAGACAAGCCTCTTTCTTCTTCCTTCGTAGACTCTCTTATAGAATCCTCCCTGATTTGATGAATTCCTCCTTAATTTGAGTGATTTTATGTTTTTATCCTTGAATTCATTCCTTTGGATTGTGTTTTTCCTCTATTAATAGGGTTTAGGAGTGCCTAAATTCGTCCTTCTAGGGTTTCTGGCCGAATAGAAGTAGAAAAATACTAAAACTCTGAAAATTGCTAAAAATGCACACGAAAATTGAGGCACTGCCCTGTATCATGCACAGCCGGCACCGCCTGTCCTGCCTAGGGCCGGCGTCGGTTGCATTCTGTTTCTATGTCCGTTTATCGATTTTTCAGCCGGCACTGCCTCTGGGCTCCCAATCGGCGCCGGCTGTGTTTTATTCAACTCTTATTTTGCCGATTTTTTATCATCTCGAAGTGCATGCCAACAGCACGTGGTTGGCGCCACTTGTCCTATCCTGGCTGGCGCCGCCTCTAGTTTGTTTAGCGACGATTTTGTCTTATTTTACCCCTAAAATCTGAAATAATGCACAAAATACCTTGCCAAGAGTAAAATCTCAAATATGAAGGAATATGACTAGTTATTGCACAAAATGTATTACAAAATGGCCTCAAATAATTAGGAAATATATGACTAATTTAGGCCCTATCATATTCCTCCGCACTTAGCTCTTTGTTTGTTCTCAAGCAAAGTATCAAAGACAAGTGAAAAAACACAAGTTTTCACACAATCACTCAATCAATTTCAAAATAATATTTTCAATGCTTTCTTTATTCAAGACAACAAAACATATGTTACTATACATTTCATAACAAATGAAAGACTTATGTAAGTGAATTATGACTAGTAGAACCATCCCAACACTTAACATCATTCTCAAACCATTGGAAAGAATTTATTTAAAAAATATGCATCCCATAAGCTTACTTTTCATCCACTCTCTCCATTAATCCGAGATATATCATGATTTTACTTAAGTCAAGTAGGACTTTTAAGCTTGTAATGTAAGGCTAAAGGGTTTGTCATGTAGCTGTCAAACGAAAGATATAGGAAAATCAAATATCAAAGAAGATGAGAGTTTGTAAGAAAAGGATAAACAAAATGTACCAATAGATTCCAAACTTTTCTTGCTCTCCTATTACAAAACCAATCAAAAACCCATAACCTTGTATAGCAATCATATTATAGTTCAAGCAAATCTTGCATTCTTTTTGTTAATAGTTCTCAACTCATCAATCATATTGCACAAGTGATAGGGCCTAAATTAGTCATATTTTTCCTAATTATTTGAGGCTATTTTGTGAGGCATTTTGTTCAATAACTGGTCATATTCCTTCATATTTGAGATTTTACTTTTGAAAAGGTATTTTATGCATTATTTCAGATTTTAGGGGTAAAATAAAGCAAAAACGTCACAAAACAAAATAGAGGCGGCCCCGGACAGGCCAGATGAAGCGGCGCCGACCACGTGCTGTTGGCACGCACAAGTTTTCACACAATCACTCAATCAATTTCAAAATAATATTTTTAATGCTTTCTTTATTCAGGACAACAAAACATATGTTACTATACATTTCATAACAAATGAAAGACTTATGTAAGTGAATTATGACTAGTAGAACCATCCCAACACTTAATATCATTCTCAAACCATTGGAAAGAATTTATTTAAAAAATATGCATCCCATAAGCTTACTTTTCATCCACTCTCTCCATTAATCCGAGATATATCATGATTTTACTTAAGTCAAGTAGGACTTTTAAGCTTGTAATGTAAGGCTAAAGGGTTTGTCATGTAGCTGTCAAACAAAAGATATAGGAAAATCAAATATCAAAGAAGATGAGAGTTTGTAAGAAAAGGATAAACAAAATGTACCAATAGATTCCAAACTTTTCTTGCTCTCCTATTACAAAACCAATCAAAAACCCATAACCTTGTATAGCAATCATATTATAGTTCAAGCAAATCTTGCATTCTTTTTGTTAATAGTTCTCAACTCATCAATCATATTGCACAAGTGATAGGGCCTAAATTAGTCATATTTTTCCTAGTTATTTGAGGCTATTTTGTGAGGCATTTTGTTCAATAACTGGTCATATTCCTTCATATTTGAGATTTTACCTTTGAAAAGGTATTTTATGCATTATTTCAGATTTTAGGGGTAAAATAAAGCAAAAACGTCACAAAACAAAATAGAGGCGGCCCCGGACAGGCCAGATGAAGCGGCGCCGACCACGTGCTGTTAGCACGCACAAGTTTTCACACAATCACTCAATCAATTTCAAAATAATATTTTCAATGCTTTCTTTATTCAAGACAACAAAACATATGTTACTATACATTTCATAACAAATGAAAGACTTATGTAAGTGAATTATGACTAGTAGAACCATCCCAACACTTAATATCATTCTCAAACCATTGGAAAGAATTTATTTAAAAAATATGCATCCCATAAGCTTACTTTTCATCCACTCTCTCTATTAATCCGAGATATATCATGATTTTACTTAAGTCAAGTAGGACTTTTAAGCTTGTAATGTAAGGCTAAAGGGTTTGTCATGTAGCTGTCAAACGAAAGATATAGGAAAATCAAATATCAAAGAAGATGAGAGTTTGTAAGAAAAGGATAAACAAAATGTACCAATAGATTCCAAACTTTTCTTGCTCTCCTATTACAAAACCAATCAAAAACCCATAACCTTGTATAGCAATCATATTATAGTTCAAGCAAATCTTGCATTCTTTTTGTTAATAGTTCTCAACTCATCAATCATATTGCACAAGTGATAGGGCCTAAATTAGTCATATTTTTCCTAGTTATTTGAGGCTATTTTGTGAGGCATTTTGTTTAATAACTGGTCATATTCCTTCATATTTGAGATTTTACCTTTGAAAAGGTATTTTATGCATTATTTCAGATTTTAGGGGTAAAATAAAGCAAAAACGTCACAAAACAAAATAGAGGCGGCGCCGACCACGTGCTGTTGGCACGCATTTTGAGGTAACAAAAAATCGTTGAAATGGGACTAAAACAGAACCGAACCGGCGCCGGGTCTAACAGCCAAGGCGGCGCTGGCTATACTTTGGAAAACATTGCGAGGAAGTCAATAAAAAAATTGGCAAATAACTGAGGAAACAGAACACAACCGGCACCGGCTCCAGCAACCTAGGCGGTGCCGACTGCGCCCTGAGAATAAGGGGGAGCTTTAATTTTTGCACGCGGTTTTTGGTAATTTACAGAATTTTAGTATCTTCCTATATCTATTCGGCCAAGAACCTTACACCAACGAGTTTAGGCACTTCCTAAGCCTATAAATAGAGAAAAAAAACACAAGAGAAAAGGAGGAAATTTGTGGATCATAGCAGAAAATCACTCAAATCAAGAAGGAATTTCACAAAATCAAGGAGGGTTGTGCAAGAAGGTCTTCAAAGGAAGAAGAATGAGGCTTGTCTATGAGTGCTTTCTTTTACTTTGTTTTCTTTTTCTTGAACAATGATGTGTTAATTATTTTATTGTAATTTGACATTGTTTTAGGTATTCATGATTTTTGGAGTTATTTGATCTTTTGATTAATTGATTATTTTTCTTGGTATTTGATTACTTGTACTTATTACGAAATTAGTTGATTGTTTCTTTTCATTAACTTACTGGACCAAGGGGGTTGATGGTGGTTTCAATTCATTAATTTCATGTCTGTTGCCTATTAACTTACTGGACCAAGGGGGTTAATTACTAAGAACTGGTAATTAAAGGTTAATTGATGTCTACCGAGACCAATGACTCATTGATTAATTTCATGTTTCAAATTTGCCGAGACCAAGGGAATTTAATCAATGATTGTGTTTAATGCATCTTTTGGATGAATTAGTTGAGACGAGACCAAGTAATGCTAATTTGTCTAGAAGATAGGGATTTCATAGATTGACCAAAGAAGGGAATCTATCTTCATCCTTCATGATGCCAAGAGAATAATTAGTTTTGATAATGATTAGGTACTTTAAGATCATGTTTGCCAGAATAATGGTTTGAGTTACATAATTCTCCATCCTTGACATGTATATATTCCTTTCTTTTCTTTTCTTTTTTTATTTCTTTTTTACTTTATTGAGTCGGTTAAATAATGAAAAAAAAGTAATTAATGCATACTTGTTCCTGGAGGATCGATACTTGTTTGAACCCTATGCTATGTTAATGATGAGTACACTTGCTCAGATGTGTAATTTGGGGTTAACATTTTAATTGAAACTTGATTGGGAATGTGCTTATTTTTATATGATATTTATACCCAAATAAATACGCATCAACAAGATTATCAAAATTTCAGCAATTCTTATTCCAATTCAACCAACATTCTTCCTGTGCTCTTCTTTTTCTTTTTCTTTCAGCTTTTCTTTTCTTTTTTTTTTCTTTTCAAATGCTGCTTTTGTTTGTTTCTCAGTTTTTTTCTTTTAACATTTTCTAGTAGCTTTTTGTTTTTCTCAATCTTTCTTTTTCTTCCTCTTTTCTCCTTTCACAATTCCAACTCAACACATGATACATGACTGAAAGTAACAAGTCATGACATTTACATAAGTATTCTCCCTCATAATTCTTCTACTTGTACTTTTATCCATCAAGAGCAATCAAAGATTTAGAAGGTAAATCAAACTCTCAGAAAGAAGTAATGGACAAAGTATGATAACGAGTTTAAGAAAGAAATTAACAATTTAGGCTCAAAATAGGCACTAGGGATAATATAAAATAGGTAGGCTTGAAAAGCTCAAACTATCCACAGAAGGCCTATTACCGTCATCCCTAAGTTAAATCATGAATGTCTTTCTTATTTCGTCTTGAGAGGTATTCAAGTAAGTTTTAGAATGCTCAATGAATTTTAGTAGAAAAACAAGTTTAAGAACAATGTAAAACATTTGATCAAGAACTACTTAATCCAAGTGCGTGTAAAAGTCATGCATAAACCGCAAATGATATAGAGCATATGCTCTATGATCAAGCACAAAGAATAAAAAAAGTTTTGAAAAATTTACTTGTTTGCTCAAACGGTGTTCAGAGAATTTCAGAAGAATGAAGTATAGAAGAATTCCAAGGTTCAAAGAATTTCAAGAAGAATGAAGCCTAGAAGAATTCACATTCTAACCACTCCCCCACACTTAAATTAAACATTGTCCTCAATGGCCAAACAAATAGAGTAAGGAAATATTGCCACAGGACCAAAAATAAAGAGGAAAAGAGAAGAAAGAAAATACTTCCATTGCATTGTGCATTCTCCTACAAAAGAGTTGAATTTCAGCAGAAAGAGGCATTGTTGAAGTACCTAGAAAGAAAAATACACAAAAGAAATACACCAAAGCATAAAAACTAGAAAAGAAAAATAAGCAAAAAGTAAAGAAAATAGTACGAAAAAGAAAAGTACAAGAAATAACTAGAAAAAGTCATGAAAATATAAAGGAAAAAGAAAGTGACAAGTAGGAACAAGTGTAGAAAAACCATCTCAGTCATCCCCATCATCATTATCATGTGCAGAAATGCCATCACTACCATGTGGTCCCAGAAAACACTGCATCCACTGAGCCCATTGCTGCTCCTGAATAGTCTGCCTCCGGGCAATGTCATCAATGGAGTCTGGCATGTGTAGCAACATCTCCATCTGCTAAGCTAACTGTCTCATCACCGTGGTCTCAAAGTCAGTTCTTAGTTGGGACTGTGCACTCCTGGCTCATGCTCGCGATGGTGGTGGTGGATGCTACTCCTCCATAGGTGGTGGCTGAACTTGTCCAGGATTCTTCGCCTCATAGGCATTTAGCCATTTTTTCTTCTCCTGGCTATATTTGTACCCACAACTCATCAATGTTGGCTCCATGACTAGGTCATACTCAGTGGTAGTCTCAGTCAATTCCTCCTCAGTACTAATTCCAAAATATCTCAAAATTTTCACAATTACTAGAGGAAAGACGAAGGCTTTGGTCGAGAGACGATGATGAACCATATCCCTAATGGATTGTATGATCAATGGTGGAAGAGGGATAGACTGAGTGGTCATCATCCTATGCAAGATGTACATATCAATAGTGCGTGTCTCATTGAATCCACTGGCTCGAGGTACGACACTAAAAGCAAACATGTATACTAGAGCCCGAAAGTTAGCATCAAGATCATTGTTAGAGTAGAAGTTGTTGGCTTGCAAAGCATTTTTATTTGCAACCCTAGAGTAGCTCTAGTTCCAATGGCATCTTAATTAGGGTAAAAAAGAATCTTTTGATGATTGGTATCTATCCCTAGCCAAGAATCATCATCATACATATGGAAAAGAGTGGCTAAATGGTTTCTTGTGATGAAAATGGGGGTTCCCTTCACTCGTGTCTCAATGTGTGGAAGATGGCTATTGTCCTTTGCAACCATATTAGCATAGAATTCTTTTATGAGCACTGGACAATAATCCCCCTGAAGCTATACTATAGGTCCCCACTCTAGTCTCCTAAACATCATTCCTAGTTTAAGAGAACAAATTAGTCAATTAAACATCAGTCAAAGTTAATAAATTAGATTACAAAGATACAAAAGATGGCACATTTTTGTAAAAAGAACAATTGAACAAATTTACATATTTATATATTTATATATTTACATGGTTAAATTAACAAAATCCAAGCTTTCATGATATTGTTCCCAGGCAATGACGCAAAAAACTTGATGCGTACGAATTTGGGTATAAAAAATCATATAAAAATAAGCACATTCCCAATCAAGTTTAAATTAAAACGTTAACCCCAAGTTACACAAATAAGCAAGCGTACTCATCATTAAGCATAGCATAGGGTTTAAAACGAGTATCGATCCTCAAGGGACAAATATACAGTAATCACTTTTCTTTCATTATTTAACCGACTCAATAAAGTGAAAAAGAATTACAAGAAAAATAAAATAAAATAAAATAATATATACACGTCAATGATGGAGAATTATGTAACTCAAACCATTATTTTGACAAACATGACTTTAAAGTACCCAATCATTATTATAACTAATCATTCTCTTGGTATCATGAAGGATTAAGATAGATTACTTCTTTTCCAATCCATGAAATCACTATCTTCTAGACAAATTAACATCACCTATCTTGTCTCAACTAATTCACCCAAAAGATGCATTAAACACAATCCTTGATTAAATCCCCGTATCCTAGTAAATTTAAAATATGAAATTTACCAATGAATCCATATCATGACAGATATCAATTAACCTTTAATTACCCAATTCTTAGCAATTAACCCATTTTCCAAGTAAGTTAATGGACAACAAATATGAAATTAATGAATTGAGACCACCATCAACCATTTTTCCAAGCAAGTTAATAGAAAAAAATAACAAATTAATTTCATAATCAGCATAAGTAATTAAATACCAAGAATAATAATTAATTAATCAAAAGATTAAAGTAACTCTAAAAATCATGAATATCGAAAATAATGTCAAATTACAATAAAACAATTAATACATTATTGTTCAAGAAAAGAAAACAAAGTTAAAGGAAAACACTCAGAGACAAACCTCCTTCTTCTTCCTTCGTAGACTCACTTGTACAATCCTTCTTGATTTGATGAATTCCTCCTTAATTTGAGTGATTTTGTGTGTTTGCTCCTTGAATTCATTCATTTGACTTGTGTTTTTCCTCTATTTATAGGCTTTAGGAGTGCCTAAATTTGTCCCTGTAGGGTTTCTGGCCAAATAGAAGTAGAAAAATACCAAAACTCTAAAAATTGCTAAAAATATGCATGAAAATCGAGGCACCGCCTCTGTACCAGTGCACAGCCGACGCCGCTTATTCTATTTCTCTATCTGTTTGTCGATTTTTCTTGATTTTCATGCCAAGCTCTTCCAAGTTGCAGCCGGTGCCGCCTCTGGGCTCCCAACCAGCTCCGGTTGTGTTCTGTTTAGCTCCTATTTCGCCGATTTTTTATCATCTCGAAGTGCATGCCAACAGCACGTGGCCGGTGCTACCTGTCTTGTCCTGGCCGGCACCGCTTCTAATCTGTTTAATGACGATTTTACCTTAATTTACCCTTAAAATCTGAAATAATACAGAAAATACCTTTCGAAGGGTAAAATCTCAAATATGAAAGAATATGACCAATTATTGCACAAAATGTATCATAAAATGGCCTCAGATAACTAGAAAATATATGAATAATTTAGGCCATATCACTAGGCTTATACGATATCTATGAAATCAAATAAAATATATTGTTCTTACGTTTCCACTCGTGAAGCTTACAGTGAAACTACCCATACCAATAAAAATGAAGGATCACAGATTTCAACCAAAACAAATATTTTATTGTTTTAGTTAAGCCTAACATACTTCCTACATTTGCCAAACCATTGCTCTGATACCAATTGAAGACTTAAAATGGCAAAAATTATCAAAACGAAAGCATGTTAGGAAAACAAAAATTTTACCTCTGTAATTGAATGACCATCTTCGCACTGGTGTAGATGTCTATATAAGGATATTTGAGGTTAGTAGCTCACGTCCTTACAAGTGTCTATTGCATCTCACCCAAGCGAAGCTTTCTATCTTTTGAAATGGTACTCGTAGCACAGTCGGTGAAAGCCTGAATATTGGGTTTTGATTAACTTTGGTCTTTGTTGAAAATGGGTTTGACTTTCTGTGAATGCTAAATGAAATACACAGAGCTTTTGTTTTCTTTGCTTTGCTTCTGTAAATCACAAAAACCCCACAGAATTGCTCGACTCCTCCCCATTTCAATTCCTCTGAATAGGTTCCCGAGAGAGAAGACATTATGCGTCCAAACAGAAAGCTTCTATACTTTCTGTTATCCTGCACGCGAAACAACACAGGTTTCATCCCATGTTGTTTTTTTATTTCTTTATTTTTATTTATTTAATTAATTTAATTAATAATTAATTAATTTAATATTTTTATAAATTTTATTTTGCTTGGTATTATTCATTGGGCTAGATAAAATTATTTATTTTTGGGTTTGAATACTCATAAATAATAAATCTCAATTATTTATTTCTTAGCCTTTATTAAACAACCCAATAAATAACAACAAGCCTAAATAGACCAAATAAAATTTCATACCTTTTATCTAGTTCTAGATTAATTTTCTAATTATTCAATTTCGGTCTTGGGCCCTGAATAATTAATTAGCTAATTAAAATAGATAAAATAAATACTTTCTTTCGAATCTTTATTTTATTCTAGTCTAATATTAAATTAGACTAATAAAATAAAAACCCATAAGTATTAGACCAATTCCTTAACCTAAATCCTTCATGACTTAATAGCCATTCCGGGGACCAAAAAACACATTGCTTTGTCTACTAAAATGACCAAAATACCCCTGTTATATAAATAGTTATATTTTGTATTTTAAATATTTCTTAATATTACCATAAGAAAATGTTGACACCAAAGACAATGTTGCATTAGCAAAGTCTTCGACCTACAGGTATAATAACTAAAATATCCGTCTATGCATTACCGTGCAATTAGAGAGGAAGAGTGTATTAACACCTCTCTAATAGACATTTACCATCCTTAGACCTCAAGTCCAATAATCCACGACTTATGCAATGTTTTCACTTATTAAGGAAGCTACCCTAAAGTAAACATTCAAGTCATATTTTCTAAGGCCCTAAATAATTAGATCATTTGAATAATAACACGGGGCGGTATAGTGTAGAAGTTATCTTGTACAAGTCTGTCTTAACTAACTAGTCACATATTACCAACATACAAGTATATTGGTTCTATGAATGAATATCAACTACAGTATATCAAAGTATATGTTTCTTGCTTTGTTAGACTACCAACTCATACTCAAACGGTAGAGTATTAGTCCACACTGTAGCAGTAATAGTTTGGGTTTCTTTTAAATAGTACTTTTAAAAACCACTATTATAGGTCCTATTCTACGTATTCGAAATACGCTCATGCTATAAAGTGAGTGGACTACTCACTGGTTAAAGGTAAGCAATTCCCCATTTGGAATTCATAACACAATAGCCTATACATAATGAGATTCCTATTTTCATCAATCGGTTAAGAACAAATATTTATGTGTTAAGTAACCCGTAATCCATACCTTACTGTGAAAGACCACCATTTATATGAATTACTTACTTGAACACAATGGGTCATTTCCAAACAAAAACCGTACACAAATAAAATGTAAATTTACAAAACAAATTTTGAGAATAAATTCTTTTATTAATAAATTCGATAATTACATCAGAGAATCTAGTCTAGAGGGCATATATTCCAACATTTATCATTTGTGTTAAGTTTATTATGCTTAATCAATATAATTTACTTGCATGGCTAAATTGCTAGGGTCAATTGATCTTTTGATTGATTGATCTAAGTGACATCTATTAATCTTCATTGAGTTGCAACTGATGGCTTAATTAGGCTAATAAGCAATTGTATGACTCAATGCTATGTATGATTGCAGCTTAGAGTTATATGTAACTTGATATTGGTGATGCCTTGAGATAAATATCAATCTTGATTGTTAATCTAAGACAATAGATTAATTGAAGTATTAAAGTCCTATAGAAAATATTAATTAAGTTGGATTAGGTTTAGAATTAGATTAGGGATAAATTTATAGTGCTTAGAGGGATTAATATAATTTTGCAAGAATAGGGATTTGCAACACTTAGCGGTGTCCTAAGACCAATTGTTCGAAGATAATCCAATCAATGATAGGATTCTAATTCAAGCTCAAAAGATATTCCTAAAACAAGTGGTTTTCTAATCAGCATAGATTTATTTTCCCTATTTCTTATTTGTTTCCTTATTTATTCATGTTTTATTTTAGTATGTTTCCTATTTGATTTATCCCATTTGTTTGATGTTAATTCATTATTAGAATTCATTCAAGTAAATTATTCAAGAATTGTTCATAAAATTAAGATACGAAGAGAATATAAGAGTATACTTTTCTTGAGTTCCTTATGAGTTCACCAGCCTACTAGATATTATATTACGTATATTTAGGAGATAGAGCTTTTAAAATTTGTTAATGTATGGTGATTGCATTTAAAATATCCATATATTTGATTTATATGGATATCCATATATTTGCATTTAAAATATCCATTAGTTCGTTTCCTATTTGATTTATCCTATTTGTTTGATGTTAATTCATTATTAGAATTTATTCAAGTAAATTATTTAAGAGTTGTTCATAAGATTAAGATACAAAGAGAATATAAGAGTATACTTTTCTTGAGTTTCCTGTGAGTACACCACCCTACTAGATATTATACTATGCATATTTATAAGATAGAGCTTTTAAAATTTTCTAATGTATGGTGATTGCATTTAAATATCCATATATTGAATATCATAATCTTCAAGAACACAACCCATCCATCTACAACAAAGAATTTAGCACACCATATCAAAGGAAAGTTATAGAAAAAAGAAAAAGAAAAATGCATTGAACCTCTTTGGCTGAATCTTCTTCTTCTCGTCATTGTCTTCCTTTGAATAAAGCTCCCCTTCTCTAAATATGCTTGCAGCAAACGCCTCTCAGCTCTCCTGTGTTAGGTTTTTTTTTTCTTTTCCTTCGTTATTTTTTTTTTATAATCCTCAAACCCCAGAAATCTCGAGAAATTTTTTTAATTAGAATCACTTTCTGTGGACCAAGTGGCCCTTCTTGGTATGGACCAAGCGGCACCACTTGGTATGTAATTTCTAATGATCTTGACTTCAAGTGGTGTTGTCTCATCTATCCTAAGTAGTAGTGCTTCCTCTCAATATTTTCGCACTGCTAATCTTTTTTTCTTCTAGGTTGCACCACTCCAACCAACTTTGACGGCGCTGTTTGATCTAAGAATTTCCAGTCTATGTCCAAGCATCCTCGGGTAGTGCCACTTACTTCTCTGCACTTGAAATCTTGCTCAAATTATTCCTTTCCCTCTTCATTTTCAAACATTTTTCTAATACACCATTTGTAGACACAAGAATGGAAAAAGGTTGGGGTAAGTGGTCATATAGTCAAATTTTTCCACAAATAAACAATATATAACATATAAATAATAATAATAGAGTAGCACATATAAAAAACTGAAAGACATCAAAGTGGATATCCTCTTGATCCAAAGTGAACTTCTATCATAGGATACAAAAAACTTTTAGGAAAGTAAGAGGAATATTAGTGAACAAGAAATAGGGTGGAACGACTTGAGTCCTGGGATTGTAATGCCAGTTATTTTCATAATAAAGCATTACAACCGAAGAAATAAAACCTAATCACTTACATATGTGACCACACAGCGTGAGGGTTCATAGTAGGATTGAGTATATTGTCCTTGACCATTTGAAGAAGATCTATAGCTCTCATGGATTCACTTTTGAGTTTAATGAAAATATTTTTTATCACAGGTTGGATTATCTTGCTATGGATAGACTCAACATAGATTTTATTGTTATTGAGATGTTATGGCTTTAAAAGGAATGAAAAGAACAAATGCCCCAGAGCTAAATGGAATGCTTCTAGCTTTTCTGCAAAAATAGCACCACATTATGGGAGATAGAATCACAAAGTTGGTCCTGGATTTTCTTAATACAAGTTTAGATTTTTATTTTATCAATGGTACCTTTATAGTGTTTATCCCCAAATTTAAATTCCCCAAGAAAGCCAAGGACTATACCTACTAGTCTTTGCAACTCTATTTACAACCTTACTGCAAAAGTATTGGCTAATAGACTTAAATATGTGCTTCCAATGGTTATTCATAAGAATCAGAGTGCATTTGTCAAGAACAGAACAGATAACATCATTCTAGCTTTTAAAGCCTTTTATCCCATTCACACCTCAGCATCTAGAGATGAACCTTATTGTGCCATCAAACTAGATATGAGGAAAGTATTTGGTAGGGTGGAGTGAGACTATCTTGAGGTGGTTCTTCTTGCCATGAATTTCCCAAGGTATTTCGTGACATTTATCATGAGATGTGTGAGAATTGTTTATTATTCTATGACTACTAATGGCTCTATGACTTCCTCATATTATTCTTCTAGAGGTATTAACAAGGTGACCTCTCTCTCCTTTTCTCAATCTCATTTGTGCTAAGGGAATCTTATCTATGGTTTGATGGGCTCGTAATCAAGGTACAATACACGATTGGAGATTTAGATCTATGGGACCTCATTTTACATACTTGTTGTTTGCTAATGATTCTATCCTTTTTTGCAAAGTTTATCAATATAATTTATATGGAATTAAGCATATTCTACAAAGGTATGAAGCACCCATTTGGATAATCTATTAACTTTGATAAATTAGCCACCTACTTCAGCAAAAATGTGCCTTTGAGCTTAAGGGAAATGACACATGAGACACTTGACATCACTGAAGGATTTTTAGGTGGCAAATATCTAGGCCTTCCTTTCAAGAATAGGGTGTAAAGACTGACATTCTCTACAGTGTGAAGGATTGCATATGGAACAAAGTCTCGGGGTAAAAGGAGATGCTCTTATTTTAAGCCAAAGAAATTCTTGTCAAGAGTGTAGTACAAACTATACCCACCTATGCCATGTTAGGCTTTTTCCTTCCTAATTGTATTAGGAAAGACATTGTTTCTATGATCTCTAGATTTTGGTGGGGAGATGATGAAAAACAAAGAAAGCTTTGTTAGAAGGCATTGTTAGATCTATGCAAGTAAAAAACCATGAGGAGAATGGGATTTTGAGGTCTTGAGGGATTTAATTTATCCCTCTTAACAAAACAATGTTGGAACCTATTGCAAATTTCAAGTACTATTCTCTTTCAAGTACTTCGAGCTAAATATCATCCTCAAGCTTTGTCATGCAGGCCTCTTTGGGCAGAATGCGCTCCTATATCTTGCATAGTCTTGAAGGTTGTAATATTCTTAGCCTTAAGCTTAGGTGGCATGTTGGGAATGGTTTCTCTGTTAGGATCTAGGAGAATAATTGGCTACGAATACCTCATACTTTCAAAATCTCTCAGATTTAGTAGGGAACCACCTCTGAACAATATGGGTCTGACATCATGGATTTTAACAAAGGTTGTTGGTGTGAAGATCAATTTAGAGTGCTATTTCTCTCACAAGAGGTTGATGTCATTTTATAAATTCCACTCAACATGGCTTTGTTGAATGATAAGATCATATAGCATTACTTATCGAACGGGATATATACTCTTTGAAATCTAGTTATAACACAATCATGAGCTTTCATCTTACAAGCTCAAATGGGCCTTCCTCATTTTCTTCCTCCTATTCTCTCTTACATATGCTAGTACAATCTAAAATTAGGAACTTCCTGTGGAGAGTATGTTAGAACATCTTATCTTGTGCTGGGTGCCTCTACTCGCAGATCTAGACTGTAGCACCAGCATGCAGTATAATTGATACACATTCAAACCTATATTACATTGCCTATTTGAATGTATCCATTCAACCCAAGTTTGGAAGAGGACTGAAACTTGTTAGGATATCAATAGTTTAAGATACATTTAGATACTTTGGCATTACCACTTATTCAGAACACAGATGGACTCCAGCCTTACTGAAGAAGTTGAAATGGAATATGGATACAATGGGGGTTATAATTAGAGATGATAAAAAGGAGGCCAAGGTAGGATCTCTATCCACTGCTACTTCAACTCTACATGTAGAGTTTTTGTCCTTTACAAAGGGTCTTAGATGCCACTTAGAAAAGGGCTTGGATTGGGTTACATTTGAAAGTGATTGTCAAGTTTTGATATACAAACTTTTCTCATAGGAGCTAGATTTGTTTGAGATAGGATTGCTCGTTGCTTGCTTGTAACATCCCACCTTTTTACTTTTGATTAGTTACTATTTGTAATAGGATGAGAATTTGTATCGATGTCTAGAACAAAAGTTGATCGGTGTAATGAGATGAATACTTTGGTATAATAATATTTTGTTGGGACCTAGATGTAATTATTAGATTTATTCTACCCATACCCTAAATCTTTGGAAGGCTATTATTGTTAACAAAATAAGAATTTGAGGGTATGCTGAAAAGAGAAATTAATCAGTGCAATGAAACGCACGTTTTGGTGTGAATTATACTACCTGGGGTATCGGGGGCATTTTCGTAATTGTGATCGTGCCCGCGACTTTGACTGCAAATTTGACCAAACAGAAAAGGAATTGAATAATTTAAGTATTTTCAATGGATTTAGTAGATTTTTTGAAGTTGGATGGTGAAATAAAATGTTTTTCCATTACGGACCTGATTTTAGTCAATTCTGAAGAAAATAGAAAATCGCGGTTAAAATGGTGTATGTAGCATTTGGTGATTAGTAGTCCATGGACATGTGTCAGTTTAAGAAAGGTTGCATGAAAGATATATGCAATTAAAGGATTGCAAAATAAATCAAGAATGATGTGTAATTTTGTAATTGGAGCACATCACTTGTGTGCCTGTTTGATTAAGGTCTTGAGTAATGTAATTGGCTAATGTTTGGACCAAGAGAAGATGAATGAATGGCTGAAAATTGGCCATGAATTTTGGCAGCCATGCAAGAAAAATATGAAGGAATTTTTGTGGAGGAAAAAGGGTGGTTAGTGTGTAAAAATTTTATTGGAACACACATAATTATATCCACCATTCAATTAAACCAAAACAAGAAATAAAGGGCCAATATTTGATGATGAATGACGGTTAGGAGGGGCTGTTATACAGCCTCAAATTCGGCAGCCATGAAGCAGAAAACCCAAGAGAAAAAGAAATCAAACAAGAGAGAAAAAAAAAAAATAATAAAGCTAGTGTGTATTCTTAGTTATTGTGAAGTTTTAAGAGTTCCTGGAGCAAAATCACTTCGAATATAAGGTAAAACCCTACCTTGTTTGAATTAAAGTTGTTGTTGGGTGGATGATGATTATATTGATGTGAATTTTAACATGAAAATATGAATTTTATGTCTTGATTTCGGATCAAAGCTAGGGTTTTTGAACTTTTGTGTATGAATCTTATATATGCTTGTATACGTGCCGACTGCCTAAGGGTCTTTCAATGATGTTTTGTGAGAGGAAAAACTGAATAATTATGATGGTTTGAAGGGTTGTTTCTAGTTGGGGAGATGATGATCAAAGTAGGGTAAAAATGAAATTTATTTGGTTGGAAAAATAGATTATACTAGCTTTTGATTAGAAAAGATGAATTTGTGTTAAATAAGTGTGACTCTTGTGTGCTATTAGAATCTAAAGATTATAGAATTAAAGATAATTTGAAGGGAAATTGAATAAATTAATGGTTCCAAGGTGTTAAAGACTAAAGGAGAACAAAGGAGAGCATGAATAGTAGAATTGAGGTAAAACTATTAGGGCTATTTTTGCCTTGTAGTATGTCACAGGAATCAGAACTCTAAAAAGGGACATATACAAAACTAACTAAAGTCAAGAGTCTTATGGTCATTTTGGTATATCATAGAGCCAAATTGGAATTGCAGGTTGAAAGTTATGTCCAATACAAAATCATGTGTCAAGGCAGCAAAATATTAGAATTTTGCTTAGAAAGTAGATGAGCTTAAGGATGATTAATTATGTGATTTTGAATGAAATAATTGAGAAATATGAAGTAAATCCCTTGTATATGATGGGAGAAGGGATGTGGGAAAAAGAAAAATGAAAGAATAAAAAAAATGACGTGAACAAAAGTCGAACGTTTTCCTTAACCATTGGCTAAACGTTAGTTGGACGTCGGCTATTTTTCAGTCGAATATGAATTGACCCGAAAATAATGTTTGGTGTAGGTTTATCGATAAACGGCCAACGAAAAGTTGGAAACGGTAGAGACGGTGATTAAACGGTCGTGAACTAAAAGAGTTAATTAGGACATGAGGTGAGTCTCTTGGATTTCTAAAACCCTTTTGAAAGCTAGTGTGCTTTGTTTTTCCATGAAATGCTATGGTTTATACCGTTTTGGAAATCTTTGAATATGTCTAATGTTTATCTGAGCAAGTTTTATTTTTATGCCATTTTGGGCTTGAATGAACTTCATATTTGGCTTGGAAACCTTAATAGATGATTAAAGCATAAATTTCATGAATTTAGTCCTTTTTGGATTTAATGCCTGAGATTTTTGAAAAATGGTAATTTTTGGAATCGGTTATTCATAAATTGATTAGGATGCCCTTATTAAAACATTTTATGGAAACGTGTTTGGAAGCTTTGAATTTAATCCTCTTTTGGAATTAGAATTTTAGATTTCTTAAAATGAGTTTCTTTTGGAATCGGGTATTTGAAAAATGATCTAAATATCCTTATTAGAATGTTTTATGAAACCTTTTGAAATCGGGTATTTGGTAAATGACCGAAATATCCTTATTGGAATTCTTGTGAATACTTGTCAAATCGGATAAGGGTAAAATGACTCGAATATCCTCAGAAAGTCTTTTGAAATCGTGTATGGGTAAAAAGACCTGAATACCCTTGGAAATGAATTTTGTAATCGAGTATAGGTCCAATGATCTCTCTTGATGAGATTGATTTTTGGAAAATGACTTTTGATCCCTAAACTTATTTCATTGGCCTGATGTGCTTATGGAATGAATTGATTGGCCTTGCGGAACCTATGTGAATGATGATCTGACTTGTGAGTCAATATGATCAAATTCTAGAAAATGTTATTTCCTCCAAAAATGTTTTGATTGAAAATCCTATGGGATCAGGTAACCATCTGACCTGATCAGTCAAAAGGGGCTGCTAGTGGTGATATTGAGTACTCAGCAAGAACTTTGATCTTTGTATTAGCCTACGTTAGAGTTAGATGACCCTAGTAACCTGGCCTAGTTCTAGGGATTGTTTTACTCCGAACAGGATGACAGGACATTGAGACGAGTCGTCCTGGCTAGCCGTTTAGAGCCTGTCAATTACTGTGCCTTGTGTGCACTTTGTGATTTGGTTTGTTCACGGGTTGGGCTGGACACCTGGCGTTGTTCGAACCCCTTGCTGCCTTGATGGTGATTGTCGTCAGGATTGGACCCCTAGCTTACGGTAGCAAGTAAAAGATTGTGTGCTGTGTGCACTATTGATTATATCACACTACGATGTACTTATTCCGGTGACACACGGATTGAGTTCTGGAGGCGGAGGTCTCAGTACAATGATATGTGGCGCCGAAGGCAAGGATTGTGGGATTTGCATACAAGCCGACCTTCTGTGAGAGAAGTTCTTGTGTTTTGGAAATTGGAGCAACGATTTGAAATCTGAAATACTATTTTTCAAAAATGATTGAGTTCTGAATAAACTCTTCTCCTTAGAGTATTTTGAAAATTGTTTCCAGTAGGAAAAGAATGATACGCTATTTCACAAAACTTTTGTGTTCTCTATTCTTTCATAAATCACTAGCACATACAGGACTCGCTGTGTGATTCGTTACTCACACATGTCTTTTATCTTACCTTTTTGTAGGATGCAGAGCTGAGCGGACCTACGGATAGAAGGACGATAGCACAGAGTCAGTAGTATAAGTCTGGAAGGCTTTCCTTTTGATCGTATACTTTGTTCTATTGTATATAGAGATTTCATGTATAAGATTCTGAGATTCTCTAATATATATACATGTGTGATCATCATTATGGGATATTATTGAGTCTGGACCTTATATATATATTTACTCTATTGTTTTCGTTATAAAGATTCCTTGTCCGGAAAATTGGATAAAATCACATCCGGTATTAATATGCTTCCGGTATTGTCTTTAGTAGGAGTGTTACATTACTTCCACGATAAACTTCATGAACAAACCCATATTTATATATCTTTCAGTTGTCACATAGGAAATTGTCCACCATATGCTACACTATTCTTATGTTGTTGATTGGGAGAATTCTTTTCTCATTGATGTACTTTCTGCTGTTTTGGCAGATGTTACACGTTGATAATCATATTTTCTTCTTAAAAAAATCCAATCGAATTACCAATTGAAATTTCGATCAGTAATTCAGTCGTAATTACTAGCTAAAATAAAGAAATTCAATCATTTATTCCACAGCTAATCAGCAACAAAATCTTTTAATTTACTAACTAATTTTGGGTTGGCAATTACTAATCGATGTTTTAAAACAAAATAGAAGAATGAATTTGGTAAATTGCTCTCACTAAAAACAGCAATTTGAAGTAGAAGAAAAACCAGTTACGTTATCATCTTCTTATACAGCCAAAATTTCCCTCGAAATTCGTTGGCCATTAGTAATCTCAGACGTAATGGCGTAGGTAGCTCCAGGCAGACGAGATTGACCAAATTGCCCATCTCCAAAATATTTTTCTTTATTAAGTTCGATGTGTGCTCCTCACTTCTATATTAAGAAATTCAAGTACTGAATACTGGTACTCTGTTTAGGCATCCCATAGAAACAAGAGCATAAAAGCTAATCATGGTAGCAATTGATTGGCTATGGAAAACAATTGTGTTGGCAGCCATTTGCTACCTTCTCCAAGAATTGCTGTGGATGAAGAAGCGTAGAAGATTGCCTCCAGGGCCGAAACCACTTCCCATCTTGGGAAATCTTCATTTGTTGGGGAAGAATCTACATCAAGATCTGTTTCATTTAGCACAAAAACATGGACCAATTATGTACATGCAGCTTGGATTTGTCCCTGCAGTCATTGTTTCATCCCCAGAAGCCGCCGAGAAGTTCCTAAAAACTCATGATCTTAATTTTGCCAGTAGGCCTTATAACGAGGGTATTTGGTATATTGCTCATGAGCAGAGGAACATGACTTTTGCTAAATATGGTCCTTATTGGCGAAACATGCGCAAGTTTTGCATTCTAGAGTTACTTAGCAATCTCAGGATTAATCAATTTCAGTCCATGAGAAGAGAAGAGTTTGGGTTACTGATTGAATCACTGAAACGGGCTGCTTCTGATCGTGTTGCTGTTGACTTCAGTGCTTCAGTTTCATCATTGAGTGCAAATATGAGCTGCCTGATGATATTTGGGAAGAAATATTTGGACAAGGATTTTGATGATAGAGGGTTCAAGGATGTGTTTCAAGAGGTGTTACACCTTCTAGCAGTTCCTAATGTTGGTGATTTCTTTCCTTTCATCGGCGTTCTTGACCTTCAAGGCTTAACTCGTCGCTTCAAGGCTCTCGGCAAGGTGTTTGATGATTTTTTTGAAAGGATAATCGATGAGCACATTCAAACTGGGAGCCAAAATGAACCCAGAGACTTTGTGGATACCATGATGGCCATTTTGAAGTCCGGTGAAGCTGAATTTGAGTTTGGTCGCCGTCATGTCAAAGCCGTTTTGCTGGTAAGCTTAATTACTTGGCATTATGTTGCATTCTGTATGTTCATTTGGCAAATTTCTTGAAAATTTAATGTTGAACTAGTCATTCTGGCACTGATGTTCTTGACTTGACCCAAAGGATTTGCTTATTGCATCAATGGATACTTCAGCAACAACAGTAGAATGGGCATTTTCAGAACTCCTGAGGCATCCTCATGTCATGAAGAAATTGCAGAAAGAAATAGAAGAAAAAGTGGGAATGAACAGAATTGTGGAGGAGTCACACCTTGAAGGCCTAGAGTACTTGGACATGGTTATAAAAGAAACTTTCAGACTCCACCCTATAGCACCTCTGCTGCTTCCACATGAGGCCATAGAAGATTGTACCGTTGATGGCTTCCATATCCCAAAAAAGTCACGAATTCTTATAAATACAACAGCCATTGGGCGCGATCCAAACGTATGGAGAGAGCCAGAGAGGTTCTTCCCTGAAAGATTTGTTGAGGAGGACATAGACATGCGAGGACGCGACTTCCGGCTCATACCATTTGGCTCTGGAAGAAGAAGTTGCCCTGGTTTGCAGTTGGGGCTTACTGTTGTGCGTATGATGATAGCCCAACTGGTGCACTGCTTTGATTGGGAGCTTCCAAATGGTACGAGTCCAAATGATTTAGACATGAGTGAATTGTTTGGTCTTGTAACATCAAGGGCTAATCATCTCATGGCGGTTCCCACTTATAGGTTGCATAACTAATTTAAATCTAGGTCAATGTTGCTTTGGGTTGGGAATAATATAAATTTCTTCCTACTTTTTTTAGAGTATGGATGAGTTTGTATACAGAATAAATATTTATACTTCGCTAATTATATAATTTTTTTAAAAGAATAATAGTGAGAGAAATTTGCTAAAATAGCAAAATATTTTCTGTTTTGATCTCACGCATACAAAGTGGATCAACTTATGTTATTTGTGCCAAACAAATGAGTTGGATATCACATAAATAAAAATTTAATAGTAGAGATCTTAGAGAGAGTGTATGGCAACAATCAACGAATTGGACAATATAGAAGAAATCATCTATTAGACATAGGATATTTGGACAGTCTTGAAGAAATCATCTATTAGATAGGATATTTTTCTAATGAGAAATTACAATAATTTTCTATTGTAACATTCTCAAATTGCCGCTCCAAACATAACATGACACTCCCAGTGTTCAAGCTATGTCTGGAGACAGGAAGAGTGTTGCTCGTATGTGTGGAAAGAAAACCATGAACTTCTCCCCAGCTGTCTCGAATGATAACTCTGACTGCATATTTGTCCGAGTGTTAAGGCTGCATCTACATTACACTTGACCTTACTTGAAGGGGGCACGACCCATCATGAGTTAGTCACTCATTCAGCTTCCGAGACGCGATTTTTAATTTGTTTACCAAGTTGGATATCAATGATGGGATTTTGTTCTTTTTCATCTTCATTATTTACATAGAAGCTTCCAATAGAGTAGATCATATTGAATGAGATTATCTAAGTTTTATTTATTTACATACACAGTTAATAGTATACAAATTAAGAAAATTCAATATGAATCTAATCCTAAAAGTGAAGTCTGAAATTTTTAATTACGAACTTGTAAAATAATTTGAAGACTATCAAAATCTAAGTGTTACAAGACGCGATTCCAAATGATCTCTATGAGTATGAACAACTAGGCCAATATGCCATTTGCCTGTAAAGTCACCATCGCAACTGATTCTCGCATATCCATTTTGGGAAAAAATTGACCGAATGGAGATAATTTTCCAAGCTTGGGTGAGACTAATAGTCGCCCTCAAAGTTTTGAAACTTAGATTTTTTTTTTTTTTTGGGGGGGGGTGGGTCTTATTAGTAAGCATTGAACTTGAAAAAACAAACAAAGGTTCTTCCAGAAATAGTAAATCTGTCGTCACACGCTCCTCAAACAATTGCAATACATAGGTTGACCATCCCAAACACAGGAAATGGTAAAAAACGTAAATAATCGTTGATACTATTTCAATATTTTATTTTAATTAAATATAAAAATTTAGAAAAATATTTGATTATAAATAAATAATATATTATTCTTGTTAAATAGAAATATTAGTGATATAACTTGTAAGTCAGTAGAGCTTATTTTCCTTCATTGGAAGAAATTTATCATAGAAGTTTGAATAAAGAATATGTTTATTTTAGAAAAATAAGATATTCAATCTTGAACTTTCTAAAAATAAAATATAAATATATAATTTTATATAAAAAGAGATTATAACAAACCCTGAAGCTTAACAAGTACATTAGGCATTCTATCTAACACATACTATTTTGTAATATATATATATATATATATATATATATATATATATGTATGTATATATATATTATAATCAAGAATATTTTACTTATTCGCTTGAATAGATCAAAATTATATGCTCTTATGCTACCAAAAATCAAGAATATCTTCCAGCTATGACTATCTTCTTTATAGAAAATAATCTATGACATCTTGAATAAAATAAGCTTGATATCAATGTACTTTAATCGTTCATGATAGACTAGATTCGTAGTCAAATTCAATTCACTCTATCATAATAAATGATAGATCTCTGAATATTTAAATCTAATCTATTAATGAGATCAATGCAACTACATAGCCTCCATTATTGCTTCTGTCAATGACATGTATTCTGCTTCAGTGGTAGACAGA